>CM077196.1:36735326-37142826 GCA_039654625.1 Rhinogobio ventralis
AGCTTATTCTTACTGTTGACATTAAAAATGATGCATGTTTTTTCCGATGGTTAAACTCATCAGTTCATTTCTCTTTAATGTATTTGCCATGTTTTGATCCATTTTTGCCATCATTATGTTTTAAGGAGATAAAACTGGTGCTCATCAACCTTGATTGGTATGGCAATAAAATTCGATCACATTATTTTGGCAGTTAAAGCTTTGGGTGTTTTTTTCTTGGAGTGGGCGGGTTTTACTGAACTTTTGGGCTGGAAATCGACCCAATCTAACAACACTGCAAGCAGTAATTCCAGCACAGCGTTTTTTTAACGCAAATGCGAGGTAAGATGTGTATGCTGAAAATGACAAGGCTGAATACAGCAATATTTGCAGACTGTTCAAAATAAAAATGCTAAATATGGTGGCCATCTGTCCGGTTTTAGGTCGGACAGTCCGGTTTTAAAATACCATGTCCGTCTACCGGCACAGCCTTGAGCCAGATGCTCATTTATCCTCATTTTATGATCATCACGATTGTATACTTTTATCCAGTGGTATATAATTAAAGTGGTCATATGATGCATTTTCATGTTTTCCTTTTTCTTTAGTATGTTATGCATCTATGCGAAAGCAAAAGCAGCACTTTATTTGGCCTTCTAAGGTGGACACAATTAGGAATCAGTGGTTTAGATTACAACACTGTTCCAGAACAGTACAACCAAAATGTTTGTGTGTGTGCAGCACATTTTACAGGGGGCAGTTTCCTGATGTGAACCTGGGAGAGTACAAGAGCGGCTGTGCACAAAGCCTATTTCTAAAAAAAAAAAAAAAAGCCATTTCTATTTTCAACTTTTCTAAGGCAATCTGGCACTTCTGAATCAGAGCCTGTAAGTATGTTTTATTATTTGTTTAAGTATTTGGTATTGACTGTTTAAATGCAAAGTTTTGTGCAGTGTAGAGTAACACATATTGCTTGTCGTTCTTATGATCAAAAGTGCAAGAGATGGATTTATGTTTACAAACATAGTGTCCTCTGTTCTCCGCTTATAACTCTGAAAAGATGATGAACATAGATGCACTACATGTTCTGTTGTTTCACACTGGCCACTCAAGCAGAGCTGAAGGAGCACGCGCTTTCACACTGGTGGCATTTGTCATGTGCAGTTGAACCGGGGGGGTGTGTACTGCAAATACATTTCCGATCGATTGGCTTGGTCATCTGCACTTTCAGAATCCGACTCGGGCTCGAACTGATATGGTAAAACTGAGGATATTCTTAACTGTCTTTACAATTGCTTTAGAAGCTGAAGCTTGAGATTATGGTAAGGGGCGTTACATTTCTCCGCTTGAGGTGTTTGGCCAATCACAATCATTATTACACTACGCTTTTCGGAGGGAGGGGCTTTATAGAAATCAACACGTTTCAGAGACACTGCGCATAGAGAGCTACAATAATGTACAGTATGTAAAAAATGTGTTCTATTACACCAAATATACAGAATAATGATCTTTGAAAATACACTATATTGCCAAAAGTTTTAGGACACCTGTCTTTACATGTACATGAACTTTAATGCCATCCCATTCTTAATCCGTAGGGTTTAATATGGAGTTGGCCCACCCTTTGCACCCTTTTGCTAGAACAGCTTCAACTCTTCTGGGAATGCTTTCCACAAGATTTAGGATTGTATTTATGGAAATTTTTGACCATTCTTCTAGAAGCGCATTTGTGAGGTTAAGCACCGATATTGGACGAGAAGGCCTGGCTCACAGTCTCCGCTCTAATTCATCCCAAAGGTGTTCTATCGGGTTGAGGTCAGGACTATGTGCAGGACAGTCAAGTTCCTCCAGACCAAACTCACTCATCCATGTCTTTATGGACCTTGCTTTGTGCACTGGTGTGCAGTCATGTTGGAACAGGAAGGAGCCATCCCCAAACTGTTCCCACAAAGTTGGGAGCATGAAATTGTCCAAAATGTCTTGGTTTGCTGAAGCATTAAGAGTTCCTTTCATTGGAACTAAGGGGCCAAGCCCAACCCCACACCACAATCCCCCCTCCACTTTACACTTGGCACAATGTAGTCAGGCAAGAGCCGTTCTCCTGGCAACCGCCAAACTCAGACTCATCCATCAGATTGCCAGACAGAGAAACGTGATTCGTCACTCCAGAGAACACGTCTCCACTGCTCTAGAGTCCAGTGGCGGCGTGCTTTACACCACTGCATCCCACGCTTTGCATTGCACTTGGTGATGTAAGGCTTGGGTGCAGCTGCTCTGCCATGGAAACCTATTCCGTGAAGCTCTCTACGCACTGTTCTTGAGCTAATCTGAAGGCCACACAAAGTTTGGAGGTCTGTAGCTATTGACTCTGCAGAAAGTTGGCGACTTCTGTACACTGTGCGCCTCAGCATGCGCTGACCCTGCTCTCTGTGATTTTACGTGGCCTACCACTTTGTGGCTGAGTTGCTGTTGTTTCCAATTGCTTCTACTTTGTTATAATACTCACTTATTAAGATCGTGACTTGTTGCCACCTACTGGCGGTTTTATTTTTTCATATATTTTGGAATTTGGAATTCTTCAAAGAATTTGGAACCTTTGAAACATATTTGCACCTGTTATGTCACAGTAAATCTTCATAAAACTGTGTTATAGCAGCAGCAACACAAAATGGATATCACAATAATCGTCCAGACCTAAATAGAGCAGAAACTTAACATGTTTGCACAGAATGTACAGACTGAGGAAAAAAAAAAAGTGTTTGGTTTCCAAGGGGAACGACTGCAGACCGCTCTCTCCAGAGCTGAATAAGGCAAGACGGCAAGGCATTCATTTTATCTGAATACAATGTGATGACAAGCGACGCCCAATCTCAGTCCAAACCCCCCTTATGAACTGCTCTACAGTGCTCCTCTCCAACCCACTCACGGTCTAAAGATATCTCTCCCAGCACTGCTCCAAACATACTTTAATCTCCCGCAAATTATGTACTTTCATTTGTTGAAAACAGTGGAAACAGGAATGACGGGAAAACAGGGCCGTTGCTATACAAGAATGCAAGACCAACGTCTGAAGATGTAGATTTAAAAGATCTATGGGCATGTTTGGAATGGCATTCTACTGTACATAAGAAAGTAGTTAGCAGTACATATGCTGTAGAGTGTACATACATTTGTACACTCTTAAAAATTTAAGTTCTAAAACGGGGTTTTCCCAGCGAGGAACCATAGAAGAAGGGTTCCCCAAAGAACCTTTCAGTAAACAGGTCTTAAAAGAACCATTGTTTTCTTTGTGTGAAGAACATTTTAATAACCTAAAAAACCTTTTCCCACTACACCGAATTTGCATGCATATTTTTTAAGTACATTTCACATATGGAATTCAATTAATTTAAAATTTAAATTGAGTTAAATTAACAAAGAAAATAAGTAATTTTAACTTGGCCAGTAAAAGGTTGAGTAATTTCTACTTAGTTGAAGTTTCCATTGCAATACTTTTTACTCAAACAATATAACACTGAATTAAACCACACTTTTAAAGTGTATGTGTGGCAGAGGGGGCGTGGTTTAGTGAGGTCTGCACGAAGAGAGAGGTGAGTAAGTAGGTCAAGTGCATGATGATAAACACCTGTGTCTGATTGCAGTGATTGGCGCGGAGAGACTGCATAAAAGCCAGAGGGGAACAGACGCCAGGAAGAGAGAGACACCGACTGGGCACTCGTGGACTGGAGACAGAGTCCGGAAAAAGATTGCTGTGAACGAGTTATAGAATACAGAGTGGTTGAGAGCGCTGTGAGCACGACTTTATGTTTGTACCAAAAGAGTTGAATAAAGCCACGAGTCCCAGTTACGCCGACCCTGCCTTCTTCCTTATTTATACAAACTTTGTTACAGTGGTGCCGAAACCCGGGAGGAAGAAGAGTGCCGCCGCCAGGATGCAGAACCTGTCAGGATCGTTGTTTGTGGACGTCATTGCATCACTTGAACAACATTGGGCACTCATCGACATGATAGAGGATCAGGAACGGTGGTTCCAGATCCTCGTCCGTGCCCAGCAGGAGGACCGTGAGGCGTTCCGGAGCTGGTTGGACCGGAAGGTTCGGACCGAGCCAAAAACATCAGTGGGCCCACCCAACACAGCTGCCTCTCACTAAAATGGGCACCCAGGATGACCCAGAGGCGTTCCTGGACTTATTTGAGAGGACGGCGGAGGCCAGTGGGTGGGACGAAGAGCATTGGCTGCTGCGCCTAATCCCTAACGGGAGAGGCACAAATAGTGGCTCAGCAATTGCCGGTCCAGAACCTCCTGGTGTATAAAGACTTGAAGAAGGCCATCCTTTAGCGGGTCGGCATCTCCCCCGAACAACATCGCCACCGATTTAGGTCACTGGATCTGGGGGAAAGTGGCCAGCCCTTTGTATTGGCACAACAGCTCCAGGGCTCATGCCGCAAATGGCTGATGGCTGAGGTAACAAGATTATCGACCTGGTGGTGCTGGAACAGTTCATAGCCTGACTGCCCATGAAGACAGTGCAGTGGGTCCAGTGCCACCGTTCGTCGTCGCTGGACTCAGCCATCCAACTGGTGGAGAATCAGCTGGTGGCGTTCCCTGGGGTCGGCAGACCCCTCCCAACAGTTTCTCTGTCCACCCCTTCCCCTGTCTCTCTCGCTCTCCTCTAGGCCGGTCCTGATGCCACGTACCCGCTGGAGCCTACCACCGGGAGGCCCACCCAGATAGAGAAGCGGTGGGAACAGAGAGGCACCAAGTGCTGCTGCTGCTCCGCCCCGGGAGGCGGGGCCGACCCCTCCGGTACAACATATAACCCTGTTCCTTCCCTCTCTCCGCGCCAATACCTTGACCCGCTTCCCGCCCATAGAGCAGCGGGAAGGTCCGGGCCGGCCTGCTGGCGTTGCGGGGATCCGGGCCACTTTATCGATAGGTGTCCGGTGATGGAGGTTGGAACACTGGTCCGGATCCCGGACGCCCCGCGGGCTGCCCTCGATCAAGCTGGGTTGTACCAAATACCTTTGAGTATTGAGAGGGGTACTTATCAAGCTTTGGTGGATTCAGGTTGTAATCAAACCTCCATTCACTAAAGCTGGATGCAACCAGGGGCACTGGATAGTGGCCGCATGGTTCCGGTACGGTGTGTGCACGGGGATGTATTAAAATATCTATTGATGCCAGTCACTATGCAGTTAGCCCGCACCTCCGACATCCGCTAATTTTGGGGACAAATTGGCCAGGGTTTGGTTTATTATTGGGAATGTTATGTGCGGATGTGTTTTGGGAAAACAGGGAGCGCGGAAGGAGCACGGTGGTGCAGGTGGGAAAGCTGAACAAGGACCTCTGGGGATGGTTGCAGGGGAAAAGAGCGCTGTTGAAAGGCTAAACCTTACGGAGTGCGATAATTTACCCCCTGGATGAATGAACCTCATCGGGCCATTAGAACGATCTGCACAGGATCTTTGCATTAGTCCTAGTGGATTATGCAACCCGATATCCTGAGGCAGTGGCGCTCCGCACCATTTCAACGAAGAGTGTGGCGGACGCACTGTTTAGCCTCATCTCCCGATTGGGAATCCCGAAAGAGAGAAAGAGAAACATCTAAGTAAATAATACAATAGATATTGTGTAGACACCATATCCACATAATAGAAGTAACATGGCACCTGAACACAGAGACCTCAATGCTTGGTACACAATACACAATGACGGTAACATTCGATGGATCGTTTGAGTAGAAAATGGAACGTCACAAAATGGCAAGTTACTAAACCTAACGACAAAAGCAATGATAACACCGTAAACACAGCTGGAAAACAGCAGAAAATAAACCTTATTAATTATTCAAGCCCCAGTGCATGATGGGAAAACCAGTATCAGAAAATTTGAGAAGTTGAGTTGATTTTATAATGTTGACATTTATGCTTTAATTTCTACAAGCTTTAACTGAATGCTAATATAGAAATTTTACTTTTTCATGTAGAAATTACATTTGTTTTTCCTGTAGTATTTACTTCACCATAAAATCATTTATATCATTGTATAAAGAACCTTTTTGTGGAATGGAAAGATTCCATGGATATTAAAGGTTCTTCATGGAACCATAAAGAACCTTTATTATTAAGAGTGTATGGCGCTTGCAACACCAAGGTTGTGTGTTTGAATCAAAGGAAACGCATGTACTGATAAGTTGCTCTGGTTAAAAGAATCTGCCAAATGCATAAATATAAATTGTTTGCAAATTACCTTCTACATTGCCAAAATGTGGAGTGTATAAGCAAATAAGCAAAAACAGTGGCAGCAAAGATATCCAAATATTTTAACAGACTGCCAAGAGGCAAGGCAAAATTTGACTCAAAAATGCTAAATAAATATTTACACTACCGTTCAAAAGTTTGGCATCAGTAAGATTTTTTTTTTTTAAAGTAATACTTTTGAGAAAAGATAACAGTAAATACTTTTAAATTGTTACAAAACATTTCTATTTCTATTTTTTTTTATTAAAAATCAAAGAATCCTAAAAAAAATGTATCACTATTTTCACAAAAAAATCAGCAGCACAACTGTTTTCAACATTGATAATAATCAGAAATGTTTCTTGATCATCAAATCACCATATTAGAATGATTTCTGAAGTATCATGTGACACTGAAGACTGGAGTAATGATGCTGAAAATTTAGCTTTGATCACAGGAATACATTACATTTTACTTTAAAAAAAAAATTCAACAAATTCAACAAATTCAAATAGATAATTATTTAAAAAAATGAATAAATAAATTTCTAGTGCCGTCAAATCGCATCCAAAATAAAAGTTTGTGTTTACATAATATATACACTCACCTAAAGGATTATTAGGAACACCTGTTCAATTTCTCATTAATGCAATTATCTAATCAACCAATCACATGGCAGTTGCTTCAATGCATTTAGGGGTGTGGTCCTGGTCAAGACAATCTCCTGAACTCCAAACTGAATGTCAGAATGGGAAAGAAAGGTGATTTAAGCAATTTTGAGCGTGGCATGGCTGTTGGTGCCAGACGGGCCGGTCTGAGTATTTCACAATCTGCTCAGTTACTGGGATTTTCACGCACAACCATTTCTAGAGTTTACAAAGAATGGTGTGAAAAGGGAAAAACATCCAGTATGCGGCAGTCCTGTGGGCGAAAATGCCTTGTTGATGCTAGAGGTCAGAGGAGAATGGGCCGATTGATTCAAGCTGATAGAAGAGCAACTTTGACTGAAATAACCACTCGTTACAACCGAGGTATGCAGCAAAGCATTTGTGAAGCCACAACACGCACAACCTTGAGGCGGATGGGCTACAACAGCAGAAGACCCCACCGGGTACCACTCATCTCCACTACAAATAGGAAAAAGAAGCTACAATTTGCACGAGCTCACCAAAATTGGACAGTTGAAGACTGGAAAAATGTTGCCTGGTCTGATGAGTCTCGATTTCTGTTGAGACTTTCAGATGGTAGAGTCAGAATTTGGCGTAAACAGAATGAGAACATGTATCCATCATGCCTTGTTACCACTGTGCAGGCTGGTGGTGGTGGTGTAATGGTGTGGGGGATGTTTTCTTGGCACACTTTAGGCCCCTTAGTGCCAATTGGGCATCGTTTAAATGCCACGGCCTACCTGAGCATTGTTTCTGACCATGTCCATCCCTTTATGACCACCATGTACCCATCCTCTGATGGCTACTTCCAGCAGGATAATGCACCATGTCACAAAGCTCGAATCATTTCAAATTGGTTTCTTGAACATGACAATGAGTTCACTGTACTAAAATGGCCCCCACAGTCACCAGATCTCAACCCAATAGAGCATCTTTGGGATGTGGTGGAACGGGAGCTTCGTGCCCTGGATGTGCATCCCACAAATCTCCATCAACTGCAAGATGCTATCCTATCAATATGGGCCAACATCTCTAAAGAATGCTTTCAGCACCTTGTTGAATCAATGCCAATTAAGGCAGTTCTGAAGGCGAAAGGGGGTCAAACACAGTATTAGCATGGTGTTCCTAATAATCCTTTAGGTGAGTGTATGTGTGTACTGTGTATAATTATTACGTATATACAAATACACACACACGCATGTATATATTTAAGAAAATTTGTTATATTCATATACAAAATATTTATATATAATAAGTTATATACTATATACAGTATACAATTCTTTCATAATATTAAAAAAAAATGTTGTTGCATAAATGATAAGCATAAGAGACTTCTCTCAAAAACATTAAAAATCTCACCAACCCAAACGCTGAACAGTAGCAAATGACTAAAATGGTAACTGGATGCCATGTGTGGCAAACATAGTGAAGTCAAGTGATAATAATATAGCATAAAGTTTGAAACATCTCACTGGTTTTCATACTTTTAAAATCAACCTAAAACACCATTCCTAATCCATTTTGCCTTCATTATATTGGAATGGATGCATTTCCAAGTAAAAAAAAAAAAAAAAACAGAGTGAAATTAAATGGATTGTGAAAAGTGTGTGTGTGCCGAGTGTGTTTGTTGGTTGTGCCAATCAGTACACAATCGAGAAATGTGTATAACTGAAGTAGATGAGAAGTGCTTCTGTTCAGAGTGTTAGTGTGCTCAATGTGCATCTTGTCAGTCTGTAAGGAGTGGGATGAGGTGTGGACTCACAGTCAGGTATCTCGCGTCCAACTCCACCTTCTTCTCCAGCTCTGACAGCAGCTCATTGTGAAAGCATTTCAACTGCAAAAAAGCAGAAAAATTGAGTGAAGTTCATTAATTTGTCTTTTTATTAACATGAAAGAAGATTTGTGCAGATTATACCATGATATATGGGTTCAATCAACAGCATTTTTAGTATAATGTTGATGAGCACAGTAAATAATTACTCGTCCCTCAGTTTGTTTTTTAAAGAAAATGGGAAAACAAATAGTTACACTTTATTTTAACCCCTTAACTGTCAACCCCTTTTTGAAAATACACATCCAAACTTAAAGGGATAGTTCACCCAAAAATGGTAATTTACTGACCTCCAAGTTGTTCCAAACCTGTATGAATTTCTTTCTTCTGTTGAACACAAAATATATTATTTTAAAGAATGTCAGTAACCAGTTGATGGTCCCCATTGACTTCCATAGTATTTTTTTCCCTACTATGGAAGACAATGGTGTCCATCAACTGTGTGGTTAACCATAATCTTCAAAATAACTTATTTTGTGTTCAGCAGAAGAAAGAAAGTCTTGAGGGTGAGTAAATGACACAATAAAAAATTTTGGGTGAATTATCCCTTTAAATGTTTTTAATTCAAAAATGATTTGGAATACAGACCCAAGTTTGGTCTCGTTTTAAAGAAGACACTCAGCAGCACTTCAAAAAATGAAAGTATGAAAACATTTAAATTTACTGTAAAATCAAATGTACTGTACTAAACTTTTTATTTATATAAGATATACATATACAAAATCATGTTTACTCTAAAATTGCTATAAAATCAAAGCCATATACATATATACATATACATATATAACCAAGTTGTGTTCCAAATTTGAAGTTGACATCACAAAAATTTAAGTTCCTATGAAATTCTGTTTAGGAGCTGTACCAAAAATAGCCACCGGGTGTCACCCACATTCCATTGAATTTTTTTGATGCATTCTCCTGTATCAAATTAATATATTTCTTCTATTACAATACAGTCACCAAATACAGAACCATTCTGACTATGTGTTCTGTCAAGTTTATAAAGTAGTTCAAATAAATTTTGTATTACGAAACCTGACACTGCCCAATAGCGAAGGAGCTTTCTACAAGAATTTAAAGTACCGTTTCCATAGTAGTGCAACATAGCATTTGCAATTTCAAAATGGTGATGAGTTTTGAGTTTGTAAGCTTTCGAATGATATCTAATTTATGATGATCACCAAAATATGTAATATGAAAAAAGGCAATAAATAAAAAAAGAGCGCCAAGTGACTCACTAGCAAGACGGTGACATTTAAGGGGTAAAGGTGTCCTTGATACAGTGTAATTATACATTTAGAAAAGGTATTATGCATTTTAGCCGTTCATTTACATAACAACAGCAATGCCTGAGAGCCTGAAAACCCAAACTTTTGAAAACAGGTTTCAAAGTGCACGTTTTTGAAAGCGATACCGTTATCCTCTCCGTGTAAACTACAGAAATGTGAATTTGTGAAAACGGTGACGTCATGTGCATGCGTATTACGTGTTCAGTCTATAGGTGTGTAGTGTTTCTTACAGTGACATCGCCACCTACTGGTATGATATGAATAATACAGCGCTTTTAGTCGTTTTCACAGATCTGAACATTGTCATCTGTACACGAAAAACGTGTAAAAATGTTCCCATTTTTAGTACATATTTGTCATGTAAAGGTACCTTTAGAATTAGGAATAGGGTTAGTTCCATGTAATTATGCATCATTTACTGTTATTACTACAGTAATTACATGTAACACAAATGTTAACTGCCATGGTTACAAGAACAATTACAACTAAAATCTAAAACCAGGCTTTCAAGAGCATAGAAACATTGAGTGTTTATTTTGATTTAGCAGTTAACATTAATTATTCAGTGAAAACATCTTTTTTTATTTCAACCGGAAACTTGTTAAATCCTCCTTTTGATGCAATCTCTATGGGTGGAGCTTGCTTTACAGCAAAAGTTAGGTTTTAACTTGTATTGAACCTATGAACATGTCAAAAACTGTTCCAATGTAATCTATGCTAAAAAGAGGAGAAATGGATGATGGTTGAATAGGGTACACACCATTTCTTCTAACTGCACTTGAATCTGCCGGTGGACCTCTGCCATCTGGAAAAGCACGTCCCCTGCAGAGAAGAGGGACAGACGTCCGTTAAGAGAGAGGACAACAGGAAATGGACTCATAATCATGTGATTCAAGTGAGAAAAATGTAGTGAGGTTAAAGAGACCGATCGAGTTAGGGTGGAGTAGGCAAGAAAGAAAGAAAGAAAGAAAGAAAGATAGATAGATAGAAAGAGGGAGAGAAGTCCCAACGTGCATTATAACCATGCCATCGCACTGAACACACACCACAGACGGGCAAACATGGAGACAATGACACTGTCAAAAGACATTAAACACTGAGACAGAGAAATTAACGACAGGATGAAAGGGTGGAGAACAAACAGAGAAACTCGGATGAGCAAAAATACAAAGCATTTCAAAACAGGGTTCGAACATTTCATTGTATTAAAGGAATATTTCAACGCAAAATGAAAATTCTGTCATTATTTACTTGCCATATGCTGTTATTTTTCTGTGGAAAGCTATCATATGACTTCAGAAGTGGTTTTGGGGGGGGGGGGGGGGGGAGTTTGATTAGCATGGTCACTTTGAACTGCTGTTTTATGGAAAAGACTCTTCAAAAATTCTTTGTGTGGGTGTGTGTGTGTGTGTGTGTGTGAGAAACATAACAGCATATGGGTTTGGTTTGGAATGACATGAATGTCAGTAAATATTGACAGGATTTACATTTGAGTGAAGTGTTCCTTTAAACAAAAACCAAAGAACTCTTGACTGTAAATTAGAAATTTGTTTCAATTGTCTTTTTTTTTTTTTATTTTTTTTTTTTTCTTCTTCTCCTCCTGCAGGATGACTGTCAGAATGTTGTGAAACTTATTGCAGAAGAGTAAAGTAAACAGGAAGAAAAAAGAAACAAAGAGAGGCCATGCAGCTGGTGGAAGTTGTTTTAATATACCTACATGCTGCTGCTTCTGAATATGCAATGCATTGTGAAGAAAGGAACAGACAGTGAGCAGAGCACAGAGGAGACCCGGTAAGACACTTTGAAAAGAACACACAGCAATGGAAGACAACAGCCAGCAGCCCTGACCTCCGCCCATCTCGGCATGCTAGCCTAAAGTTCAGTGCAGAGCGGATCTAGTGTTTTGCGCGTGCTTGAACGCTTCATACTTGACAATCATTCCAGTAACAACACACATCGGATCCCCGCACGCTTGTTTACGCCACAGACACATTATTGAAGAGCTCTCGCTGAAGAGTACAAGCATTGTACTCAGAAACACAGCCTGTTAATTACTCTGAGAAAGGCTCCTGGAGAGATTAAGGATGACTAGTTCGCCCAAAAATTAAAGTAGGTCATCATTCATTCACCCTCATCATGTTTCAAACACATTTCCTTCTATGGAGAACAAAAGGAGATGCTTAGCCGAATGTTCACGCTGCTCATACAACAAAAGCAGAATGTGGTCAGGCTGTCAAGCTCCAAAAAGCGGGAAAGTACTGGTCATTGACCATGACCAATATGGAATGTTTTAATGGCTGATGCCAATATCATCAAGATGTGAAGACGATATATATTACATCAAATTTAAAGTTAGTAAATAAGATGCTTCAATGAAATTTAAGTGGCACTTTATTTTACAGCCTTGTTCTCCATGTACATACTATGTACTTATTATAGTAATTACCATAACTAGGTAATAACTAGGTACTGTACTAACCCTGAACCTACCCCGAAACATAACATTTTCCCATGTAGTTAGCTTACTGTATATTACCAGTACATTCTTAGGTAAGTGCACTGTAAGTACATGTAAGTGCACATACTGTAAAATAAGGTGCAACCGAAATTATTTATTTCATACAATATTTACTCAAATTAAAAATAATTTGAAAGTGAATCAATATGAAAAAAATTATACACATGAATAAAAGGGAAGTAAACACTGTAACCAATAGTACACTCAGTAAATCTGTGCACACTGGGAATCAGATTTTCTCAAGTAAAGCCCATTAATGCTAATTTTACATACAATACGCAATGAATATGACATGAATGTGGCATAGTGGCCAAATGGATAGAACGCAGCACAGTTTGAAATCAAGGATTTAAAACTGCTATATGACAGAACTGAAAGACAAAGACATTAAACTAATTCAGGCAGAAAATGTACGCTTCCAAATGGGCGCTGCCAAAATAAAAGTCCTGGTATTGTCATAATAAAAATCTCACATTAATCGGCCAAACAGAAAAACGTATTATCCAATGTTAATAATGTTAATAATTAAAAAAATTGTAAATATGGCACGTCCTGATTTTGCAGAGTTTTGGAGTGTCACATCATCCCTACAAAGCATGCCACACGAGTCCTGAAAAGCGAAGCCAAAGCGTCTCGATCGCCCCCAGGTGGCTGGATGCAGTATAGGTCATAAACCCCGCCCTGTAATGGGATGCGAGACAAGCTAAATCAAATTACACTTCAAATATTTTTTTTCCACGCTGGTGTTAGTTCAAGTGTTCGCTATTTAAATACATTTGGTTTTATTTAGTTAATTGATGCTATACAAACGGGGGTGTGACGTCATTATGATTGACAGCTGAGACTGAGGCGATAACTGACTTTTTTCTGGATCTTTGCAAGGAGATTGGAGCTTCAAATTTAATTGCTACATTTCCATAACGGTTTATTTCACACCGACATAATGAGTTGTTCTGAGTGTGGGCGGGACCTTGATATTGCGGCTCCACTTCACGCTCACTACTGTGCAGATTCAGGCTCCAAATTCACTACTGCGCAGACTCGAGACTCAAGACGTCAACGTACCCTTCCTGTAAACCTAACCCTACCCATAAGTTATCCCTAAAATCAAAGGGAAATGATAGGTGAATAACACTGATGTTGAAAAACCTAACCCTGTTTGTAAACTTAAACTTGACATAAACTTTAAACTTGTCCCTCAAATCTGATTGGTTGATTGGAATGTTCTTCCAGGATCAACAAGGATTTTGATCCAGGAACATGTTGCGCTTGGGGAAATCAGTTTCTGCAGTAAGTAACATAAAAGTCCCATATTCCCAGTCTTCAAAAGGCACATGACAGCTTTGTAACTGAAACAGACCCAAATGTTGCTCTCCATTTCAGCTGAAAGAAATTCAAATTTGTTCTAAAATTTATTTGTGCTTCCATAAATACTTGGCCAGCCATGATCTGTGTTTGTAGTCATTAATCAAGCTATTGACCATTGTTTTCTTTGAATATGTGAACATGTGAAAGAGATTTCAAAAAGTCAAGAAGACTTTTGCTGTATGGAAAAGAGCGGTGTGAATATTCTTCAAAATTTCTCCCTTCGTGCTCCATGGAAAACACAAGTAGTAAATGGGTGAACTATACTATAACTGTTACAAGTCACTTTTTTTACCCAATAATCTTAATTATGATCTCTATATGCATGTTTAGTAAACTGCCAGAAAAAAAAAAGAGCATTGCAGTCCAAAATCATTCAGCCAAACAAACAGTGTGAGAAAGCTATACAAAACAAGAACAAAAACAGGCTAGACTCAGAACAGAAGGTACTACTTTAATAACACAGAAACCGCACATTTTGTTCATTCCTTTATTTGTTCATTTTCATTCCATTTCTCAAATGAAAGAAAATGCAATGTAATTCACACACAGACTCCCCTTCTCATCATATGAAGCTTATTGAAAACACCACAATAGTGATAACAAATCAGAGAAATATCAAATCACAATAATGAACTGTCAACTATGTGGGCGGTTGATGTTGATGACGCTTTTTTATCGGTCCTGGGCATAAATGCTGTTAATTAAACGCTGGGTAACATTTTACAATATTCTTTCATTGACATTAGGCATCTATACCCAACAATGATCAATTTTACAGCATTATTAATCTTAAAAATTTACTAAATGTAGAAGTTAACATTAATAAATGTTGTGAAATGATTCATTCTTAGTTATGTTAACTACTGTGTTAACAAATGTGTACACACAGGGTAAAAAGTCACTTAACAGAAATGTCCATCCAGACATGATCAAAATGGCTTCAGTGGCTTGACTGCAATGAATCAAACCAACATAACTCTGAGGTTTGATTAAAAACAGGTATATGGTGCAGAATGATGATCATGTCACCGCTCCCTGGACAAACCATCAGATAGACTTTATAAAAAAAAAAAAAAAGTGGTCTCCCTCATTAGTCTGCAGCCTAAACCGATTAAAGAGAAGTCATGCTCACCAGCCTCAAGGCTTACAAACTAAAGAGCTATTTTGACTGGTCTTAGTACTGGGGTCAATTAACACACGCAGCACTACAGCCTGCCATGAACACACATATACACATGTACACACACTACAGATAAAGTACAGTTGCCACTCTTCTTGTCCTTAATATAATTCTGTACACAGAGAGTTCAGTTATATATGAAAGTGACAGCTAAATTAACTCCCCATCTGACCAATATATATCTAATATTATTTTGGTCAAAATATCTGCTGGCATGCAAGTTTCTTGCACTCAAATATTTTAAAGGTATTTTTTTATAAATGTAGTTTAAAACACATGATGGTTTCATAAGGGTTTAAAAAAAGCGCTACTATTTTCAAAGGGGGAAAAAAAAGACTAACCGTGATTTAATACTCAAGAAATAACATATATTCACGGATGGATGGATGGATGGATGGATGGATGGATGGATGGATGGATGGATGGATGGATGGATGGATGGATGGATGGATGGATGGATGGATGGATGGATGGATGGATGGATGGATGGATGGATGGATGGATGGATATAATATTTAAAAAATTAAAATAATGCTTATCTAGCATTGAAGCAGGATTGACAATAAATAAATATTTATTAAACCTTTTTTAGAATAGCTTTATCAACGATTTTAATTAAACTAAATCCGCATTCAAGTGATTGTGCAGTAAGAATGAACTACTTTCTAAAAATATTTTTAAATAAATTAATAGGTACTATGAAAAAAAAGCAGTACACCACTGACCGAGACTAAAAAAAATGTTGCTATGGTTACTACCACATCAACCATGCCATGTTCAGGAGTGACTCATGTCTTTCATACTCGCTCAACAATAATTCAGAGGATTAACTCCTGCATTTAAATGTGACTCCCAAAACGCAACAGTGTGCATGCGGCCACAAAGAAACACCACACCCAGACCTTCCTTCCCGATACGTTACTGGAAAACCTTCTTCCTCAATTCACCTTTAGATCATTTATTCACTTTGCAAGCAGTTGGAACGTCTGATTTTGTTTAGCTCGAGTAAAGGAATCAAAGGAAACTTGATCTGAGGCAGTAACCAAATTAATACAAGTAGAATGTTGTCTATACAAAAAAAAAAATCTGTTGGTATGTTGTTAAAGATGTGCATTAAGTTTTTAAAGCAAGAACACACACTAAATGCCTTTCAGAAAACTTGAGACAGCTTTGATGTGTCTGACAGGAACTCTTTGCATGCAGGTACTTTAAAGTTTTTAAAAACGGACTTGTGACTTCCACATTCCTTCTGTTTGTTCACAGCTGCCTGACTGACAGACGGCAACGGGGCAGCAAGCAGTCACGGTCACTGCAGAGAGCTACACACACACACACACTCTCTCGGGTCCTCTCACGGCCATTTTTCCTTCTTCCTCACAACCCGCAACCAGCCGAGAACAAAAGAAACCTGTCAGTCAGTAGAGCAGGTTCTCTTGGGAAAATATGTTTGTTGCATTACATGACTTTGATTTTGCAAGAAGAAAACAATTATTAAATAAAAAAAATATTATTGTGCTACCAATAACTAATAATAATAATAATAATAATAATAACAACAACAATAACAACAACAACATGCATACATACATAATGTATTATTATTATTATTAATATCTACTCTAATTTCTACTACTACCACCACCACCACCACCACTAATAATAATAATAATAATAATAATAATAATAATAATAATAATAATAATAATAATAAAGTATAAACATTATTATTCCAATTTAGCAGATTTTTTTCTCAAATGAAAAAAGTTGTGAAATAAAACAGTGAAGCAGGTTTGTTAAAACATTTTTAAATTATTAATAATAATAATAATAATAATAATAAATAATAAATGTGTGCATGCGTGCATGATAATAATAATAATAATTATTATTATTATTATTATTATTATTATAATAAAACAAGTAGTGAAATTAAACTGTGAAGCAGGTTTAAAACATTAAAAAATGTTTTAATAATAATAATAATAATAATAAATAATAATAATAATAATTATTATTATTATTATTGTTATCATCATCATCATCATCATCATCATCATCATCATCATCATTATTTATTAATAATAATAATAATAATAATAAATAATAATAATAATAATAAAAATTATTATTATTATTATTATTATTATTATTATTATTATTATTATTATTATTATTATTATTATTGTTGTTGTTGTTGTTATCATCATCATCATCATCATCATCATCATCATTATTATTATTTATTAATAATATTAATAATAATAATAATAATAATAATAATAATAATAATAAAAAAACACTCAACCTCTGTCACAACCTGCAACCAATGGAGAACAACAGATACCTGTCAGTCAGTAGAGCAGGTTGTCTTGGGAAAATCTGCACCTGTAGCCTTGCATGTCTCTACTTGAAAAGAAAAATGTGCGAGCAAGAAAAAAACAACATTTGGATTGAGTCCATCTAGTCAAATAAGTCACCCCATACTTCCTGTCCCCGCCTCACCTCACCGGCTCTATGCAAACATTTATATGAGAACATCTGAAGTGCAGGAGTGTCATCACCGCTTATGAAACGAACGCAGGTTGCGGAGAGATGCGGCAGCCGCGGGCAAACCCGACAGGCCGGACCAGTCTGGGAAGAGGAGAACGAGTAGGAGAGCAGAGTGAATCACTGACAATGGTCAAGTGTGGATCGCTGCAGGGTGTCATGGAAACAGTCGAAACATTGAGGCTTCAAGCCAAAACGAGATACTGAAGAACAAAATGGAGGACTTTGTGTATCAGCTTGACAGAGATGCGTAGCCTCCTTTGTCATTTTATATAGAAAGCCGATTACATCACTTCCCACAGTGCAGCTTCTGACAAAACAAATGTATCACATGGTACACTGGTGCATCTAGTACATCAAATAGTACTTAGTTGTGTCAAAATACTGTGCATGCAGTGATCATTCACACATGCAGTGACTTAAATCACAGAAGGCCGTAAAGTGGCTGTATTGTTTGTCGTCGTAATGGGCGTTCACACTGATGATGACTCTAATGCTATTGGTGGGCTGCATTACAGTGGAAAAACTGATGACAAATGAGATGTATTGTCAGTTAAAATAAAGTTCTCTTGCTGCTAACAGTGTACATTATGCATTATACAGCATTAACGAGATAAACTATCAACATACGAATCAAACTCTCACAGAATGGTGACAATTCATGGTTTTCCACACATTTTTATTATTTCCTTGTTCATAAGCAGAGACAAATCTTATAGAACAGTAAAAATCACATTGCCGGTATTCTGTAATACGATATATTGCGTAAATGAACATGCTCAATATACAGTCGTTATCGTGGACCCTTCGAAACACTGAATAATTTTAGATACTTTTTATTATGAACTGTTCCGGACGTGCATTAGCTTCTTTTCCATCAACTGGTTGGGAATGGAGACATACAGTGGTTAACCCTGAACATAAAACAGCGCTACACAACTTTCTGTTTCTGACACCCGCTTGTTATGGAGAAGAAAGGAAGTCAAACATTATTTAAATATTTTCAACAGCCAATCAGATTTTTGTATTAGCTATGGTGTGTATTAAACATTGACATTTTTCTTTTCAAACATTTGTTTACACTTATACATTTTGACATATGAATCTGAAGTAAAACATGCCATCCCAGAAAAGATATCTAAATATTGGTTGAAAATGTTCTGAATCTTGATTATTGTTCCTTATAGTTGTGTACTTTTGCACTTTTTATTTGTTGGGATCATTTGTTTGCATCATACAATGTAACTGTAATGTAAACTCATTATTAAGAGGACAGCACTGAAGTTTGATTATCTTTTTAGCTTGTGTTTGTAATGTAATTCAATACCATGATAAAGTTTCAGCAATTATTGTGTTATGAAAATATGATACTGTCACGGTAACACTGACTCCCCCAGTTTTCCTTCCCTCCACTACAGTGTCTGACGGATCATGTGTGATTAAAGGTACAGTGTGTAGTATTTATGAGGATCGATTGACAGAAATGCAATATAATATACATAACTATGTTTTCAGTGGAGTATAAAGACCTTACAAAATGTACCGTTATGTTTTTATTACCTTAGAATGAGCCATTTCTATCTACACGCACTGCGGGTCCCCTTACAGTGAAGTCGCCATTTTGCGCCATCATGTTTCTACAGTAGCCCTAAACAGCCAAACTTCTCTACAGAGCGCTGGTTACTCTCAGCTCTCTCCGACGACAATTTTGATAGGGAGGGGTGAGCGGTGGCTGATTGCAATTCACAACCTCACCGCTAGATGCTGCTAAAATTCACACTCTGCACCTTTTATTCCTATTGGTAGTCGCCACATTGTATTGCTGCTGATTTGTTTAAGTTAAGTGCCCCTATTTTGCTTTTTCGGATATTACCGGTGTAATATAGCTGTTTGTCAATGCAAAATATCTGCAAAGTTTCAAAGATCAAAGTGGTCGATAGATGGAGTCTCCCAAAATTAAAAAAAACTATTCTGAAATGCCTGAAACGAGTTGTCAGTAATTCGAATCTTATTTCCTGCTCGAACCTTCGTAGGTTTTTAACAAATTTGCATAACGGTACGGTCATTCATTGGCTGCCCATGAACAACATTTACTTTGAACCTCAAACACTGTAGTTGTTGCTGTTGCTACTCAGAGCAGAGTAGACCAATCACAACAGACTGGGCCATCTGACCAATCAGAGCAGAGTAGACCAATCACAACAGACTGGGCCATGTGACCAATCAGAGCAGAGTAGACCAATCACAACAGACTAGAACATGTGACCAATCAGAGCAGAGTAGACCAATCACAACAGACTGGGCAACAGATCTGACCAATCAGAGGTGAGTGGACCAATCACAACAGACTGAGCCATCTGACCAATCAGAGCAGAGTAGACCAATCACAACAGACTGGGCCATCTGACCAATCAGAGCAGAGTAGACCAATCACAACAGACTGAGCCATCTGACCAATCAGAGTAGACCAATCACAACAGACTAGGCCATCTGACCAATCAGAGCAGAGTGGACCAATCACAACAGACTGGCCAACAGAACAGGAGGGGTTTAGAAAGACCAAATCCTTCATCAAACCATTTCAGACACTGAGAAAAGAGGTGATGCTGCAAATGATATGAGAAAATTGAAGTATTTTTTGTTGTTGTTGTTGTTGTTGTTGTTGTTTTACTTTGGATACATAATGGAATAAACCTATTGTAGGAGACATCCAAAACAAAATTAGTAACCTTTAAAACAGATAGTTTTAAACATTTCTCACGTTAAACATTTATTGAACAATTGCAAATGTATTCTGCAAACCGCAGCATTCGTGAATGCCCTGCATCCTGCATATGCAGTAATGATGCATAATCATTGCTGAGCCCATATTGCTGCAATTTGCACACTAAACTGACAAGCTAGAACAAAATATAGTGAAAATGCACTGTAAATCTACTCATCAGCATGATCTTTTGCAACGCAGAATTTTATAAAGCCAAACACAAACATCACATAATTTTCTGCACACAGCTGCAGTTCTTTCATGCAGCACGAGCCTGTTGTTGCGGTTATGCTGCTGCTAAGCTCACATCAGGAGTTTAGCTCCAGTCCTAATTAAACACACCTGAATCCGCACATCAAGGTCTTCAGGATCACTAGAAACTTCCAGGCAGGTGTGTTAGAGCTAAACTCTGCAGGAGAAACAGACCAACAGCAATCAAACAAGCTCTCCTAGAATATCCTCTCTCTTTTGTAGTGTGGGGAAGTCTGATTCATTTGAACTAAACTGTTTGTTTGGGTGATTCATTTCAATTAACTACTTGAAATGATTTTTTTTAGCTAAAATTTGTTTTGTATTAATGTATGTATTCAAGTTTGATGCAGTGGCTAATTTAAAACCATATGTTTTGTTCCAGATAAATATTATTTACTAAATACCATTGTTTTCTTGTAAAAATCATGTGATTTGATAGTTTTATCATTTAATTGCTTGTCTAGTTTCATATGTACTTGGCTACTATTTGTTAGTAGTAAAACAGCTATTTTTTTTACCCAAAAGGGTAGCTTGACTAGTTTAAAGACCCACTGAAGTGCCTTGAAACAGGTAGTGTTTATTCAATGTAATTTCCACTGAAACAGAGTGGGACATATCGAACAGCTACTCCCCTTTTTAACATAGCCAATAGCGTTTCATTTATAAATCACAGCTCGGTAAAGCTGCATTTGACAGCGTATAACAGCCACAGTCTAATAGAGTGGTGCAGGTATGACATCACTTTGTAGTTCAAAATGCGGAAGCGAGTTAACATTTTAGCACTTCCGGTTCCCTTGTCCCGAAGTCAATGGGCTTTTTGAATGGGGTTTTGGTTAGATGGCTGAAATAAGGTCTGTGGTGAACACAAGCTCAAAACCCTTCACGTTTTATTCTACGACATAAAATACATCAGTATTACCGCACTCGTGATTTTTGAAGCCGTTATGTGTTTTGGAAAAGTGGCTAAATGGGACTACAGAGGCTGTCTGGGAGATTAAACATCATCAGCCGAACAGGTAAACTCAGACCGCTTTTACAACCTCATTATGCTCATAATTGTGCTCTTATAAACTATTCTAACTCAAACTTTCTGGGAAAATGTTTTGAGATAAAAACTGAAAAGTTGTCGGAAGCTTAGTGATGGTGACGTTTAAATTGCGGGGCCGTGTGTAGATTGTTTATAGCCTAACTGGTTATGCTAACTGCCGGTTGGCCTACAAGTGACGTCATGCCCGCACCACTCTATAGATTCCCCTTTTAGATTTAATATGAAACTGTTACTATTTTGTCCAACCCTCTACAATGTGAGTAAATCGCTCGCATTTGCGAGTAAATCTTCACTCTGGGCGAATAAATTATATCTTTCATTAACCATTGGCTAATAAATGTTTAGATTTTACTCGCCAGTGTGTGTGTTAGATGCTAAGAATAAGTTTAGGGTTAGGTTAAGTATTCACTCGCTGAACACTCAGAGTTTAGCTTTCTGTCAAGCGATCTGTCTATTTCAGTTCTGCTCACCGGATGCGCAGCATACCTGTATTTGACGTACCGTAAACTCTAGTGAAGGCGCACAACTCGCCGTTGCTTTGCCTTTCGCTGTGTTTCTCTCTCTCACACACACACACACACACGCAAAGAGAGAGAGTCTTGCATACCACGCAGAATCGACGCGCTACATGTAAATGTTATTCGTTGTTGTATTTTCCTGTCAAAACAACGGAGTTCATTTGTAATTATTTAGCTTTTAAGAACAAGCAGATATGCGGTTTCTCCGGTAGTGGGCGGGACTAATGCGCAAACGGCAATCTCATTGGCTGGTGCTCATCTATTACCGTCCCTGTTTTGATTTCAGCAAATCAGTTCGAGTGAACACAGACAATGTGATTCATATTCATGAACCCAGCAGCTCATCAATCCTTAGTGCGTTGTATATTGTTATTAGTAGTAGTATTATTAATAATAACTAATTATCTATTACTATTATAATTTTTTACAGAAACACTGAATGACCACCAATATCTTAAGCACTACCACCAGTCCTAAGTTCAGTTAAAATATCAAATATGCATTCATACATGTATATGTATGTATATATCGCTCTGGAAAAAATTAAGAGACCACTTAACATCGATTTCTCAATGTTAAGTGGTCTCTTAATTTTTTCCAGAGCTCTATAATATATATCCATTTATATTTATATTTATACATTCATTTTTATTAGGGCTGTCAAGTGATTAATTGATACATAAAAGTTTGTTTACATAATATATGTGTGTACTGTGTACAATTATGTAAATTTGAATTTAAGAAATATTTGCATGCATATACTGTATATATATTTATATAACTTATATTATATATATACACATAAAAAACATTTCTTAAATATATACATGTATGTGTGTGTATTTATATACACATAATAATTATACACAGTACACACACATATATTAGGTAAACACAAACTTTTATTTTGGATGTGGTTAATCCCGATTATTAGATTTGACAGCACTAATATAAATAAAAGAGTTTATCAGTCTGGCGAGTAAACTAAAAAAATGTACTAGCCAATGGCGATTATGCTGCCAAGGTGTGCGTAGAGGGTTGATTTTGTCATTGTTTTGGAGCACACTAGCTTATAGATAACCTTAAGGCTAACATATTTAGACTAAAAGCCAAAAAAACAAAAACAAATTTTGATTTCATGGGGACTTTTTAGTTTAAGAGTATCTTGTATCTTGGCATGGAAACACAGCATGTACTGTACATAAAAGTACTGTGCTGGTACCATCGTACAAGAATGGTAATTAGAATGGTACAAAAACATGGTAATACAATGGTATTTTTGAAACATAGTCCAAATCACTTCCCCTCCCTCATCTCTGATGACGTGTTTACTGGCGTGAGGGCGGGGCAACCTGTCACTTACAAGAGACCCACCAATAGCAAACCACAACTGTGTAAACATCCACTCAATTCCCCATGGAAAAAATCAAGTCCCGCCCCACATATGTTCTTGTTCAAGGAGCCGTTTCACTCTCGCGTCTTCTGTTTTATGCCGACTTTAAAAGAAGACATGATACAAGACCAATGTAGACATCTATGCGTTATTGGCCGTACTTCTCCTCTCTTGGACCTAAATAGTTTCCAAAAGTATGGTCCTTTACAGAATTTAAAAAATGGAGACTTGTGCATGTGCTGTGTGTGTGTGTGTGTGCGTGTGCGTGTGTGCGTGTGCGTGTGCGTGTGTGCGTGTGCGTGTGTGCGTGTGCGTGTGCGTGCGCGCACATAATCCCAAGCAAAACCCTACTGCTCAAAGAGAAGAGCAGTTTAATCATATTAAGCTGGAGACAGGCCATGTCAGGTCAGAGATCCTGTTCTATTGACCCAGTAAAATCTCTCCACTGCCGTGACTTCTTCACCTCAGCATGTAGGACAGTTTCAGTGCTGTTCAAAAGGCACAGATCACTGAAGTCTATAGAGGAGAGTAAAAGCCAAAATCTGAAGGCAGAAAAACAGCCTCCTGCATATCTTTAGAAACAAATACTACTGCATTAAGTAGTTTCATAAAAAAAGAATCATCGTTAGGTACAATTTACTCATTGAGTTCATGTTGTATTACAAACACTTTCTGTATAAAATTATTAATTTAAATGTTATTACATAGTAGTTAAAGACACAATATATAAAAGTAGAACCAAATCTTGTGTACTTACCCAAGAAAGAACTGGGTAATATAAGGTAACTACATAGGTTAAGGTTAGGTTTAGGGGTAGGTTCAGGGTTAGTACCTAGTTATTACCTGGTTATTGTAACTACTATAAGTATGTACATGGGGAACAGGGCTGTGCTACCCAAATCTTTTTACTATGGAGTGCCATGTAAGCAATGCTATGAAATATAAATATAATTAAAGCTGCAAGCAGCGATGAAAGGGCCCTCGCACACGGGAGCACCGCCACCCAGTGGCCTCGGGAAAACAGCGAATAGTGGGCGACATGCATTTAAGCCGGTAAGTATAGGAGAAATATGGCAAAGTCACTACAGTGTGCCACATTTTCTGCTGCCAGCAGGTGGCGCTTTGACTATAACTGAATATTGGCATGTAGTTGTCTTCAGGCCAGGACTATTATTAAACAAGTGAAGTTTGGGGCAGATCGGACATTGTATGCCTGAGTTACAACAACTTCCTGTTTCATGGCGTTAATCGCATACGTTAGCACTTAGCCATGAGTTGTATGATTAAATGTGTTTCTAGCATGTTTGGTACTTCATGGCATATTTAAATGAGTTTCTGGGAGTTAATTACAGTGTAAAGCATGCCATTTCCTGTTGCCAGCAGGTGGCGCTATGACTAACTAATATTGGCATGTAGATGTCTTCAGGACAGGACTCTTATCAAACATGTGAAGTTTGGGCCAGATCGGACATTGTATGCCTGACTTACAACAGCTTTCTGTGTCATGGCGAAACATCAGACTTTGTCAGGCCGACAGGGACATGCTCTTCAGCGAAAACTCAAGATCTTCACACTTTAACGAACTCTAGGAGGAGTTCGTTAAAGTACAACGTCTGGAAATGGCAAAATTTGCAACAATTTTGCAAAGAAAATTGAAAATATCTCACTTCCTGTTGGTTTTCAGATTTCGTACCAGGCGACTTTTTTGTCGGTATTGGGCTGTTACATGTGTCTACCGAATTTCAAACCTGTACGTGAAACGTAGCGGGAGAGCACTTCGTTGAAATGTTGTAGGTGGCGCTATCGAGCCATTTTGCCACGCCTAATTATGAAACCCATATCAGACGTAAATTTTCACCACTTTTGACGTGTGTGCAAAGTTTCGAGAGTTTTCGAGCATGTTTAGGCCATCAAAAATGCGATTCATTTGGGAGAAGAATAATAATAGGCTGAGCAATTCCAATAGGGTGCTCGGGCCCTAATAATCGTTCATATAATATGATACCAAAGTAAATACATAAATAACTACACATTCAGTTCTTGTGGTTTTTCAAAGGTTTGTGTGAGTGATCATCTGTGTGTGTTTTCGGCTTTGTTCTCTATAAGAAGCTACAAAACTTGAGGATGGGAAAAAAAAAGAGGGAAAAGATCAAAGAGTCTGTAATCTTGACAGACAACACAGTGTGTGAATGTAGCCATTAGAGCTGACAGGGACGCTGCTTACACTCCAAACTACAGTTTTTGGCAGATTTGGCAGTGAAGGGCAAGTGTGAGGGATCCTCTCGGCACAGCCTGTGCTCCTCAGCTGATGGGAGGTGGAACCATTATGATAGGGCTAATGTGCCATAATGCAGAAAAATATATACACCTGATGGCAATGAGAGGATATTCCTGAACTACGGCAAAGAAGTCCAGTGACTATCTAACCATACACTCATTCTACAAATCAATCTGTTCTTAGCAGAAACCTTTTTCTGCCTTGTTGTGACATGTTCAGAGTAGAGCACATTGATTTACATGACCTCAGATGGGTCTTGACAGGAACACACCGCTGCAAATCACATTTAAAGGCCATTGCTACAGTGCTGCATCATTCCATTGTTACACTATGTTATATATATTTGAGGAGACGTTTATTAATGCCTTGTCATCTTTATGTTGTTACCACTGATTTATATAGAGAACTGGATTGATTATGATGTCACAAAAAGTGAAGCCACATCACTCCCATATTGGTATTCCCTAGTAAGTTCCCTAGTTTACTGAGAAAACAACAAGACTAACAAGTTGTCTAACAAGACAGCGCTTTTAAATCTTAAGGCTCCTTATACATTCTTACAAGCAAACGTCCTAAGTATGTAAATGGTTATTTGTTTAAAGTCGGAAAAGACCCCTGCTCATTAAAAAGTTACGTTCATATTCATTACAGTAGTGAACATCAGCTCGGCAGGCGGACGAGACACTTCAGCATATGTGTTATAAAGAGTAATGCCTTGTAACCTGAAATCTCCTTGTACTGTTGTGTTTATGTATTTATGTTTTGAAGTATTGTTTTTATTAATACAAATGTTTCAACAATGATTTCATTAACATTTTGAAGCAGTTAATGGTTTTAATGACGGTTAAATTAATTCAACAATATATACATAACACTTCACTCACATGGAAATTGTAATTCCAGTAAAACGCCATTTAATTTGTGCTGTCTTTAAGAGTCTGAAATAGATATCGCTCAATCTGGAAATAAAAAAATAACACGGACTGCTTTATTTCCGAGATGATGCATGGCAAACTTTGAATTTTATTACAATATAGTGCAATATAGTAACAGAGGCTTGTATTAATATTTATTGTATATGCTATTCGAATCAATTTCTGCAACTAAACACAGACATATGTTCATGTTTAATATTTCCTCCAAAATTATATACATAAAGAAATATATTTTTGTGTTAGGTCGGTTACCTGTGTCAGCAGTAGACACACCCAAATTAATGATATCAATATATTACTTACCCTCTCCGAAACCATAAATATTACAGATAACATCTGAAGTTACAATTAATTTACATACATATACTGTAAAACTATAAAACGCTGCAATTCGGGAGATTTTAGGTTAAAGTAAATCAATGAAGGCGTGCCCTCTGTCTGTAGGGTCTGTCTGTTTACTTCTGGTGGATTCAGCGCCTGATGCCAGTTAAGAACGCAAAGAGTAATCCAGTCATTTATATAGATCAGTAAAAAAGACTTTTAAAAAGTCTGTCACAATCACGATCACAACAGACTGGGCAACAGATCTGACCAATCAGAACAGAGCAGACCAATCACAACAGACTGGGACTGAACAAACACAAATGGTACAGTTTAAAGCTTTGGCCATGTCGCCCATATCTACCCACGGCTACCTTTCAGCCAATCAGAACTTCAAGTTGAGGAATTAAGACCCTGGCACAACAAATCAATGTCAATTTCTAGTACAAGTCCACTCGAGTCCGAACCAGAGTACCCAAACTCTTATAAATTAAATTTTTTTAAATATATTCAAATAGAAAATAGAGTGAATATTATTTTAAATTGTAATAATATTTGACAATATTACAGTTTTTACTGAATTTTTCCTGTCAAATAAAAGCAGCCTTGGTGAGCATAAGAGACATCTTTCAGAAACATTAAAACAATCTTACAGAAAATCGACTTATTTTGTGTGTGTATGTGTATGTGTATGTGTGTGTGTATGTGTGTATGTGTGTATGTATGCATGTATGCATGTATGCATGTATGCATGTATGTATGCATGTATGCATGTATGCATGTATGCATGTATGTATGCATGCATGTATGCATATATATATATATATAAAAATATATATACACAATTATAAATATAATTAAAACTTTTTGAGTTTCACTACTGATGTGTATTTCTAAAAAGCAACCAAGAAACACCCCCCCCCCCCTTTTCATATTATGACCTCTAAGAGAAGTGAGGGTGTGAAGACAGAAACATCATGATAGTTAAAAAAAGAAGCAAAAGAAAAGCAAGCAAGAAAAAGAAAGGATATATTATAATAACAGCAATTGAGAGGAAGCCATCTCTGTAATAAAACACTACGGGATGAAAAGCAGAAAGCCTCTAATTTCATGGGACTGCAGAAGCTTATTAACTTTTCCAGCTCTGAGCTCTATGAAAGCCATGCCAGACACACCATACATATACAAGGCTTTCATGGATCAAGACACTCGGCACATATATGCCAAGACAGCAAATCAAGGGCAAGGTGAGGGAGTGTGTGTGGGCCCTCGATCTCCCGGCATGCAGTGCAACTCTCAGAAATAGAGCAGGAGAAAGTAGGGCTCCTGGGACCAAGGCACAGGGCTAATAAAAGAGCTCCACTGCTCTCATTCCGACAGGCCCAGGTGAACGAGAGAGAGAGAGAGAGGTTGTCAGAAGTTATCATAGGGCTCTGTCTATATTCCATTAAAAGGAGTGACTGAGTGAAACACTTTTCCTCCTAAACAAACAACACACCTCCTAGGCTTACTAGCATTTACTAGCACCATTAGCCTGTTTCCTCTCTGATATATGACATATGAGCATTAAAAAGATGAATTACAAACTGTTATAACTTAATCGCTTTTTCAATGCAATGAACCACTGTCTTAACAATGATTGGCAGACATTTGTTCTTACAAATATAGGGGCGGTTACACTGCACTTTTCACTCCATTGACTTCCATTCATGCGAATGCGCCAGACCGGAAAAGCATGCTCGTGCAAAAAGTTTTGCATTTCGCTGCATTCCAAAGTTCAAGCTTGGTGAACTCTGAGTTGCGAATTCGCATCACGTGGCGACGTGTGACCAGTAGAACATCGATACGTTGCAACGTGACCTCTTGGCTGAATCAAAAGAACGACATTTTTGCAGTAAAGTCGAGTAGATTGTTACTATTTTTTATATGTTGAATTTATGTTTATAAAAAAGAAGCTTCAGAGAGTGACATCATACCATGACCATTGCCGTGTCCAAAGAAATTTTGCATGCTCAAAGCCTAGTCTGACCACGGTTTATGGCAGCATTATAAAGTTTGTAAAAAGTCATTGCCAAGTAGTTACCTGAAAACTGCAAATGTGCATTGGCTGGAGCAACCTGAAATAAATTTTTCTACAGGTTTTTTTTTGTTGCATTATTTGACTGATAGGAAACAACATTTATGATACCATTCATGCCAGATCCATGTGAATCTGAACAGAAATCCCAGTGTATGCAAGTGCTACTGAAGTGGAGATTTCTGACTCAAATTTGCATAATGTCAGCCTATGGTCTTCATTGGCTGCCCACAAACAACATCTACTTTGACCCGCCCTCCAACACTGTAGTTGTAGCTGAGGCCTGGAAGAGTTTGTTTCGTTGAAGACAGGTTGAGAAGATGCTGTTTTTTGCACTGCAAATCCACTATGTGCGCACTTCAAAAGAATGAAGTTGATACGGTAAAACCGATGGCATCGTTCTGCCTTCGGAGCTGAAATTCAGATATTTGTTTCCGACACATGCAGTAAGCGGTTGACCAATCACAGCAGACTGGGCCATCTGACCAATCAGAGAAGAGTAGACCAATCACAACAGACAGGGCAACAGATCTAACCAATCAGAGCAGAGTAGAGCAATCACAACAGTCTGGGACTGAACAAACACAAATGGTACACTTTAGAACTTTGGCTATAATGTCGCTCTTATCTACCCACGGCTACTATTTAGCCAATCAGAACTTCAAGTTCTGCAATTAAGACCCATTTAGGAGCTAAGACCCACCTGACAACGTTTATGATATCATTCATGTCAGATCTATATGAATCTGAACAGCAATCCCTATGTAAAACCCTTTATAAAATGTCAAATAGATTGGTGTATGCAAGTCTTACTGAAGTGGAGATGTCTGGCTCAGTGCAGGAGAAAAAAAATCTCACTGTGAGAAAAAGGCATTTAAAATATATGCATTGTTATTGAAATCTACAAATGCAAAAAGTGTTTATTTTGGATGTCTTCTTTCCACTAGTCTAAAAGGAGACATGTTTCAGAGGCAAAATAGTCCAAAGTCTCAAAATTGACCAGTGCATGAAAAACTGTGGTTTTGCCTGTTATCTTGTCGCTAAATATCAAATTAAAATGTGAGTCTGGGAAGTTTTATTTTGATATTTCCCCATTCAATTAGATAGGAGCTTACTTGCATTACTCAAAACAAACACTAATAAATGTGTTCTCTGTCTTCTCAAACTGAGGTAATCGCAGGCCACCTTTGTGGATCTCTGGGGAACAAAATGTGTTATTGAGTTCTTTCTGCATCAATATCATTGAACTAATTCACTGGCCACTCAACCTAAACCACTGGGGAAGTGTTTCAGACCTGACAGGAAATTAAAACGGCATATCACCACATCATTTGCCGCTCAGAGGGGCGTAAATGCTGATGAGTCCTAATTATGTAACAGTCCCCCCCCCTCCCCCATTATAGACATGGCCGCAGAAACGATCTGAAAAATTCATCTCAATAGTCTCTTTTCACAATTATGACGATCACAGTCCCTTTAAAAGTCAGAGAGTTCACTTGGCCAGCCATCTTGGCACCGTGAAGCCCCTGGAAGTTATTTTCGATCTAAAGCAATATCGCACTTCAAATCATCAATAAAAACTGATGAAATGGTATAATACATTTAGCTTCTTTAACTGAAATTATGGCTAAAACCTTTGACAGCAGTGCCAAAATATGAATAGGGCTCTTTTTTATGCAAGGTGGAACTTTCATTCTGTCTCTGATACTACACTGTTTTAAAAACTAGTTGCCATAGAAACACTCATATGAAAAACCATTCAAAGCTTAAAATGAAACTTTACACAAATGTCAGTCACTCTACTTAAAAGTTGCGCATTTAAAAAGTTTGAACAGCATTTATACAGACTACTTCTCTTAGTCATGTCTTCTCTCCTCAGGAAGTTTCTTTCTGTCAGGCATGGCACAAGAGTCAGGTGGGTCTTAGCTCATGAATATTTATTCCTGCAATTAAAGTTCTGATTGGCTAAAAGGCAGCCATGGGTAACTACACACACCTAAAGGATTATTAGGAACACCTGTTCAATTTCTCATTAATGCAATTATCCAATCAACCAATCACATGGCAGTTGCTTCAATGCATTTAGGGGTGTGGTCCTGGTCAAGACAATCTCCTGAACTCCAAACTGAATGTCAGAATGGGAAAGAAAGGTGATTTAAGCGATTTTGAGCGTGGCATGGTTGTTGGTGCCAGACGGGCCGGTCTGAGTATTTCACAATCTGCTCAGTTACTGGGATTTTCACGCACAACCATTTCTAGAGTTTACAAAGAATGGTGTGAAAAGGGAAAAACATCCAGTATGCGGCAGTCCTGTGGGCGAAAATGCCTTGTTGATGCTAGAGGTCAGAAGAGAATGGGCCGACTGATTCAAGCTGATAGAAGAGCAACTTTGACTGAAATAACCACTCGTTACAACCGAGGTATGCAGCAAAGCATTTGTGAAGCCACAACATGCACAACCTTGAGGCGGATGGTCTACAACAGCAGAAGACCCCACCAGGTACCACTCATCTCCACTACAAATAGGAAAAAGAGTCTACAATTTGCACGAGCTCACCAAAATTGGACAGTTGAAGACTGGAAAAATGTTGCCTGGTCTGATGAGTCTCGATTTCTGTTGAGACATTCAGATGGTAGAGTCAGAATTTGGCGTAAACAGAATGAGAACATGGATCCATCATGCCTTGTTACCACTGTGCAGGCTGGTGGTGGTAGTGTAATGGTGTGGGGGATGTTTTCTTGGCACACTTTAGGCCCCTTAGTGCCAATTGGGCATCGTTTAAATGCCACGGCCTACCTGAGCATTGTTTCTGACCATGTCCATCCCTTTATGACCACCATGTACCCATCCTCTGATGGCTACTTCCAGCAGGATAATGCACCATGTCACAAAGCTCGAATCATTTCAAATTGGTTTCTTGAACATGACAATGAGTTCACTGTACTAAAATGGCCCCCACAGTCACCAGATCTCAACCCAATAGAGCATCTTTGGGATGTGGTGGAATGGGAGCTTCGTGCCCTGGATGTGCATCCCACAAATCTCCATCAACTGCAAGATGCTATCCTATCAATATGGGCCAACATTTCTAAAGAATGCTTTGAGCACCTTGTTGAATCAATGCCACGTAGAATTAAGGCAGTTCTGAAGGCGAAAGGGGGTCAAACACAGTATTAGTATGGTGTTCCTAATAATCCTTTAGGTGAGTGTAAGTGCTACATGGTCAAAGGACTAAAGTGTCCTCTTTGTGTTTGCTCAGTCCATTGTTGAAGCAACAGGTTGGTAAATGCCACTGGTTGGTCTTAACGTGCCACAATTATGCTATTTTAAGGTTCCTAATTTTGTTTTGGAGGTATCCTACAAAAAGGTTTACATGCATTCAAAGTTAAAAAAAACTCTTTTATCTTTGCTTATAATATACATTGCAGTATCACCTCTTTTCTCACAGTGTCTGAAAGCGGTTCGGTAAAGGATTTGGCCTCTTTAAACCCCTCCTTTTCAAGAGCCTACTCTGCTCTGACTGGTCAAATGACCCAGTCTGTTGTGATTGGTCTACTCTGCTGTGATTGGTCAGCCGGCCGATTCTGCTGTGATTGGTCTACTCTGCTCTGATTGGTCAGATGGCCCAGTCTGTTGAAAATGGTCTACTCTGCTTTGATTGGTCATATGGCCCAGTCTGTTGTGATTGGTCTACTCTGCTCTGATTGGTCAGATGGCCCGGTCTGTTGTGATTGGTCTGCTCTTCTCTGATTGGTCAGATGACCCAGTCTGCTGTTACTGGTAGAGCATAGGCTGGCATTATACAAATGTGTTACATTGTTATGCATGTAGGAAGTGAGACTGGATTTGCTTTCAGAACCAGTTCTTTCTTTTGGAAGACAACAACTTTATTTTTCATGCACTTTGATCTTTACATTTTTGCAGACCTTTTACATTCACAAACAGCTATATTACACAACATGAAAGGTAATATCTGAAAAAGCATAATAGGGGCACTTCAAAGTCAACATCATATGAGTGACTTCAAAGCCAGCTTGGGATGTATTTGGTCTCTGGCCTACTAATTTAAATCATCTTTTGTTTCTAAATGATACAAAAATAGAAAATACTAAGATTATATGTGAAATGATGACACTATTCTTAAACGGTCTATGCAAATCTTCTTTTTACCCCAATGGATTTTAGTAGGATCCATAGTTTGTCCTCAGGTGTACAGTTGGTTGCAAGTAAAAATTAAAAGATGAATAGCTATGAAGCTTCCAGTATGAATGACCTCAAGCTGTTGTGGCACGCTGTGACGTGATGCATCATCATACTCTTGTGTAGACACAGCGTAAGGCAGTACGTAATACAAATCTGATTAAATCAGTCAGTTATAATTTATCCGGAAAGTGAAACTGAATACTGAAAAAAAAAAGAAAAAAAAAAAAAAAAAAAGACAAGAATGATAATTATTTCATTTATCACATCAAACGGAAGCCTAACATCAAAACAACATTAAGATCTGAATAAAAGAGAGAGGCGAATTTCACCAAGCTTTGTTCTCATGGTAACGGATTCACAAGCAACTTTACTAAAGCAGGATGCGGCTTGATTTTAGATACTTATTCCCTCTTTGCTAGACATATTCAGTAGGCAACATGACAGTCCATGGCAAACATCAATAGTAAAACCCAATTAGTCACATTAAACTCATTTATATGAATGTTCTGGGCTTAATAAGCGGTCAACAACATTTTGTGTCAGATCGCCAAAGAAAATAATTTTCATCCATCACTTTTTACTGCAAGACAAATAATAATTTTAATATAAATTAATATTTTAATTAGTTTGTTCAGCAAGGAAGCCTTAAAGTAATCAAAAGTGACATTAAAGGCATTTGCACTGTTATAAAAAAAACTATTTCAAATAAGTGCCAGTTGAAAATTTAACAAATTACATTATAAAATATATTAAAATAGAAAACCAGAAAAATGAGTTCCACCACAAAAACGATGATTTAGACAACGTCAACTTCAAGACTTGTTCAAATAACAAGTTCAAATAATAAACACTGTTTAATTGAATAATTCATGTAAATGCTTTAACAAAACTAGTCAAATCACCTTTATTTATATAGCGCTTTATACAATACATATTGTTTGATTATACAATACAAAGCAGCTTTACAGTGATAACAGGAAAAAGATTCAATGATGCAACTACAAAACTACTGTACAAGCATTTTTGCTTCGTTGACCAAAGGAAGCTGCTTGGTTTGAAAGATACTTCTGTGCGAGTCCCTTTCAAGGAAAATCTGTTCACTCAGCGGCCATATTTGCAATGGTTCTGGGCAGTTATTTCAGGCATCCAAGACCAAATCCTATCTATAGGAACGGGGGAATCCTGAAATCTCAAAAACTGCTTAAATCGAACTCACAATTAAATAATATATTTCAAATCAGCAACAAATTCTGACATCAACTGTCCCATAAATGTTGTTTCTTATGCTCAAATAGCGTAAAAAAAATAATTTCAGGCTAGACGAGCCAGTACGCATATGCAGTCCCATGTTTCTATGGGAACCGGAGTTTCTAACGACAGCTGCAGTGACATAATGACTTTATCAATTAGAGATTGGCTCTTTTACCTAGAATGTGGGAAGTATTCAGCCATATTACGTGTTGCAGTTTCTCCAATTCACAACTAATAGGAGTGAACCGTCTTTCTATCTATAGTTTTTGCCGCTGCTTCATACATCATTACACTATTGACAATGAATGCTGTTGACAGAGCCTAACTCGAACCCAGAATATTCCCTTAAACGTGACGAGATACCAAAACAGTCGTGAGAAAATACGACGTAACCTTGGTAAGCGTGCAGCATGTGAGCGTGCAGTGTTGTGACGTGTCGTCTACGAGCAGTCCAACCACTGTCTGCTTTTGTAAGGCTGAGAGTATAACACAGTGATGTAATGAAGGCAGTAAAACACAGAGAAAGAGATGTGGTGGGAGGATATGAGTGGGAGATGGTGACAGGGGCATCATTATCCTAAACAAACCAGTGAGCGTGGGAGTGTATGCGAGAGGGGGAGGAATAGTGTGTGTGTTCTCCCTCATACCTCACTTTCAGATGAGAATGAGCGTGCTCTACTGCAAGCGCTTTGTGCATCCAAGGACACCATATATAAAAGGCACAATATCTGCCCAGGCTCAACTATGAGTGGGTGACTATGTTAATGCAAGTGTGTGTGTTTGTGTGTGTGTGTGTGTGTAGTGAGAGCATCTGTGGTGTTTAATGCCAGAAATATAAGAAAAACAGCAAGGAATGAAGCAAGAGAGAGAAAAGCAGGAGCGCGTGTAGGCGGAAACCATTTAGAGTCTGTCTCAACACGAACCCCCCATGGCTCTCTCATGAAGAAAGACAGACACACAGCACTGCAAATTGCCCACAAGAATTTCGTGTTCCACCTCACAGTGCAGGACATCTTCTAAACAGAACAGAGATGGAGCGTTTCGTCACTGAACGACAGGTCTTCCATTTCAGCTGAGAGTAAAAGAAACCTTGTCATTATCTCTGCGGGCCGGCGGTCGCAGTGGTGCTGGAGTGTATCTGTGCTCATAATGGCCAGTTTATCATTTCATAGTGAGCCGGGAGAAGTATCACATGATGCTCTGTCTGATACTAAACTCTGTGGTACATGTGTTTGAGTTGGGCCAGTGGGGGCAACAGACTGGGCCATCTGACCAATCAGAGCAGAGTAGACCAATCACAACAAATTGAGCCATATGACCAATCAGAGCAGAGTAGACCAATCACAACAGACTGGGCCATCTGACCAATCACAACAAATTGAGCCATCTTACCAATCAGAGCAGAGTAGACCAATCACAACAAATTGAGCCATCTGACCAATCAGAGCAGAGTAGACCAATCACAACAGACTGGGCCATCTGACCAATCAGAGCAGAGTAGACCAATCACAACAAATTGAGCCATCTGACCAATCAGAGCAGAGTAGACCAATCACAACAGACTGGGCCATCTGACCAATCACAACAGACTGGGCCATCTGACCAATCAGTTTGTGCCAAAGCTTCTACAATAAAACTGTGGTACAATAAACCTTATGCTGGCCACTGTCAGAGTAAAAAAAAAAAAAAATCTTGTAATATGTATGATCTTACCATGTTTATTCATTTTGATTTTATTTTTATACTATATTTCCGGTTAAGTTTATGTAATTTTGTTTTGTGCTTTTTTCTTTTATTCATTTTATAGTAATTTTAGTACATCAACTTATTTTATTTCAGTCAGCTGCCAAGGCTAATTTTCATTTACATTTCTAAAGTTTAAGTTTTTTATTTTATATTTAAGTTTTATTTTATTTCACAAAACATTTTTTAATAGTTTTAGTTAACATTAACACTTAAAAATAAGTTCTAGAGCATGACATCCCATCCCATCGCCCATGTTTGTCGAGGGGCTCCAAAGTCATTTTCGTGCACGACGCCTAGTGCGTCCGTAGCTTAACATTGCTCCTGGATATACACCTTCCTGCAGAGTTCAGCTGCTACTCTAATCACACACCTGAAACGGCTAATCAAGGTCTTAGGGTTCACTTGAAAATTATAGTAAGGTGTGTTAGCAGACCGAGAGCAGCTACTGTAGATCTCCAGGACTGAGCACTCCTGCTCTAATGCATAATGCAGGTGTTTTTGTTCTTGAGTAATGAATGCACACACACACACACAAGAACACACTCGTCACTTAATCAAAGCAGAACGACTCATTGTGACACTGCTGAAGAACGGCGGCACAGTTTCACAAAAACCACACCGGCCCATTATCTACAGTACATGTAACAGCAATACAGAATGACGATGCAAAACAGCCATCAGTCAACTAGGTTTTTAGTTTAATAACATACAGCTTGAAGACTTCTTACTTTTAAACAATTCAACTGCCCCTATTATGCTTTTTCAAATATAACCTTTAAATGTAGTGTGTAATATAGCGGTTTATGAATGTAAAAGGTCTGCAATGTTTCAAAGATCAAAGAACATGATAAATGGAGATATTGTCTCCTAAAAGAAAGAACCGATTCTGAACTGCCTGAAACAAGTTATTAATTCCAGTCTTACTTCATAATCGAACTTACGTAGGTTTTGTAACACATTTGCATAATGGTATGGTCTTCATTGGCTGGAAGAGTTTGGTTTGTGTCGTTGACGTCAAGAAGATGTTGTTTTCTGCACTGAGAAGGCAAATCCACTTTGCTGCACTTCCAAAGGATGAGGACTTGTGCTCAAATTGGTGATAAACAATAACTGCAACTAATCGATGAACTTTTTACCTAATAGGTACCTTTCACCTAATAAACTATTTACAAAAGAAAAGGTTAATGCAATGTAATAATAATAATAATAATATTATGTTACATTTATATAGCGCTTTTCTAGGCACTCAAAGCGATTTACATGGAAGGGGGAAATCTCCTCAACCACCACCAATGTGCAGCATCCACCTGGATGATGCGACGACAGCCATATTGCGCCAGAACGCCCACCACACACCAGCTGATTGGTGGAGAGGAGACAGAGTGGTGAAGCCAATCGTATATATTTTATATATATATATATATATGGGGATGATTAGGAGGCCATGATGGACAGGGGCCAATGGGCAGATTTAGCCACAATGCCGGGGTTACACCCCTACTCTTTATCGAAGGACATCCTGGGATTTTTAATGACCACAGAGAGTCAGGACCTCGTGTTATGGAAAGGTGTTATGGCTACATTCACAGTCACCTTTGGGGATTTACAGCAGCAACTGCTTAGTGTGAATCCTGAAATGTTTTATTCATTCAGAAGATTAAAGTAGCTGCACAAATATGTTCATTCAGCTTTATACCCTAACCCTAACTAACTAACCAACAAACCATCCAACTAATGCGACATTATCAAACATTGTGGTGTCCATAAAACCGTGAAGTTTTACCATGATTGACAACACACAAGTAAATAAATGAGTCCAACCAAGGCGTAAGTTCATCCATTAGATAGGCTATTTTAAATAACCAACAATAACGCTAAATGCTTTGTAACCGGTTGCAGAGAGTACGTTTGAGCCTCGCATCCCGCAGCAGCTCATAAAAAACAGAATGCTGTATAAATGCAGCAGTATTCAAGCACAAAATATGTCACTGACAACCGTATTCTAACTGACGTAATTGATTAAGTCAACTTGTCATTCCAGCCCTAGCATCAAGTGCTGAGCTGAGATTCAGGTATGCCAATGGAAGTTTCATTTCTGACATGCGCTCTAAGAGGTCGACCAATCACAACAGACTGGGCCATCTGACCAATCAGAACAGAGTAGACCAATCACAACAGACCGGGCCATCTGACCATTTAGAGCAGAGTAGGCCAATCACATCAGACTGGGCCAACTGACCAATCAGAGTAGAGTAGGCTCTCAGGAAAGAGGGGTTTAGAGAGGCCAAATCATTTCTCTGACTGTTTCAGACACAGAGCGAAAAGAGGTGATACTGCAACGTATATTATAAGAAAACTAAAGTGCTTTTTGACCTTGGATGCATGTAAACCTATTGTAGCAGACCTCAAAAACTAAATTTGGAACCTTTAATATAGCTTGATAGGGCCATGTTAATGTTTGGATTTAAGTAAATGTTGCCCTTCCAACATTTACCATAATATCTGTGGTTTTTTAGAAAATTACAGATGGTTTCTCTAGATAAGACCCTATTCCTCGTCTGGGATCGTGTAGAGCCCTCTGAAGCCCTTTGAAACTGCATTGATTTGGACCTTCAGCCCGTTGGTTAAAATTAAAATCCATTATGTGGAGAAAAATCCTGGAATGATCATCAGAAAATGTAATTTCTTTTCGACTGAAGAAAGAAGGACATGAACATCTTGTATCCCAAGTATCTGAAACAAACGTCAACTAGAGCCTAAATTCACTCAGGGCTCCTGATGGGGGTGAGAAAAGATTAGTTCACTTCAAAATGAATATTTCCTGATAATTTAAACACAGCCCTAGGAATAAATATGGAATTTTGCTGAAAATATAAGGTTACCATAGTGCATTTTTGTGTTGGAGTGTCTTTCACACATAACAGATGATTTGTTGTGTGTATATGAAGAGTAACTCAAGAGGCCCTCATTGTGTTGTATGTCCAGGGGGTCTGTCACTGAGGCTGGGACTCTCTCTGTGATTCACTCTCTGTGATTCAGAGAGTGGGATTCAAGTGCCAATACCTTTTGCGAGTTCAAATGCGAGATGAACTGCACAGATGATTGCATTATATATGAGGGGGGAGTTTACTCTGCCTCAGACCAGAAAACTCCCTGTGGAAATAATGTAGATGCTGCTTTCATGTCCTGAGCGACAGCACCAGTATACGCGACACCCCTGTGATGGATGTGAGCCAATTAAATTAATCCACTGCACTCACATCTCAAACAGCATTTATAGCATGAAAAGGACAGTTTATGCATACATTTTGTAATGCGGCATAATCAAAAGGATAGTTCACCCAAAAATTAACATTCTGTTGTTCTTGTCGTCACTCACCTCACTCTACTGACAAACAGTATTGCCAGTTTGTTTTTGTAAAACAGTACCAAACAAAATTCAAATCGATCAGCACAGTATCAGTGGTGTTTTTTCCTGAATGAAGCAATGTGTTTTAACTAAATTGATTGATTGCATGATTCAATGACTCAATAATAAAGACAGCCACTTGTTTAGTTCATGAATAAATCAGTGTCAGAATGAATCGGATGAGCGAATGATCCAATGATGAGTAGTATGTCCAGATCACAGTATTCATAAAACAGTACGTGAAAAGTATACCAGAAGACCTACTTTCTGGCACATTCTGAAACACTCATATGATGGACACTTTACCATCCCATTATACAGCGGGAGAGGATTTGTAAACAGCCATGTAGTGAGGCAACTGACGGTGGTAGGTTACATGACAATAACAACAATGATGAATGTAGCATGTCAGAATTACATTTATATTATACAGAACATACCAGTGTTCCCACGCTTTTTCAGCAATCATTTTCCCGGACATTTCCAATTTTATTATGACGGGAATAATTAATAAATTAATTAAACAAGGATCATGCCAAATATTGCTCTCCAAGTCTTTAAAAGGCATACAGTTTATTGCCATGACTTAAACTATAAAATCAGTTTTTAATATGAGCACTTAATCATACATTATGACTATGGAAGCTTGTTTCCGCAACAAAATAAAAAAGAAAAGGTAATTGCGACTTTTTATCTCGCTATTCTGACACTATCTCGCAATTGCGAGTTTACATAATTGTGATAAAAGAAAAGATTATAAAGTCAGAATTGTGAGATATAAATTCGTAATTCAGAATTTTTTTTTTCTTTTTTCCTCAAAATTGGACTTTATAATTTGCAGTTTTGAGTTTCTCACAATTCTGTGAAAAGAAGTCAGAATTGCAAGATATAAACTCACAATTGTGAGAAAAAGTCAGAATTGTGAGTTTATATCACGCAATTCTGACTTTATAACTCACAATTGCAAGTTTATATCAAAAGTATGGGATTAGGTAGCTGCTTACCAGTTAACATTCGCTGCATACATTTGAGCAGTTAATAGCATTAGCTAACTACTGCAAGCGGCAACACAAGACTAAACATTATTCAAAATACTACTCGCCCATGTCATAACAGCATTCCTGAACATCGCACTTTCTGCAACTAGCGGCTATTGTTTGGGCCAGTGATAAACTCTTTGTACTCGGCTAAAGAAAAACCAAAGAACTTAAAAAAAAAAAAAAATTCCAGGGCAACAACATGATTTTCCAGGACATTTTACATTTTCTCTCATTTTCCATGTGTTTTCAAGGACTGGAAAATTGGTCATCAATTTTCCAGGTTTTCTAGGACGAGTGGGAACCCTGACATACTTTTTTATATGTATTATATAAATATTGATAATTGAGAAGTACATATTTAGAAGAAGAGACACAGTGTGAATCAGCGCAAATCAGTGTGTTTGAACAAATCAGTTGATTGAATGATTCAGTGACTCAATCATTAAGACACTTGCTTGGTTCCTAAATGAATTTGTGTTTGAATGAATCATTCGAGAGACTCGTTCATAAAGACAAAGACACTCACAGAGATTCTGGAGAGCGCATTCGATGGACACTTTACTATCCCATGAGGCCGCAAGTAAGCTATGCAGCTGACACAGACATGCTAATACCATCAACCATCAGAATAAAGTGTTAGCAGTTAAGCAGACAGTCTACTAATACTCTAATGAAAGTTAGTTGACATGTAGTTGCAAAGTTACTTATAGTAATTAGAATATCTAAAGTGGAACATAGAAATAAAGTGTTACCGAACAAACTTTTTAATGTTTGTTCCTCATCAATTGTACCTACTCAATCAGTAAGCAACTTTGAACACAGCAACTCCTTTAGCTCTTGAATTAGTCAGTGATTTGAAAGAATGGATTGATGGAATGATTCAATGACAGTTTTTTGTGATCGACTGGTTTAATGATGTAACATGCAGAAAGATTCACTACAAAAAAAAAATCCCCACCTGACAGCCTGTCTGAAAAACCCAAGTATCTAAAACAAACGTCAACTAGAGCCTAAATTCACTCAGGGCTCCTGATAGAAGAAGGTTCTGTCCATGCCCAAAAAGACTTCAATAGAGAATGGAGATTGTATCACGAATACAAACGAGATTTTGCTGCCATACCTCTAGCAGATCCTCATCAGCAACAAGCATCTTGAGGGTCACGTATACACCCACTCTCACATCCCTAACAGAACAAAGAACCGACCAACAATTCTGACAGCCTCCCTGTAGCAGAAAGTGAAATGCTATTTCAAGACGTTATAGCCCTCGAACTAGATCTGCTTTTTAAACTGATCATAAATGATGCATCGCAGAGTTTCCCTGCAGCACGGCAGATGAATTCCCATCCAACGCTGTCAGCCCTTTGACTTCCTTTTCCACGCTAACTCGAGAAATTGAGCAAGTGAAACAAGGAATAATTCACGCCAGTACATAAACTACGTCTGAAATGTGTCAGATTTAAAAAGGTACGATATAAAAAGCTTCTCGTAGGTACAAGTTCTGACAGTTGGGCCTAATGAAAGCAACATCGGCACTTTGCTGAGCATGTGGTTCCATTAGTGCCTGTTTTGTGGTGTCATGTTGGATCAAGCCACACAGTTTGCCTGTTCCCTTGAGGCAAAACAAGACGCCGAGACTTACCCAAGTCTTTAGATCCTTGACTTTCGCTGGCCAGCTCTCCCATTCTCACCAGAGCATCAAAATAGCCTTTCGCTGCAAACGTCACACCTGCAACAGACGAAAAATATGTCACAAACATTCTCATCTCTCATTACAGCAGCATATTCAGTGATCAAAGGGCCCATGACGAGGATGGGACGGCTATCAGCTGTGCAAGTTGGTGTCAGTCCAGCTGGGTAATGAGCGGCAAAAAAAGCTATAGGAGTGGATGAGTCTGTCGCACAACAGGAAACACAATCAGTTGTACAGGAAACACATTTAGAATGAGTAAAGATAGCCCTCCTGTGACTATGGAAATTTAGCCCTTTTTTCTTTTCCAGACCAGCCCAGCTGTCTCTCTCTCTCACACACACACACACAGTTTCCCAATCCCATGCCTCATTACGGTTTTAAAATGTCAACTTCGGTGAAAAAGAATAAACAGAATATCATTATCTCCACAACTCTCCCTGGATCCCCATGTGTGCAGAAGAGAGAGAGAAAATTTGTTACATTTATATAGCGCTTTTCTGGGTACTCAAAGCACTTTACATATAGAAGGGGGGAATCTCCTCGACCACCACCAATGTGCAGCATCCACCTGGATGATGCGACGGCAGCCATATTGTGCCAGAACGCCCACCGCACACCAGCTTATTGGTGGAGAGGAGACAGAGTGATAAAGCCAATCAGTACATGGGGAAGAGAAAGAGAGAGAATATGTGTGTGTGTGTGTGTGTGTGTGTGTGTGTGTTTTTACAGCTAATAAGAAGTTCCAAGGTGGTCTAGGCTGGTTTGGTGTTGGTCTACAGATACAGGTAAGCCCTGTAAATTTACAAATGATTTATCAAGAACTTTCGTTTAAAAATTTTGATATGTTTGTGAAAACGTTCGTACACATATTTCATGCACAAATTTGTGCGTACGCCGGCTTAGTGAATGACAACGCATAGCCCTTCACTTCCCTTGGAGAGAGCGTAAAAAACAAACGGGCAGAAAAGGGACACCAGTCAGCTATTCTTTATGGAATTCATTCAGAAATCAATTGGGACCTTCATCTGAATCCATTGAGAGCCTGTGGAAAACCACCCTCAGCTTCTGGCACGGGCAGAAAGGCCACAAAAATCGGTTGAGCAAACAATTCATCAAGCTGCCCAGCTGTGGCTCTGATTAAGTACGGCAAAGCAGACTGTTGCACTAGGTGTGTTACTATGTGGCTACTGTTCAGGGCTTATTTACAGGGAAATTATGCAGAAATGTGCCTGACAGATGGGACCATCCACTCTGAACACTCCCACTGTATCATTTCATTTTCTTCACTGTGTCTCTGCTCTTTTTTTCTTTTCTTTATTCTTATAGTCTTCTAGGTTGGATAGTCCAGTAGAGGAACTATTTTTGCTGATATACAGGTTGATTCATCTATCGAATGCAGAAAAAGTTAACATTACATAAAAAGTTTTAGTTCAACTTAAATGGGAGGGTTCACCCAAAAAGGAACATTCTGTAATCATTTTTAGCCGTATGGCATTCCAAACCTGTATTCAATTCTTTCTTCTGCAGAATATTTAAGAATGTATGTAACCAAACAGTTTCAGTTTCCATTGACTTCCATTGTATTTTTTGTCCAATAGAGGTAAATAGGAATCTTAAGTGTTTGTTTACCAACATTCTTCAAAATATCTTTTAGTTTCACAGAAGAAAGAAAGTGAAACATGTTCGGCACGACATGAGGATGAGTTAACGATAGCAATTTTCATTTTAGGGGGAACTATCCACTTAAAAATATTAAACAAAGAATTTACAATGTCAAGTTTGGTGCAGATGATCATGCTCCGTTTGATCACTGATAATGCACTTTAATAGCACAGTAAATTGTGTTTTTGGTCACTTATGGTCACAAATATTTGAAAGTACAGACCAACTTTAATTGTGAAGTTGATTTAACATTTCCCCCCATAAATTGACTGTATGCCAAAAGTCCTAAAGCTGGTTGCTTCAAGTTTTTGAATTTACAGTGAAATATTTAAGTAGGATTGGTGATTGAAAACTAAATTTATGAAAAGGCCCATTTATGGGGGAAAAAAAACACAAACAAAAACACACAACTGTATAATTTTTATTAAGTGTAATTCCATTAATGTTTCTTTCATGTCTACATTCATCTGTCAATGTAGAACGTATTTACTAAAATGTCATGTGCCTCTGTCGAAGCAACGGAGCCACAGCCAATTATTTTTAAGGTTGTGTGCAGACCAAACTGAAGAAATACTAAAATAATATATAATACAAAGACAATAAATAGAAAATTGCACAGTTGTATTATTTATTTGTCTCCAATAATTGCAAGCAACACAAACACACAGCAGTCTATGTAGTCTGATTCACAAACAAATAATTTCTGAATGAATTCCATTAAGCTCACAAAAAATAGCTGATGTTTATCCAACTTTTCCCAGTCTACTCTCAACACACACTCTCTCTCTGATTACTGTTATGGTTCATTGCTTCATAAAAATGATATTTCAAATAAAAGTAATATATTTGACTAAACAATAATAAACACAATTTCCCAAAAATCTAATTTTACAGCATGAAGATCCCCTGGCTTTCAGTCCACAGTGTTGCCCTAACCTACGGCCACAGACACTGGTATACGCTCTAGCATCCTCGTGACACTACATAGGACAAGCGGTTTGGAGGATGAATGGACGTATAAACAGTTTGCATATACTTGACCTGCTAATGGGTCGTTAAGTGAAACTGGAATCCTTACAATTCCCATTCATATATGCAAGTCTCCCGCTTTGAAATTCTCTCTTTTGAGAAAGACCCTTTGTCATAACACACTCCCCCTACCACACTCATTCTTCTTTCTGTGCCTGAGGCACTAAAACAAATCAGCAAGAACAATACCAGTCAGAAATAATAAATGGGGTTAGAGAGCTTTGCTGACTTTGTGTCTGAGTGATTTCATTTCCTAAAACACGGGGTAGAGTGGTAAAGACATGGCTTGAGAGCAAAAGAGGATTATGATTTATTCTGGTGGGCTTAGGGGCCTAGGACTTCCCACCAGAGCCCAGTTTCCCTCAGTACGGGTAGTCAATTATGGAATAAATCTCTTTTTCAACTGTCTCTTCCCTTTAAGTCCTTTCAACCATGCATTTATGATAAAAAACACGCTCTTCTCTACTCAACTGCTGCATAATTTGCTACCTGTGGATAGCAGTCTGGAGACATATGGACCGTTGTGTGCGGTTCACCCCCTTTCTGAGGATAAGACTCTTTCACAAACCCCAGCCAATCTGCATTTAATGCTCAAGAGTTTAAAGGGCAGTCGGTCTCAAGGATTTTAAATAAATCCCCCAAGCGGCTTGGGTACTGGGATTTATGGGTAGCCCATGTTTCCTTTGTGACTCTTTTAAGGCCAATTCAAACTTTAGGACATAGTTATGGTGTGTGCGTTTAGTTGCTTCACTAGAACTATATCAGCATAAGTACTGATATATCAGTGTCGTCTCAATTGTTCATGCCATACATCGCATATTATGATGATTGAAACTGCACTCGAAAAATAGTTCAGCCAGCTTAAATTTAAGCTCCTGTGTCATACTAACTAGCAATCGTGCATTTTAGTATGCTGAAGACATGTCTGGCTAGTATGACACAGGAACTATTAAGTTGGGCAGGCAAAACCATTTTTTTTTTATTTAAATGAACTTGCTTCATTCTTATTGTACCGACCTAAACTAATTGTATTCAAGAAAGTTTTCCAAGTTAATTGAATTTTTTTTTTTTTTATGTATAGCATAATTTGGATAAAAATAACTTTGACTCATCCCTTGTTTTTAAAAAAAAAATCAAGGTTACAGTGAGGCACTTACAACGGGAGTGAAATTCGAAGAAAAATGAAGCTGATCATTTTATAAAAGAACTTAAATTAATAATTTTGCAAACATTTGTGTATAATTTAAGCTGTAAAAAAGTCATTTTACAGTCATTTTAGGGTATATGACATTGCGTTGTCATGGCAACAAAGATGTAAAATTGGAAAGAACTTTAAACAGAAAAGGTGATTTTAAATGATTTACATCTTGTGGCTATGCTTTCAAACAGGTAGTATTTTAACGTTTATAGATTGGCCCTATTCCCTTCCACACATCCTGATTTTGCAGAGTTAGACTGGGGCAACACATTTTGTTGATCCTGGAACAACATTCTTGTCCAAAAATGTTGTCCTAACCCTATCCCTACCCATAAATTATCCCTAAAATCAGAGGGAAATTATGTGAATAACACTGATGTAGAAGCACCTAACCCTGGATATAAACCTAAACTTGACATAAACAAATCTGATTGGTTGATTGGAATGTTCGTCCAGGATCAATAAAGATGTTGCTACAGGAACATGTTGTACTCGGTGAAAGCAGATTCTGCATTCACTTCCATTGTATTTGCCTCTCTGTAACACAGATTTCTACATTTTTTAAAGAAAAGATGGGAGAGGCCAATTGTTTTTTTAGTTTTTTTTTTTCAAAGCCAGTGCTGTCGATTGAGCTTGCGCTAAATCTTGGATTTTCCTTTAAGATGTATTCCTGCACATCACCCTAAATGTTTTACAGCCACTGTACACCCGAGGCTGCCGGAGCAAGATTACATTTGCCAATGTGAACGCAGACGTCAATGGGCAATTGTCTGGCTTTCATCAGTCACCTACTGCACAAAGCCTTCAAAGTCGTCTGATTGTTCTTCTGTCTAATGGCTAAATATCAAATCATCAGTGAGGCAGGACACATTATCTCCTCTCTGAATGCCCTCATCAGCTGAGCGTTTGTGTTCGGCCCATCTGAGCTCAGGAGGTGTCTCGGGCTGTGTGAGAGTTGATAAGGCTGTGTGGCCATCTGAATGACAGGATGACAAACATTGTCATCATCTTCAAATGAAGTGGCATTAAAGGCGGATGGGAAGGCATGGAGGATTTGGACAGCTGCCTGAAAGTGGATGAAACGGGGGACGTTTGGAGATGTGATGTGGGGGTACTTACTGGACAGAGCCTTCTCGTAGTTCTTCCCCATGGCGATGAAATTCCGCAAACAGGGATTGAACTGTTCCATGATGCTCTGCAAGAGATGGAAAGATTTGTTAATGAGCAGAAATGCAACACGTTAAGTGTGCATGGGTTATCAGCAGGCTTGCACAAAATCTTGTGTTCAGGATGCATCAACATTACAAAGCTGACAAACTGATGATTACGGTCACGTTATAGCAAATAAGCCCAATATTAAAATTCCATACTATTTGGTAACACTTTATTTTGATAGCCTGCTTTAGACATTCAACTAACTAGAAGTAAATTTGCAACTACGTTAATTACCAGTCATTAGAGTATAAGGAAACTGTCTGTATCTGCTGACACTTTATTTATTCTACTGACTTTGCAAGTACATCTCAACATATTCCACTAATCACAACCCTAATCTACCTGTCTACTACTCTAATGAGAGTTAACTGCAAATTAATGAGTGTTGCAAAGTTACTTATAGCTAGTAGAATGTCTAAAGTGGACTATCAAAATAAAGTGTAACTTACTATTTTGTCTAAATAGATATAAAATAACATCCATCATTATAATGGCTACAAGTGAACAGTTAGGGTGTGTTCACACTTGTAGTTGGGTTATCTTGGTTCTTTTGGTCCAGACCAAAAAAGAAAATGTATACGTGTCAAATGTCCTCACAGACATAATGTAATACGTCAAAAATGTAAAAACAAAACCAAAACGTTTCTTGTCTTGTCACATTCAGTTATGAACGACCATGTAAATGATTGCATATTTTCAAAAAGTTGAGTCGTTTGCATCACTGTAGGTTACCGTGGGTTGTTAACCGTATCCATCGTAAAACAGTTGTCAAATATTAAATGTTTTGCTACTTATATCTCATCAGGCATGCACTCTTTCAGTGTAAAATCTAAAAGCGACGTGAACACTAAGCCCTGCCTTCTTTGATCTGATTGGCCATCATTTTAACAATGACGAGCGCTGTTAGACCACTGAGGCAGACCAGCCTAAAAAAAAATTAAAATTTTAAACTGTCTGCCATCCTATCAACAAATGGAGCGGTGCGTAAAGGAGAGCAGCATTAAGAAATATACAATACTAGGGGGGACAATTCCAATTATTGGGGTCGGGGAGGGGACTTGTCCCCCTCAATGCCTATGGTGGTTACGGCCCTGTATAAAACGTGTAAAGGAGTCAAAGCAGCACCAGGAATTCCTCCGTTGCACACAAATAAAGACCTCCTGCAAGGAGGTGCCTCCTGCTATTTCGGACAGCTATACTGAACTGTAAAGGCCAACATAGTTTCTATGACGAGAAAAAAACAAGTATGTTTGAGCATTCGGTTCTTTTAAGGGTCCATGTGGCTTTCAAACTGCAGCAGAGTTCAGTTCTCATGGAAGCGGACCTGAAAATTGGGGTCCCGCTTAAGAAACCGCAGCAGCAATCACACCAAACCTGCCAATTGTGAACACAGCCTTCGACTGGGCACAGGAAAATGGAACAGATAAGTCTTAAAGCCTTAAATATTTTTCCAAAGTATCACTTTGCTAATTTAAATAGCACAGACTGAATCCAAGAACATGAAGAAATTAAAAAAAGAGACAGATAATCAACAAGAATATATAACCATTTGGTGAAGTGAAGTGATGTGAAGGGGAGCATTGGGGTTTAGGTGCCTTGCTCAATGGCACCTCAGTTATTTCCTGCCAGTATTGACACACGAACCTGCAACTTTCAGGTTACAAGTCCGACTCTCTAACCATTAGGCCACTACTAAACACCCATTGATTGCACAAAACTGTCCTCACAAAAAAAGTATTTTGACAGCATTTATAAAAAAAAAAAAAACTATAAATAAATACATGGACTAATCAACCTGTCCCATCCTTAGCCTGTTTACTGAATACTTAGCTCATTTGAATATAGGGGCTTTCGCACCGGGTAGTTCTAGGAAAATTTTTCATGGTTGCAGTTAAGAGCAGTAGGAACAGTAGAAAGTGACGTAAGCCGCGCTTGTTGTGACTTTTATTTTGACGGTGCTGAGTCCACCAGAGCCTGAGCACACAGCTTTCACAACAGCTTCATTACTTTACAAACTGTTTAACAGACCTATAATATGTTATTAGATGGTACTGTTATACAAAGAGAGTAGACAGACAGTATATGAAAAAGTATTAGCGTTTGCCATGTGGTCGATGTCCAATGTCGTTAGCTGAGCAGAAATACATAATCATGTTTTGCTTGGTCCCCTCAAAGTTGTGTTGGATTTTCACTAAAGGTTGAGAGGTCCATCTATCAGGTTATGTTTTCCATGTTCATAGAGTTAGCTCTGGAGTAAATATATAGACTATAATCTGTGTGTGTAGACGTTTTTTTTTTTTTTTTTAATTGAGCGTTTCATGTGCGTTTGGGTAGATCCTATTGTGCTGGGTTAGACCAAGCGGCAACCTCCCCCAGTTTCTCTTGAAGCCAATACGGAAGTAACTTAAACTGCAATTCATCGACTGGCCGCTAGAGACAGGCTCCAGAAGACAGCAGAATCTCATTGAGCCCCATGTTAAAATGCCCAACTTTACAGCAGAAAAAAAACATGTTTACAGTCTGATACAAATTGTGGTTTTAGTCTATATATCTAATTTTGCAATTCATGACAACTGTGAGGGGGGTGCATTTTTTTTATAGCTCATTAATTTACATTATATAAAGCCTTAAAGTTCTGCATAATTAAGGGCGTGGCCACTTTGAGTGACAGGTGGATAGCCATTTATCTGCTGTCTGTTAGTCATCGCGTCCCCTCAGCTCCAACCACGTCCCGCCTCTTTGCCCATTTTCTGATATCTGAGTGACGCGCGATGATGCGCTGCTAAGATGGCAACGGCCAGCTCAACCCTACTTTACGCTTAAAAACTGCTCTTCAGAATCCTATGGGTGACGTCACAGACACTACGTCCATATTTTTTACAGTCTATGGGTTAGACCCTAAATTAGTTCCCCCTACTCTTGGGGGGACTAATTTAGCTCCTACTTAAAAGGAGTTAAAACTAAAATAGTTCCCAGTCCCTGCGGTGCGAACACTTCCGTACTTCCGTCCAATAGTACTAAGAACTATGAAAAGGTTCCTCCAGTGCGAAAGCCCCTTATTCTGTCAGCAACTAATAAGTTTAGTATTAACTAGCTCCGTTCAACCTCCCTACCGAAAAGACTGGATTAGAGATGAATTTCCATGCGGGTTTAGGCTGATTAGTACCTTCTAGTTTAGCTGGTTGACCAAAGAACTCCAGCAAAAAACATAGCAAAATTTGGCCCATCTTTTCAGCAGGGGCTTTGCATCCGTACACACACAAACATACCAAGGATGCTTCCATTTTCCCTTATGCAAAAACTGTCCACAGCATCATCCCTTGTTCACACCACCCATCATTCCATGTTGTGTTAAACAGAGTGTGATTATTCTTGTGGGAGGGAATCAGACACTCATTCGGGGGTGAGCAAAGAGATTTGACATTTTGTTCAGGGCTTTGAGGCTATTTAAGAGGATGCGGGAAAGTAAAAGAGATAGAAAGGAAGCATATGCTAGGAGTTAATGAACATATTTTGCTTTGAAGTGCCAGTGTGCAAGATGGGCTTGTTATATTGCCAGGAAGTTTATACAGTGCATTTTAAGGAAGAGCCGGGATGTTTGGTGTTTCTGAGAGGGTACATATGCAGTCAGGGCAAATTGTCTCGAAGCTCCGGTCCTAGTGCAACCAAAATAAACACTTTACCGCCTTGTCATGCTGTAATCTTTCAGTGATGCTCACTCGAGTGGGCATCGGTCATAGCACCCTGAGCACCATCCACTTCCCCTTCAGGGCTTCCTCCAATTAGAGCAGCCACAGTCTGCCAGGGCCTTAGGGTTAACAAAGTCCTAAAGCGGACAGCACAACACCACCGAACCCTGCTTTCTTCCTCTAAAATTCACCACGAATAACTACATCCCATACAGCAGCCTGTAACACCTCACAGGAAAAGTATGACCATTCATACAAAAACAGTCCATATCAAGCCAGTATTTCCCAGTAAACATCACTATTGGTCAATGTCTGACCCTCAATCTCAATCCCTGTCCTGCCACATATTACCACGCCATAAAACAACTAAAATTACATATGTCCCCTTAACATGCAGAGTACAATTTTGCTTGTAGCATTATCATCTAGCTAAATCCATGACCATGAAATCCATTATTAATTATATATTTTGGGTTGTGGCAGCTTGGCCATGCATTTCTCACCATTTTCTTCAACTGAAAAAAAGTCAACATAGAATAGCCACAAACTCCGCCTCATCTATAATGCAAGAAGTTGTGGGAAATGTCAGCCCCAAAAGAATCACTGGCTGCGTTCGAAAATCTCATTCTCTAGTAAGTTTTTGTATACTTTGCGACTGTTAAGAAAGGATGTATTAGAACGTGTGTTATGTAATCCAGACAAACTACATCATGCAGTCATTGTCATGTGACATATAGCATCAGTTGTGTGTGTCACTTAACTGCCATTCACAAATCCTCTCCCGTGGCCCCATGGGACAGTAAAGTGTCCATTGGATGCAAACTTCATAATCTTGCCAGAAGTAGTAGGTAATCCGGGTACTTTCTGCCTACCGTTTCTGAATACTATGAATTTCACACAAAAGTCCCTTTCAAGGAAAATTTGTTAACTATTTGAGTTGCAGCTATTAAAGGAATGTAAGTGTCCTATCTATTTGAATGAGGAAATGCGAAAATTCAAAAACTGCTTGCCAAATTCACTTTTAAAAAATATTTCAAAACAGCAACAAATCTCATAAAAGTTACTTATTACACTCAAATAGCATTAAAATAATGTATATTTCAGGTTGGTCCAGCAATGTGTCTCAAAGTCTCAGGTTTCAATAGGAACGGGATCATCTTATGGCTCATTTCCACAGAGAGGTATGGTACTGTACAGTTCAGTTCAGTATCGTACGCAATTTTTCCGTTTGGATTGTCAGAAGTTGTGAATGGTACCAAAATACCGAACCGTACCACTTTTTTTGGACCCTTTCGCTGGGGTACCTAGCACAGTAGTCCGATACCTAAAGGGTGGAGCTAGACTCACTGCATAACGTTGAGCGGTTGACAGAGAATTGTTACACTTAGTCACACTTTCTTCTTTGCGCGAGAAAGATGTTGATCACTACTTTCCAGCATACACCACGTCTATCAAGTAAGGGTACTGTTGGCGGTGGAAACGCAAGCCGGATCAGAGTCTACGGTTCCTGATCGCACTGTACTGTACTGCTCAGTGGAAACGAGCCATAACAGTAACTGCAGTGATGCGATGACTTCAACTGCTGATTGGCTCTTTTATTGAGAAGGTATGACTTATTCTGCCATATTGTGCGTACTACCAACGCCGACACAGATTGTGTCCCAGGTGCACCAAGTTTAATTCTCAGCTCGTGGTCCTTTCTCCCCCCCCCCAATAAATGAAGGGGAAAGGCAAAAACAAATCTTTAAACACAACTTCCTGTTTACTAATGTACAACTCAAGTTAGATGACATACTATGTGTTAGGAACCCTCTGGCACCAACCAAGTGGTTACAAAATAAGTAGTAGCTAAATTTGCCCCAATATAAAAAGACCTCAAAAACCGTTGGTGCAACCCAGGATTGTGCATCTTTGACAGTTTTAGGCAGGGTAGATGCTGTTAATGCTGTAAGGGTTGATGCCAGGCAGGAACATGTCAACAGACGGAGAAATACCAGGTCAAAACTCTCTCGGACGCCTGGAAAGGAAGACATATTTAGACGGACCCTATACCAAGATGATTTAGGTCACATATTAATAGGCATAGTCTGACAAATTTTTCAGTCAATATTTCATTGAATCTTCAAAAATAATCAATGCTTTCTACAATAAATGAAGTCTGGGAGCAAAATGAGTGCTGAATCTTCAATTGAGCTACAAGAAGTCCTGTTCCCCAGGCTTCAGTGGCTTGACGTCACAGGTCACCTTCCTGCCACACTCTCTGGGCAGCTCTGAAAGTCGGTCTGCACCTGACGGACAGTAAGATGGAGAGTAGGTGGCAGTTCCTCAACAAATTCAGTCACCCTAGGAGCTCCATTAGATGGAAAGAGAGGAAGAGATGCACAGTGAGTGAAGGTAGTGAAATACATATTCATTCATTTAAAAAAAAAAAAAAATTAGCAAGAGTATTTTTGGGGGGCTTCTTGCGTCTTAATGCCAGTTAGCAAGCTTCGGCAACAGCAAGACAAGAAATGTTCTATAAGATGATACGTGGAGAGTACACTTAGGAGTACAGTTCTCTTCTCTAAAGGATGAAAACCTTTCTCCATTTCAAGGGATTTTTTTTATTTTTATCTTTACCTACCCTCTGACTCTTTCCCGTACCTTCCCCATTCCCTTGGTGAGTACTTTATAACGCCCTTCCAGCATACCTCATTAAAAAGACCTGCAACATCCTCATAACATGTGAGGGCAAGAAAAATAGAAAGAGAGAGATAAGGTACAACGAAGAGAGGTAGAGATGTGAAGAGCCTGGTGCTAGATGTGGGTGGTTTACATAACGAATAGGCGAGACCAGGTCTGTGCTCATATGGCACTCCTGCTATCAAGAGCAAAATTGGGCGGCGCTGACATGGGAATAACAGAACAGTAATGAAATAGGCCCTGTTCCAAAACTTAGTGAGCTGCCTACCTAGATGGCATTTTAGGATACCACATACATGCCAAAGCTGCCCCAACATAGGCAGCAATCTTGTAATGGATTCAAAGATACCTACTTTTGGCCAAAATTGGAAGCACTGCATGTATATTTCGCAGAGAAGGCAATCCCAGAATGCACTGTAGCTACATTTGCATGCACCGAAATAATCAGTTTATAAATCAAATGAATGACTTTCTCTGGTTCTGAACACAGCAGCTGATCATGTGATGTAGATGTAAACCAATATGTGAATTGGATTGCAGCATTTAGGGTTCATGTAAACAGAACTGGATTGGATTCATTCAGATTGGGGAAAAATTGTGCATGTGTTGAGCTCAGTTTAAAAATGTACTTAATCACACATTTCATTAAAACTGAAAAGTATCATTTAAAAAAATATATTTCTGATTTAAATAGAACTGTTTTGTGTGCATAATGCATCTTTATGTGTATTGGAGTATATTAGCTTAGCAAAATGCTAAGGTTGAATTCTATCTTCAAATCAGTAGTGTGCTTTTTGTGTTATTTTAGGATCACAATTTTTGTGTCAATGTACCGCATTGCACTTCAGCTACTTATAAGGCTTTTCGGTTAAAATGCTGCCTATGAAAACAAGTAGCAGTAGACAGCAAGACAGCTCACTAGGAGTAGAGCTGCAGTCAACACTCCAGTACCTACAAAAATGAGACCGTCACACAAAAACCATTCAGCACTGAAAATATATGACGGTTTTCTGCTAATGCTAGTGTCACTTCAGCTCAGCGTAATTAGCCTGGCGTAATGCTAGCACCTGGAACTTGTGAATCACAAGTGAAGTCAGAGGGACTGGGTGGGGCTTAGGTGGTTTCTTTTCTAAATTCTGTCAGGGTTGCTAATTTTATCATCCCAGTCCTCGTGTGCTACATCTGCCAGCCTAATTGCAAGAGCTAATTGGAATATGAGGCCAGCATACACTTCGTCTGAGAGCTTGGTTATTCCTGACTCTGTAAGGGGGACGTGTGCAACACCTTCACTTTAGTGACAAGGCAAGAAAGTGACAGTAAAAACTGTGACAGAGAATACCAGATAAAACAGCAAAAGTAGACAATCAAAGTCAGATTTGAGCTTTACTGTGTGTAATGAGATGATAATGGGCTCAACGAAGCAGGTAAACAAACTGAGATTTAATTTCAACCCTAATGCTAGCAGTGCATCCACTTCTTTGAAAAATGAGGGCTGCACATTAATAAATAATCATTATTACAGTATTCAGCTGCAACATGGGCTCAATGGAAACATGTGGCTCTACCTACATTTTTGCAAAACTCCAAAAACGTATACCTATTCAAAAATTCACCTCCGTTTCAGAAAAAATTAAACATGTATACTTTTAACACCACTTACTGGACATTTCACATTGAGAATGTAATGAAACGTGCAAAAAGCAACGTAACATCATTTAGCAGAAATGTCGCCACAGGCACATTTTTCCTGTAAGCCTGGGTTCTTCAATTTAGGATTAGGTCAAAATATCTACAGTACTTGGCTGTTTGAGCTGCCTTTGAGCATCATATTTCTGAGGTGAAGGTGTGTCATTTAAAGAATTATGGCAGAAGCAAATTAGTATGTTTCATAACTAAATTTTGATTGTACACAGTTTGTGTACAATAGCAATAAAGCGTTCCAGAAAATTGATAAAACATCAACTACTTAGAGTCCTATGATTTATGCGATGTGGAAAACACAGATGGAAATCGCAGAATCCAGTCATAAAAACGAAATTTACTGTCTAGCGCGAAATTTCATCACAAAATGTGTCACATTTTTGATGAACAAATAAAAAGCAGCTCAATACACAAATCAAATTGCGAGACACACACACACACACACACACTGAAGCACGCGTTTTCAGCCTTTGCCGCTTCACTATATGAGAACATGAATGCATGAACTTCATATCCAGAGTCACTTCATGAGCATTTCACCGTTTAATTTGAGAAAAATTAATATAAAAATATCCTCATATCATAAACACACAGAAACTCAAAAGGTCTTCACGGCAACCTGTCAAACCCGTTGTGACAGACAAATATAACTGTTGTACAGTAGAATTTAGCTACGTCTCAATATAACAATAATACGAAAACTAATAATAAGCTATTAATTTAATTAATAATTTTTTCGCCTTGTTTGAATTTTAACTGTAAAGCTCTGTTGTGCAGCACTTTGTTTGACAAATGTGTTCAATTTCCTATGATTCAAATTAAATGTAATAAAAAAATTAAAATGCACAAAATTTTGGGATAAAAAAAGAAATTATTATTTTTTAATTATTAAAAAATTGTTGTTTTTATGAATTCAATTAATTAGACATGTTTTTTGATTACTTAAATTTAATTAAACCATTAAAATTTAAATCCAGAAAACATAAAACAGAATTTGAGAGAAAATAAATAAATAAAATGTATTTCATAGGTCCATAACTTTTAATAAATTGTTGGTAAATTGTATAAGTTTCATGATTTCAATTATTTAGACAGGCTTTTTGATTACTAAAATGTCATTTAACCATTAAAATGGAGTCCAAAAAAATTAAAAAGGAAAAAAAAAGGAATCCAGAATAATTATTTAATGGAAAAAATGAAATTTGGGAAAAAGTAAAACGAATTTCATAGGGCCCTAAATTACTGTGCCCATCATTTTGTTGAATTATTGCCAAAAAAGCTTCCTGTTATTTTCAACGAGTGGGGGGGGGGGAGGTGAGAAGAAAAAAAAAAAGATATAAATCTGTGCCCAGTGTGTCCATTTATTTCCCAACAAAACCACATTATATAATATTTCCAGGTTAAAACCTTCAACCTTTTGATTTCCAACCCGAGGCAACCATTGCCCATGCCACCCAGCATTTATGGTGCAGTGGAGAACCCAATGTTAACTTTAATAACTGACATTAGCACTGACAAGCCAGAAATAAAGGAAATAAAGTGTTAGCAATAAAAGGCAAAGGGAAAATGTACCTTAAACACACTCCGAGAAGCATTTAAGAGGAAACCAGGCTGGGAGGAGAGATTCGACATTATTGCTGATGTGAATTATTCTCTTCTTGAGGCCCTGATCACACTGTCTGTGTGTATTTTACAGTTATGACCAGCTGATCATACATTATCCCTTACATAAATCAAATTCTTTTAAAGCAAAACAAATTATTGGTATCAAAAAGTTATTGAAAACAGATTGAAGATGAGTTTGGTTTCACTGAAGGGTCTGATCACACAGGAATCATTCTTGCCTCCCATCTGTGCTATTATAAAATTGTACATTAAATAAAATTTTTTTTAAAAAGTGACGATTTTCCAGCATAAAAAATAGAGTCAGAAAGTTTCCATTTAAACGCCAGCAATGTGTTTCTGTTTTTTTTAGGCTTAATAAATGATTGACACTACAAATGTTCAGAACCCAACAACAGCTGGCCTTGCGCTTGACAACATGCTGGCAGTGCTAATCTAATGCGGCAGAGGTCTGTGCATGGGCTCTCGGCAGACAGAGCACATGGTGTGTGCAATCAGAGAGGAATGTGTGGGGATAGCGACTGTATCAGTATAATAACTAGCGTACTGTTCCACCCCCCCAATAGACCCCTGTCTTAATCACATCAAGGGGCTGAAAAAAGCAGGATCATCCTCACCCTCTCTTTCTCTGTGTTTTTTTGGGCAGGCTGCATGCAGGCTTACTTTCAATATACAATACAAGTCTAGTTTTGATCCCTAATTCAGCCTCAACCACAAATGCTCCTAAACACAAGCTCACCAAAGTGGCTCCCAACTGATTTTACTTCACATTGTTTACAACCAAAAAGTTTGGATATTGCACATTAAGCAGTGACCAAACACAAAATTAAAATGTATTTATTTTTTACAGTACAAAATGTCCTTAAATACAAACATTTATTAATATTACCATGAACTGCACAGCTCCAATTTAATCCACAAAATCACTTACCTAACTGCAACCCAAACCACATTTCCACAATTCTGTTTCACAACACTTTCAAATTAAAATGTCCAGTGAGTGTCACAAAGGGTACGTTTACATGACACTGATATGCTTAAAACTGAGAAGTTTTCCTTTGAGTTTTCCACGTAAAGACAACAGCATTGTCCCTATTCACACGGATCCGCGAAAACAACTAAAAATGCTGTTGCCATTAGATGGCAATGAAACATTATAGACTGAACATGTGCATGTGCTGACTCCACGTTTTCACAGATTTGTGTTTTGGTTGTTTATGTAACGGAGGCCAGCTAGTAGTTGCTGTGCGAGTAAACCTCACTCCTCTGATCTGAAGAGATGCTCTAGTGACTGACGCTAAGGGTTGTAGCCTATAGCCTCCTTGTTAGAGTGTTCGACTCTCATGCGGCAGATCTGGGTTCGAGTCCCGCTTGGAGCAGGCAGTTCGAACAGGAGGGGTTTTACAGACTGTTTTCAAAAACTTGCACTTTGAAACCCGTTTTCAAAAGTTTGCGTTTTCAGGCACCCAAAACGCTGGTTGTCTGAAAGAGACAAACATGTATCTGGTAATGTTTTATTACGTTGGTTGTATCGTCGCTGTTTGAAAATGAAATGTCTGGTGAGTGGCGTTAAAAGTTTAATGCTTCCACCTACACCAAACCCAACCCTAAACCTAACCGATAGTTCAAACATGAGATAAAAAAAATAAAAAAAAACACATTTGCTGAAGCAACCATGCCATTTTAGCTTGCTTCTACAAGTCTCTTTTATCTTTACATCTGTTCTATGGGACTCATTCCTGAATGATTTAAAAATCAGCACTGTACCAGGTGAGCTACAGAGCAAGTTTACTACATATATGGAGTTGGTTATGTGATAAAAACATCAGAATGTATTAGTTTACAAGTCATGCACTAGGGTAAAAGTGTTTTGAGATCATACCATAGTATTGTGCAAGAAACTAAGTTATTAAAATCAATCTACCCCTGTAATCATAATTTGTGTGAAAATAATTTTAATGCCTCTTGTGTTAGCTGAAAACTGCAGTGAACTGCATGATTTTGGAATTATGTAGGTAGAGGCATGTTTTTCCAGTGAGCCTATGTTGTCCAATTGATACAAGTAGTTTGGGAAGGGCATTTTAAAGTGCTCATGGCTGTGTTAATTGTCCAATAGGTAACACAGCATTGATACATTTGCTTGCTAGACTGTTGCAGGTGGTTCAGGTGGAGAGAAAGCATTTGACTGTACCAAAAATATCAATATCTCCTAAAGATTTTTTTTTCAGGTTGTAAGAGGGCACTAGCATACAAATAGCCTTAAAGCGAATACACATGTGGGCTAAAATTCACAGAAAAACTTCAATATGGCAACTTTGTAAATCCATAAACAACAGCAAAAGAGTTCATTACTATAGTGTAACACGTGGAACAAACACTCTGCCAAATACTGCATTAGCATTAGCTAAGTGAAATGAATTTGTGTTAAAATGCAGTATCAGAAGAACAGACCTATGACCCATTTTTGAGTCACGACCCACCAGCTGAGATAACTGCGATAATGCAAGCACATTTATCTGTAAGTTACCATTTAAAAAGGACCCATGGAGATCTATGTGACGGAGTTAAAAATTGTACATCAGCCTATTTAATGAGTGAAGACACCAACTGAGAGCGCATGCAAAGCACTAAATCACTCATCACTGGTTAAAGAACAACCACAGAAAATCCATGCAAACTCCTCTTGCTGTCTCGTGCTCAAACTATGGAACACACTGTCACGCTAAAACCGTCGAGTGGTTGAAGGGTCCTTAACGATCCTCCCATTATGTGTAGGAATTCCGAGAATGCACTTCACTGGCCTGACCGCACCACAGAGCTGCTGGAGTCAGGCCTGTGTTCACCTCCTGCCTTGTGTTCAGACGACAAGAAAACTTCATGCTGCAGTATATTTAATGCATAATAAACATTCTTGACTATTTGAGCAAGTGAGAATAAAAAAAATAAAAAAAATTCACCACTGTCTGTACAGTCTGGCTGTATTAAACCACGGTGGCCTTCCTTTTGTTATGGGTAAGAGCTGTGAAGCACGATGCAAAGCATGTGATAAAATCACTAATAAAAGACGACCTCGAGTGGCTCAATGCTTTAAAAGATGGCCACAGCAAAATGATAAAAGAGACCTTTTGTTGGAAACTTTTTATCATATGATTGCTCCTTTTAAATGCCTTTTTATTGTAATGTATTTTGTTTGAGCACATTCTGTGGTAACAGTTTAGTATTATTTATATACTACTATTGTTTATTAATGCTTTGAATTAGCTTTTATTTTTATATCTTCAGTTTTCATTTCAGTTTGACAAATTTTAGTACTTCAACTGCCAAGTCTGCACATTTCTCAAGTTTTTCATCCTGTATGTATATTTCATTTAACCTTTATTTCAATTAACAAAACTAATAGTTTTAGTTTTGGCTACACTGTAAACTTTAATGCTCAAAATAATTAATAGGTTTGAGTAGGGTAAGATTAATGTTTGAGTGGGAGATTTATAGTGTTTAATGATTAGCTATGCTAATTTAGAAGAGTTTCTAACTTTTTCACAGCTCTCATTGGCCAAGGACCGCCCAAGAGGACGTTTGACTGACATGTAACGCAACCAATCAGTTTGTTTTTTTCCGCGTCATGTTTAGGGGCGTGAAAATGTAAAGTCGATGTCCCTGCAAGAACAAACCGGCGTGCATCTATAAATGATTCATTCAAGAATGCTGTGCAAGTTTACTGCAACAATGGAGCCACAAACTTCACATGCTTTTGAAAATCCAGCGTTTAATTGATCCTGGTAAGCGCTCATTTTCACAGTTGTGAACACGACTGCGTTCTTCTTCCACAAGGGGGTTTGGCGCCACAGCATTTGTTTCCAGGCGGACCATTAAAGACAGCAAACGCACACATCTCGAGGACATCCTGTAGAATTTAACTAATCAGATGACGACTTTAAAACTCCTGAAGTGTTTCCAGAAAAGTGTGCCATATGCATCAGACGTTCAGCCAACGGTCCGTGGGCGTGACGTCTGAGGCTGAGACTACCATCATGGTGACAAGTGGCGCATGAGCTTGGTTTGAGAACAGATACATGTTAGAAGTTCTACATTGCCATACTCTTTCAGTAATTGTTATGCTATGCTAATGCTATCAAAGCATTGTGTTACCAATTAGCAAGTTAGCATTTGCTGAATTAGTACTAGACAGGTTTCCACTACTAAATATTTAAGTTGAGATTACATGATCATTTTAAGTTAAATGTATGAATTAGCTTACTCAAATATTTCAAGTTAAGTGCAATTAAAATATGAGTACAAAATAAAAATCTGCTTACTTTCTGCTTACTTAAACTTTGAATTTCTTAACTTAAAAATGTCGATGTAACTGATTACCTTTTTGAGTTTAGACAACTTATTCAGGTTTATTCAGGTAAAAATAAGAAAAGAAAAGAAAATGACACTTGTGACCACACATTCAATATTAATGTTGCTTTACAATCTTTAACAGCTTCCAGATTTGAAGCTTTGGTGTTTCTTTTGGGTGTTACTATATACACTTTTGGGACTGTCTTAGAAGAAAACAAAGACAACCCTAGGTATTTATTCGATACAGTGGCTAAATTAACCAAAAATAAAGCTTCAACTTCTGATGTCTGCCAACAGCACAGCAGTAATGACTTTATGAACTTCTTTACTTGTAAGATTGATAATTATAAAAAATTATAACCATGCAGCCGTCTACTACTGTATCACATCAGACAGAGCATTGTAGTGTCATTGAGGAAAAATTACACTCATTCACTGCTATAGGAGAAGCTGTTTTTGGCTAAACTCGTTAAATCATCTAAATCAACAACATGTATGCTCGACCCTATACCAACTAAACTACTAAAAGAGATGCTTCCAGATGTCATAGATGTCATAGAATTCATCCTTGACATTAGGATATGTACCGAAAACTTGGCTGTTATTAAACCACTTATTAAAAAAACGCAACTTGATCCCTACAGAATTAGTCAATTACAGGCCAATCTCAAATCTACCCTTTCTGTCAAAAATACTAGAAAAGGCAGTGTCCTCACAATTATGCTCCTTTTTATAAAGAAATGGTATCTGTGAGGATTTTCAGTCAGGATTTAGACCGCTGCTCTCATTAGAGTTACAAATGATTTACTCTTATCATCTGATCGTGGTTGTATATCTCTGTTAGTGTTACTCGATCTTAGCGCTGCATTCGATACCGTCGACCACAACATTCTTTTGAATAGACTCGAAAATGATGTTGGCATTAGTGGAATTGCATTGGCATGGTTTAAATCATACTTATCTGACCGTTATCAGTTTGTAGCAGTAAATGAAGAGATGTCACATCGATCACAAGTTCAGTATGGAGTACCCCAGGGCTCAGTGCTAGGACCGTTGCTTTTCACCCTGTACATGCTACCACTGGGAGATATCATTAGGAAGCATGGCGTTAGTTTTCATTGTTATGCTGACGATACTCTATATTTCTTCATGCCCTGACGAAACTTACCAATTCACAAGATTAACGGAATGCATAGCTGATATAAAAAATTGGATGACTAGTAATTTCCTGCAACTTAATTCAGAAAAAAATGAATTTTTAATTATTGGACAAAAAAAAACTCCACATGTAGTAACCTAGAATACTGTCTAACACTTGATGGCTGCTCTGTCAAGTCCTCGTCATCAGTTAGGAACCTGGGTGTGCTCTTTGATACCAATCTCTCATTTGAAAGCCTCGTTTCTAGCATCTGTAAAACTGCATTCTACCATCTTAAAAATATATCTAAATTACGGCATATGCTTTAAATGCAAAATGCTGAACAGTTAGTTCATGCGTTCATGACCTCAAGGCTAAATTATTGTAATGCTCTACTGGGTGGTTGCCCTGCTCGCTTAATAAATAATCTGCAGCTGTAAGTAAGCTAATTACTTACAAAGCACTAAATGGTTTGGCTCCCCAGTACTTGAGTGAGCTCTTAACGCATTATACTCCCTCACGTCTAGACTCAGACTCTGATATTTCAAATATTCCCATTTAATAATTGTTTAATCGACACGCCATCCTCAATAAACCCGTCTCCGGCGTGATGCCTCCGATCTTTCGAATATATCGATCTAATATGACTTCTGACCTGTAAGGCTGCCAAAATAATAATCATACACTGTTTGTTAATTGGCCAGAGGAGAACTGGCACCCCGACTGAGCCTGGTTTCTCCCAAGGTTTATTTTCTCCATTAGGCCACCTGATGGAGTTTTGGTTCCTTGCCACTGTCGCCTTTGGCTTGCTCAATTGGGGACACTAAATTTTCAACTAAATATCCAAATAAATTTAATTACTAAACTAAATTAACTATATCAACTACATTACTTGAATATATATGATAACTGAAATGAGCTAGATGACATCACCGTTTTCTCTAGAGCGGCTGTACAGCCGAATCAAATGCGGTTGCATTATTTTCCTGTTTAACACTGTGAAGCTGCTTTGAAACAATCTGCATTGTAAAAAGCGCTGTATAAATAAAGTTGACTTGACTGTGATCATTTAGAAAATGAACTCCCTGAAAAGAAATTTTTCACACTAGTTTATTTAATTTGTTTTATTAACGATATATATACACTTGATATCTAAATGTTTGACCTTTTTTTTTACCATATTGGAATCGAAAGTGGGGAGATAAGAATCGGAATTGTTGAAATTCAAATGCTACACAACCCTACCTGTCTGTGTTGTGTTTTGTAGGTACGTGGCATATTGAATGGAGTACTTTAATGATCAGGGGACATCGAGTCCTGAGCTCCTAATTAAGTTCTCAAAAATAAATCAATCAGCGTGTAATCTGCAGAGGAAGAGACACTCTCAGATGTTTCCATGGAAACCGTCAGTGAACTGCGGGAATATGAAGTGTTGTCACAGGGTCAGGGGGTTATGTGTTGGAAGCGCTGTCTACCAGCATCACCTACGTTCAGAAGCAAAGACACATCTGTCCAGCTCAGACGCCTCTGCCTCTCTCAGAACTGCTTCAATTAATTGGGCTAATTGAATCTAGATACACTGTTGTCTCAGCCGCTGGTGTTGTATCGATTGTCCAAGCTGCCACAACAGGCTTGCGTTTTCTCATTACATAATGTTACATTGACTGTGTTAGTCATACAGGATTTGTTCATCTTGTTCCGATTTGAAGTCGTTGTAATTAAGCAATATTACACACGCAATAGAAATTAGTGTTTTGAGAGAAACAACCATTGAGCACGAGAAAACGTGACTCTGACTTGAACTCACTGCTCCTTTGCATGCACATGAACTTTAATGACATCCCATTATGATGAGCAAAAAGACTAATTAAAAAATTCAAAGCATATAGACTTTAAAAGTTTGGGGTCAGTAAGATTTTTTTTTTATAAAGAAATTAATACTTTTCTTCAGCAGGGATGAATTAAATTTTAAATTATAAATGTATAAGGACATTTATAATGTTACAAATGATTTCTAATTTCAAATAAATGCTGTTTGTTTGAACTTTGAATTCAATCAATCAAAGAATCCTGAAAAAATAAAATGCATCACCGTTTCCATAAAAATATTAAGTAGCACAACTGTTAACTTCAACATTGATGAAATGTTTCTTGATCATCAAATCACCATATTAGAATGATTTCTGAAGGATCATGTGACACTGAAGACTGGAGTAATGATGCTGAAAATTCAGCTTTGTCCAAAGGAATACATAACATCTTTAAATATATCCACATAGAATGCAGTTGTAACACAAATTGTAATACTTCACAGCATTACAGTTTTGTGTTTGATCAAATAAATGCAGCCTTAAAACTTAACAGGTTTTTTTTTTTTAAGTCTTACTGACCCCAAACTTGGGGCAGGTAAATTAACAGTAGTGCAGGTAAATTTAAAAAGCATCACAAATTGTGATTGAGGCATAGCAAGGTTTTAATGTGACCTCCATTGAACAAAAAGAAAAAGTTAAAATCAAAATTAAATAAAAATCAACCTCCATGCTATTAAAGAGCCCACAGTGGAAGAAAGTCCAAAACACATTGAAAGTTATATTAAAATGGTATTTGGAAAGGTCAGAATGACTTGGCGTGTAATACATCTATCAAAACTGAGAAGAGAGTGAGATCTCAGGAGTGGCCTTTGAAAGAGCAGATGAATGTGGGAGCAAGAATTGGGTGTGGGTGAGAGAAAGAGAGCTTCTCGATGCTTGTGGAAGTGGTCTGTAATTGCTGTGTGGAGATGTGGGCCTGTAATTATTCAGGAGGAGGAGCGGGCGGCAGGTCACGGAGTCGGCCGAAAGAAACCTCCTCTGCTTTTGATTCCAGCACTAATTTACCAGCAGAGGGTTAGATGCATGTAGGCATAAGGAATGGGATTACGCATAAAGTAAAGCTACAGTTATTTCTAACCCTTTTATTGCTGGGCCATTATGGAGCGAGTGGCCCTCAAATGACTCTTTTCCTATAGGAACACGTTTTCATTATGTCTGGGTTACAGGGGTCAGTCCTGCTGTGACAAATGGGGCAAAACTGTATTACATCTCTCTGAAGAGGTCAACTATAACCTTGAGAACTAAAAAAAAAACCCTTTTGTGAACAATCTGCTCTTGTTTTCTGTAGATGAAAGTGGAGGTTGTCTCTCTGTAACCTTTGGATGAGGTGGAAGAAGCCACTATTGGTCGCTAAAGCGTGTAAACAAACTAGGGCTGGGCAGTTTTACCTTTAGTGGTTTACCCTTTTGATAATGCTGGATATTACATCTCAATACACACTATCGTTAAAACGTTTGAGGTCAGTGAAGTTTTAAAAAAAAATATTATTATTACTATTATTTTTTTTTTTTAAGAAGTCTCTTATGCTCACCAAGGCTGCATTTATTTGATCAGAAATATAGTAAAAACTGTAATATGTTAAATATTAATACAATTTAAATAACTGTTTTATTTGAATACATTTTCAAATGTAATTTGCTGAATCATTACTCCAGTCTTCAGTGTCACGTGATACTTCAGAAATTATTCTGATATAATTACGTTTTATATCCCGATACGATTTTTTTATGATACTTTGATGAATAGAAAGTTTTAAAAAAATCTAGAAATCTAGAATCTTTAACACTATAAATGTCTTTACTGTCTTTTGATCCATTTAATGCATCCTTGCTGAAGTACTAATTTCTTGAAATGAATTAAAATCATACTGACCCCAAACTTTTGAGTGGTAGAGTATTTTAATTTTTTTTTAAATACCTTATTGTATTTTTTAAAAATTATTGTCCCTTGTTCCAGATCCTGTTTGAAAATGACCCCATTCAAAAGTTTATGAACTCTTGATTCTTATTACTAATACTTCATACTAAATAAAAAACAACATGCATTTTGTAGGCTCTTATTTTGTTAAAATTATTCACACTTTCACAGCTTCTGCAAGGGGTTCACATACTTTTTCTTGCAACTATATATATTTATTAATTTATATACAAGATGCAATTTGTGACGAAAAAAGGAAGGTAAATATGAATTGGGTCTATTTCAATTAAGCTGCAAGTTTATCATATTGTGCAAAAGGTGTGAAGATTATGTGTATACATAAAATGCTAGCAATTAAATTATGGAGCCGAGATGGAGCCAGGTATTTTATTCCAAAAAGTGATTTGAGAAATGGTGGAGAAATCTGTGATGGAACCCTGTCGGACATGGTTAGTAGACAAATTAAAAACTTTAGTTTGGAAAGGGCTTGTTAAAGAGTTTGAAGTTAGAAACACTAATTTCTTCAATTAATGGATATGCCAAACCGAGCTTCCATTCCACATGCATGAAGCGTTTGCCTTGATTAACCTCATCAGGTTTAAGGTGTTGATTCATTATGCAAAGAATCCAAAGCGCATAGTTGCTAATGTAAAAAAAGGTGTGTATTCCGGGAGCGCACTGCAACTTGTGAGCTCTGAGTATTAGAGATAGAGAGCTCTTTGAAGAGAGAGCTCAGACAATAAGATGTGGCAACGGCTCAGAGCCATCCACCCCCGGACCGAGAGGAGAGAGTGGGTGTGCGGAGTGAATCCATCTCTTATAAAACCCATTCCTTTTCAAATGACTGTCGGGAAACCTATGATAAATGCAATCTCCTAGGGCCCAGGGACTTCTGACACGGAGACAAAAGCTATATCTTTGTCAAGATCACAAAGGCAACTGGTGAAAGTTGTTTAACACTTATTAAATACATTGCGAGTGATCATAGGGTCGAGAGATCCATTAACTTGTCAGCGGTAAAATACTGCATACGTATCGATTGCTTAGTTGTCAAAGGGCTATGGGAATTTCATAGGACTTGAGTATATACTCCCATTCCTTAAAAGCCCCAGGAGGAGTAAACAGCTGCTGTAGATTACACTACAAGAGTACGGTTTGCTTGCCAATTACAAGGAAAAAAAAAAAAAAAAAAAAAAAATCTCTCCTCTCTCTCTTAGAGGTTCATATTCGATTATGGCACCGTGTTACTATTAAAGAGGGGAACTGTAATGTTACGAAACAAATAAAAAGGATAGTTCACCTAAAAATGTACATTTTGTCATTATATCCTCACCCCCATGTTGTTCCAAAGCCATTAGAGTTATTTTTCCATGAAACAGAATTTTGAAGAATCTTTAAACTTATAGTAACCACATCTGTTCAAAAATGAAACAAGCTTCCATACCTTTTTGTCCGCCACTGAATAAATGTTTTTTAAAGTTAATTGCGACTTTTCATCTCACAATTCAGATTTTTTTTTCTCAGAATTGCGTCATATAAATTGCGAGTTATAAAGTCAGAATTGCAAAATATTTTTTTCTCACAATTGCGAGTTCACACTCACCTAAAGGATTATTAGGAACACCATACTAATACTGTGTTTGACCCCCTTTCACCTTCAGAACTGCCTTAATTCTACGTGGCATTGATTCAACAAGGTGCTGAAAGCATTCTTTAAAAATGTTGGCCCATATTGATAGGATAGCATCTTGCAGTTGATGGAGATTTGTGGGATGCACATCCAGGGCACGAAGCTCCCGTTCCACCACCATTTCTGGACATGGTCAGAAACAATGCTCAGGTAGGCCGTGGCATTTAAACGATGCCCAATTGGCACTAAGGGGCCTAAAGTGTGCCAAGAAAACATCCCCCACACCATTACACCACCACCACCAGCCTGCACAGTGGTAACAAGGCATGATGGAGCCATGTTCTCATTCTGTTTACGCCAAATTCTGACTCTACCATCTGAATGTCTCAACAGAAATCTAGACTCATCAGACCAGGCAACATTTTTCCAGTCTTCAACTGTCCAATTTTGGTGAGCTCGTGCAAATTGTAGCCTCTTTTTCCTATTTGTAGTGGAGATGAGTGGTACCCGGTGGGGTCTTCTGCTGTTGTAGCCCATCCGCCTCAAGGTTGTGCGTGTTGTGGCTTCACAAATGCTTTGCTGCATACCTCGGTTGTAACGAGTGGTTATTTCAGTCAAAGTTGCTCTTCTATCAGCTTGAATCAGTCGGCCCATTCTCCTCTTACCTCTAGCATCAACAAGGCATTTTCACCCACAGGACTGCCGCATACTGGATGTTTTTCCCTTTTCACACCATTCTTTGTAAACTCTAGAAATGGTTGCGCGTGAAAATCCCAGTAACTGAGCAGATTGTGAAATACTCAGACCGGCCCGTCTGGCACCAACAACCATGCCACGCTCAAAATTGCTTAAATCACCTTTCTTTCCCATTCTGACATTCAGTTTGGAGTTCAGGAGATTGTCTTGACCAGGACCACACCCCTAAATGCATTGAAGCAACTGCCATGTGATTGGTTGATTAGATAATTGCATTAATGAGAAATTGAACAGGTATTCCTAATAATCCTTTAGGTGAGTGTATACTTCAATGCTAATCGACATATTTATCACTGTATAGAATACCATGAAATAATAAGTTGTGTGCCTTATTCTGTGTAAGAAGCCACATCATCTCACAGAAGAATGCTCAACTGTCGTTATGAAGCGAGTTTGTTGTAAAACCATTAGGGATGCACCGATACAAACTTTTTGGCCAATACCGATAACAGATATATTGGCCGATAAATCTAAAACCACATTTTTATATAATTTTTGAGAGCCAGATTGCTAAAACAAAAGTCTCGCCATTAAAAGTCATGTCCCAAGCAAACAATTATAAATGTTCTAATTATAATTTCATATAGCCTATATGAAAGACTTGCACTGCACATTGCACTTAAATGTATTTTTCTTTTTTGAAGTGATTCCAATTATATTTCAAGTAATTTAATGGTGAACAGTCCACATCTGAAGTGTCTCAGAGTAATGAAATAATCCATTATCTATCGGTTTTAATATATCAGCCTAATTTTCTTATCAGGCCGATAACAATAACATTAAAAATGAACATTTGTCGAACGATACCAATATGGTGGACGATTTGTGCATCCCTAAAAAACATGTTATTAAATGTTGTCAAGAAGTTCATAAATGCTTCTCATGTTTGGAAAGATGTTTGACGTGTGTTGCTTTTTCAAATACATTTTAAAGAGGCGCAAGGATTGAAAACTAGAGATTCTTATGCATTCCAGTGAATCATTCATGGGATATATATATCGTAAATTAAATCAGGAGAGCAGGCCACAAATGTGCAGTAGGGTAAACGTACCTATTAAGCTCAAGTACCCATTAAGCACACTACTATATTTGAGCTCAGATTATAAAAAGGAAAAATTTATTTATCATCCTAATTGATGTGTTTGTTACTATATACCTCCTGTAATTAAGCTAATCAGACCATTGCACACTGAGTTATGGGTATTCATGTGTTCACACTGTCTGGTGGCCATTTTGAAAGCTGTCTGAAAACTTTCACCAGAAGAGGAGCCCCTTAAATGTGCATTTTTTAGATGTTTAAGCCTTTATTTTCGATAAGTATAACTTCTTACTGCAAAATAAAGAGATTATATTTAGTCTTTTGCATATTATAAAATGGAACCTGGATGTGGGAAATAATTACAGTTAGATCCAAAAGATAGTTTTAGCAACATAGCGCAGGTGCTGCAGAACACTGTTAGCTTACTAGCTTATAAGATTGTGTTACACTAATATATTACTTCACAGGCATTACTGGCTTGTACTTTTAAATCCATTATATTATAAATGTACAGTTTATTGATATTCTGTGGTTTTACACTGCTGTAATTTTTAAAGACTTCATATTATTGTAAGGTGAGCTTAAAGGGAAATCACAGTGTCAGTGTGACATCAATAAGAAAAAGTAGAATTTCACAGATATTTTCAATAATAGCTGTTCACATTAAAATATGTATGAACTTAATACATGACCTAGATTATTGCCCTTTTAAATTTAATTTAATAATGTTTATTAATTAAAAAAGGTTTGCTGTTCCAACAAAGCTCAGTGTGCTCCCTTTAAGCTCATCCACATTGAACGTCTATGTAAATACTTCATAAACAGACTTTAAATATTAACTGATGGTTGTCATTTCAAATTAATCTTTAGAAAATTATTCTCTAAAAATGTTGTTTAAAATAAACAAGAATTTCCCCCCAAAAAAACATGTTGTGAGCTTAATGGGAACAGAGGTGTGCTTAAAGGGTACAAACATGAACTCATTAAGCACAGCCAGACTTTTTGCATTTAATAATGTATATCTTAATTTAAATGCTTTTGTCATTTAAAATAAAATTAAATATTATTGTGTGAGAGAATAATATTTCATTTTAACATAACTTTCTGTAATCAAACCAATACCCTGTGCATTAAAATGTCTCAATGTAGATTTTGGTGAGCTTAATAGGTACGTTTACCCGATATTTTGTCTTTTTTCATAACGTTACAGCGGAATACAAAGGAAAATAAAAAATAATTAGGAGGAAAAGAATGAGGTGACTGAAATGAGCTCTTGCCATAGATATTCTCAAACCACTTCACAATAAAATATCGTTTTAAAGCGGTAAAGCGTCACGTTACTCTCCTGACGTCAGCAACGAGAACATGAAGAAAGATTTTACAAATCATTCAGTCAAACTCACGGAAAAGGATTATTTGTCTTTTTGAATGGAACTTCCCCAAACCGGAAGTGCCTCCCATAATCTAAAACACAGTAGACTTGATAGGAAAAGGGTGGATTAGTGAAAAGCAAAAGAAGTTTTGAAGAATGTTCACACTGCTCTTTCCCTTAAAATGAAAGCAGAGAGTGACAGCATATAATAATAATAATAATAAACACAAAAAAAAAAATTCAAACATAGCACATCCCAATACTCACATGACAAAATGTATCGTCAAAATATTTAATGTAAATAATGTACTGTTCCTCAAAAACAATTGAGTTGCAAAGAAGGAAGAAAGTCATATTTGTTTGGAAATGACATGCGGATGACATGAACTTTCAATTTAGGCTAACTGTCCCTTTAAGAACTACACAAAATAAACTATAGCAGCTATTAGCACATTAGCCCCATACCGAGAACTTATGTATAATTGATGAATAAAACCAAATACATGCTCTCAATGTCTGTTTCTATCTACAGTCTGTGTATCCCACTGAATGACAGAAACATTTTGTAGCATGTTGTTGCTAAGAAACCACATTTCCAGATTCCCTACATTAAAAAAAAAAAAAAAACATCCTCTCAAGCCTTTGAAAAGTAAAACAAAATAATTATATATAGTTTTCTCCTGGTGATCTCTGATGAAATTAGTCCCTAATAAAATGAAATTTCACACCTGACGGGTATTATAGTGCTTTAATCAAACAGATTTAGGAGACAGTAATATGCATATTGTAACTGAAACCTTTGCTTGTTATTTCTGTTCTCCAATATCAGGCATGGAATGTAGGATGAAAAAAAAAATGGACACACCTATATATTTCCCCTGGGATTGTGTGAACATGGTAACCATGTAGTTGACTATTTGGGAGAGGTGTTAGAGACACTCCCAACACATTGTTTCACCTGTAGGCGTGATAAGACATGCCCTGTCCTGTCACATGTCTCTCCCTACACCCCGATCACCACCGCTGGAGGAGTTCCCAAAATTCAAAGTAATCCACTTTTAGGATGAAAATTATACTTTAGACTGCACAAATCTGTGCACAAAAATTATTTTTGGTCAAGAAATCTCGATTTCACCCATAGCTATTTTCAAAAATACTACATAACACAATAGAGTGGTGCAAGTATGACATCACTTTTTTTTGTAGGTCAAAGCGAGGTAGCTTTTTAGCACTTCCAGTCCCATTATCCCAATGTCAATGGGTTTTGGTTAGATGGCTGAAATAAGGTCTGTGGTGAACACAAGCTCACTTATGTTTTTTTCTACAACATAAAATACATCAGTATTTATTATGATTTTTTAAAGCTGTAATATATCTTGGAATAGGCGGTTGCTAACAAGTGGCTAAATGGGACTACAGAGGCTGTCTGGGAGATTAAACGCCATCAGCCGAACAGCCTCATTATGCTCATAATTGTGCTCTTAAACTATTGTAACTCAAACGTTCTGGGAAAATGTTTTGAGATAAAAACTGAAAGAGTTGTCGGAAGCTAGTGACGGTGCCGCTGAAGTCGAGCGACCGTGGTGTAGTTCGTTTATTGCCTAGCTTCAAAGTGTTCATCTGTGAAAATTATCTTGAAGGACAAAGCGTGTAAGTAACAAAAACCTTTGTTGATCACAAAGCTTGTTTTTTTGTAATAATCCAAAAGCCAATGGGAAAATCCTATTAACTGGAAACACTTCATGAGTTTCGAAGTCGTCATCTGATTGGTTGAATTCTACAGGATGTTCGGGAGATGTGTGTGTCGTGTTCTTTAACGGTCCGCCTGGAAACAAATGCCATGATGTCAAACCCCCTCATTGAAGAAAAAGCTGTCATGTTTACAACTGTGACAACGAGCGCTTACCATGATCAACTAAACACCGGATTGTATGTGAAGTAAAGTTTGTGGCGTAGACTCTTTAAAATAAGTCCAAGAGTGTTACACACTGGTCTGTTATTGTAGGGACGTCAACGTTACATTTTTACGCCCCTAAACATGACATAGAACAAAACAAACTGTGATTGGTTGCGTTACATGTCAGTCAGAGCGGTCCTTGGCCAATGAAATATATATATATATATATATATACACACACATACACACACACACACACACACTCACCTAAAGGATTATTAGGAACACTAATACTGTGTTTGACCCCCTTTAGCTTTCAGAACTGCCTTAATTCTACGTGGCATTGATTCAACAAGGTGCTGAAAGTTTCTTGTAGTTGATTGAGATTTGTGGGATGCACATCCAGGGCACGAAGCTCCCGTTCCACCACATCCCAAAGATGCTCTATTGGTTAGAGATCTGGTGACTGTGGGGGCCATTTTAGTACAGTGAACTCATTGTCATGTTCAAGAAACCAATTTGAAATGATTCGAGCTTTGTGACATGGTGCATTATCCTGCTGGAAGTAGCCATCAGAGGATGGGTACATGGTGGTCATAAAGGGATGGACATGGTCAGAAACAATGCTCAGGTAGGCCGTGGCATTTAAACGATGCCCAATTGGCACTAAGGGGTCTAAAGTGTGCCAAGAAAACATCCCCCACACCATTACACCACCACCAGCCTGCACAGTGGTAACAAGGCATGATGGATCCATGTTCTCATTCTGTTTACGCCAAATTCTGACTCTACCATCCGAATGTCTCAAAAGAAATCTAGACTCATCAGACCAGGCAACATTTTTCCAGTCTTAGCCTCTTTTTCCTATTTGTAGTGGAGATGAGTGGTACCCGGTGGGGTCTTCTGCTGTTGTAACCCATCCGCCTCAAGGTTGTGCATGTTGTGGCTTCACAAATGCTTTGCTGCATACCTCGGTTGTAACGAGTGGTTATTTCAGTCAAAGTTGCTCTTCTATCAGCTTGAATCAGTCGGCCCATTCTCCTCTGACCTCTAGCGTCAACAAGGCATTTTCGCCCACAGGACTGCCGCATACTGGATGTTTTTCCCTTTTCACACCATTCTTTGTAAACTCTAGAAATGGTTGTGCGTGAAAATCCCAGTAACTGAGCAGATTGTGAAATACTCAGACCGGCCCGTCTGGCACCAACAACCATGCCACGCTCAAAATTGCTTAAATCACCTTTCTTTCCCATTCTGACATTCAGTTTGGAGTTCAGGAGATTGTCTTGACCAGGACCACACCCCTAAATGCATTGAAGCAACTGCCATGTGATTGGTTGATTAGATAATTGCATTAATGAGAAATTGAACAGGTGTTATATATATATATATATATATAGCTCTGAAAAAAATTAAGAGACCACTTAATTGATTTCTGTATGCATGTATGATAGAGAGAGAGAGAGAGAGAGAGAGAGAGAGAGAGCGCTGTTCCTGAGCCAAGTCCTTGAGTACTGAGGTTTGTTACCACCACAGTCACGCAAGAACACACGCAAGTACACACGCAAGTACAGTAGAACCGCATGCTAACACTGCATAAGCATTTGCATTATCACACAGTAGGAGTCTGGCCTCAAACTGCACATAAGTGGCTTGAACTCAGCTCACCCCCACATGCAGGTGAGTGGACAGCAGTTATGTCACCCTCCAGCTGGCAAAGGTCTTGTCAGCCCTGCCGCTGGTACTCTCCTGGAGGCTGATGGGATTAGAGAGATCTGACCGAGCCTGGCACTGTCTGGATGACCGGGCCCCGGTGCTGAGAGTCTGATGCCAGGAGGCTGAGTGAGTGATTGAGGGCCGGCTGTGACTCACAGGTGAGGTTTGTTTTAAACCCATGGCAACTCCAGCAGGATCACAGCTATTGCTCACAGGTAGGGAGTGTTCTGTGTGCACAGTTGAGTAACAACAGAACACAGACACACATACATACACACACACACACACACGCCCTGGTACACCCATGCGTTGAGTCACAAAGGAAATTTGAGGGAAAAATCTAAATTATAAAGATATAATTATAAGATAGAGTATGGATAGATACTCACAATTGTGTGTAAAACAGTCAGAATTACTAAATTGAAAAACTAAATTGCAAGATGTAAACTCAGAATTCTAAAAAGTGTCAATTCTGAGATGTAAAATAAGAATTCTGAGGGAAAAAAGTCAAAAATCCGAGATATAAACTGGATTAGTCTGGATTATAGATATAAACTTGCAATTGTGAGAAAACAGTCAGAATTGCGAAGTAAAAAGTCTCAATGACCTTTTTTATTTATTTATTTAAGTTTTTTTATATACCGTGGCAAAAACAAGCTTCCATAGTTCTGTCTTTCCTGTGATACTTCAGCAGATGTTAAACATCCCACAACTTCCACTGATGTTTACCCCTCTTATCTGTCCCTCCCTTTCTCCCTCTCTCTCACACTCACACACATCCATACATACATTTAGATGGCCAATATAACAAGCTATTTGAATAGTGAGTGGATCTGGACGAACGATCCAGCTGAGCACCACCCCTGAAAGACGCCAACACATGGCGATTCTCGGTTAAATGACAGATCACGCAGCTAGTGGTCTAATTCAAAGCCCTCCCATGAGGTCTAACCCACTTTATGTTTATGAAATGTAAATCTATACTGACATAGTAAACTAGAATTTAAATATCTGTCAGACCGTTGAAAATATTATGTGAATTGTGCTGTAAGCTAGTCTTCATAGTTAGGTTTCCATTGCTTTAAGAGTAACACCCCAGATACAGGAGACATCCGCTTGCCCTTGATCAACCAGAATAGTTTCTTTGTCCTCATTTTAGGTGTTGGACTTCAGATGGCCTATTTAACCGGCTTAAGTATCTGATAAGAGCTGTAATCCTACTGGTGTGGCAAGTATTAACTTTTTTAAAGTTACAAACCAAAAACTGCAACCGAAACCTTTTGGGAATCTCTGGAAACATTGAAGAGAAACACATTGACTGAACCTGTTGCAACACACACCTACACGCCCCCGCCCCCGGGGCGGGTTGGGAGGGTGTTGCAATCAAAAATGCATGAGAAGAGACCGATAGATAAATTGATTTACACTTGACTACTTAGCAAATGCATTGTGTTTTTATTGTTAAAGTTTGTTTTTGTATTATTTCTTTGTCAAAATGCAAAATAACATTCAATAAATGCAAAATCTGTATATTGTATCAGTCCATGGATAGATAGATGACTTATAGATGGATAGACAGATAGATGGATGGATAGATAGATAGATAGATAGATGGATAGACAGATAGATGGATAGACAGATAGACAGACAGATGATAGATAGATAGACAGACAGATGATAGATAGATAGACAGACAGATGATAGATAGATAGACAGACAGATGGATAGACAGATAGATGGATGGATAGACAGATGGATAGATAGATAGACAGATAGACAGACAGATGATAGATAGATGATTTATAGATGGATGGCTAGATAAATGGAAAGATGATTGATAGATGGAAACTGGAACTGTAGCCACATACAATTGTTACCACTTAGAGATTGCAAACTTAGCCTAAATACAAATGCAAAATAAATAAATACATACATATAGGTAATCTGACATTTAAACAATTTGTCGTAAAAAGTGATTGTTGATTACTAACATAGATAGATAGATAGATATGTGGGTGTGGAGAAAGAGAGAGAGAGAGAGAGAGAGAGAGAGAGAGAGAGAGAGAGAGAGGTTGGTTATGTTCTTATCGTGACAGATAAGAAAGAAAACAATGCAAATCACTTCTGTTCTCACGGTGAGCTGCGGTAAATGACACTAGCAACACGAACAAGAAACTTGATCTGTCATCAAGTTCATTAATGATGACAAATCTAACTATAAACCCACTAAAGATAACAATATTATGCAATACAATGACTCGTGTATAAGGCATGCACTTTCGTTACACATGTATTCGCCTATTAGAGCACCACCTGTGATCGATAAGTTGCTCCAACAGTTGGACCAATGCACTTTACCTTATAGACATTTTCCGTAATGCGGTGAACCTCGTCGGTGCGAGACATGGTGAAATCTTCAGTTACAACCATAAACGGTGTCTTGCTGGCCGTGAAGTGTTATCCGAACAGTGCGTCTGTGTGATGAGGGTCAGCTGCGGATCTGCGCTCCGATCCACAGGAGTCTGATCTCAGCTCAACACTACCGTGCGGAGGCAACAGAGAGGAGGAGGGGCTTACAAAGGTAGCGCCGCCCCTGCCTGATAACGCGCGATGGGGGCGTGGCTACGCTCCACCTGCGCTCGCCCCGTACCGGATGTAATTTCTCTAGAACTCCCTGGACATTGATCTTCATTGTTTTATATGTTAGGTTTGGCTATGAACACTTTGAATATGAGAAACTGCAGAAACGGGTTCTTTTATGAGTTCTTGTCAGAGCAAATTCTTTACACACTGGGTAAGATTAATGTGCAAAGTTTGTTGGAAATAATTTAGGTTGCATTTGTTTTCCAAGATCTTAATATTGATATTTTACCAGTGAATATTCATTCCACTCGTTTGTGATCACTGGACTATAGTTTTCTATTTATTGCCATAAAAAAAATAATCACGGCACCTGTTAGTGGGTGGGATATATTAGGCTTTATGTGTTAGAAGCAGGAAAAATGGGCAAGCGTAAGGATTTGAGCGAGTTTGACAAGGGCCAAATTGTGATGGCTAGACGACTGGGTCAGATCATCTCCAAAACTGCAGCTCTTGTGGGGTGTTCCCGGTCTGCAGTGGTCAGTATCTATCAAAAGTAGTCCAAGGAAGGAACAGTGGTCAACCGGCGACAGGGTCATGGACGACCAAGGGTCATTGATGCACGTGGTGTGCGAAGGCTGGCCCGTGTTGTCCAATCAAACAGACAAGCTACTGTAGCTCAAATTGCTCAAGAAGTTAATGCTGGTTCTGATAGAAAGGTGTCAGAATACACAGTGCATCGCAGTTTGTTGCGTATGGGGCTGCATAGCCGCAGACCAGTCAGGGTGACCATGCTGACCCCTGTCCACCGACTAAAGCGCCAACAGTGGACACATGAGCATCAGAACTGAACCACGGAGCAATGGAAGAAGGTGGCCTGGTCTGATGAATCACGTTTTCTTTTACATCCATGGATGGCCGGGTGCGTGTGCGTCACTTACCTGGGGAACACATGGCACCAGGATGCACTATGGGAAGAAGGCAAGCCGGTGGAGGCAGTGTGATGCTTTGGGCAATGTTCTGCTGGGAAACCTGGGGTCCTGCCATCCATGTGGATGTTACTTTTGAAATGTATATATGTTGACCTCAATAACTTCCTGATATTTCACTGTGAGAGTCAGAGGAAAACCCTTTAAAATTACAGTATTAGACATAAAATAACATATTCACATATAAATGCTTCCATACATGAACAGAAGGTTTACATTACACAAACTGAGCCATCGGAAGAGGATTGTCAGTTTGCATCTGTCAGCACAGATTTATTTAATCTCAATTAGTCATAAAGAGCCCCCTGGTGGTCATGAGATGCTAACACACCTCCAAGTGGCAAAACCGCGAATTCAATGTAGTTTACATTGCAGAATACACAGATTTTAACCCAAACTCATGGTTTGCATACATGAACAGGTTAAAAAAAAACATTATTTAAACCACATCTGAAACCACATGTGCTTTTATGGAAAAGTATTGAAATTTGCTATTTAAAAGTGCTCATAGTTCATAGCTTGTTCATTTATTTTAGCAAAAGCAATTTGAATGTGAACGGCCATATCCAACAAAATACTAAAACTAACAACAGTCGGTTTAATAAAAGAAAATATGAAGAAAGAACATCCTATGTCATGCACACATTTTGCAGATGCTTTTATCCAAAACAATGATTTGTGCCTCTAGTTCTAGTTCGTCACACACAAAAAATTGTCTGATGAAGAGCTGTGTGAGAGTCCATTATTAACTTTTGTTTTTTATTATTTTCTTTGTCGAACACCCAACTTGAGAAACGTGATATGTGTGCTTTGGTCCCGTTTTTGCCTCTTTTCTTGTCACAACAGCATTTCTGTTCTATAGGGTTTACACATCTTTGATCAATGATTTTAATCGTTTGCGAATAAATTGTAATTCTTATGATTTACCGTAAATTGACCTTTTTATGATATTTTATTACTTTCCATGACTTTCAAATCTGGAAATCCAAAAATGTAAAATCCCCTGAAGTTTTCCATGGCCATGGGAGCACTGCTTCTGATGCGTGCCTATTAAATATCCCATAAAATCCTTCTTTTCTGTCAATTTTATTCCCCTAGCTCTTCCTTTCATTAAAACCAAAGTGATGAGCCAGGTTGTAAGATCAAACATTATGCTGCCAGCATCTCTCGCTCCGACTTGATTTGTCCCTCTGTTCTCTCTGCAAAGACACAGAGCACAAAGATAGTGACAGAAAGCAATCAAAAGCCAAATAAAAGAGCCATGTCATTCTCTCACACAGTGCTGTGTTTGACAGTACTAAAACAACACCTGTCTCCCCCTTAGGCACTGCTGGCAATGGATCTGTGGGTAATTCTGGAAGGGTTATGTCTTCTCCCTGGCCAGGGCGGAGAGAGAGAAAGAGGCATTGGATCAGACGCAGGCTATGCAGAACCAGTGAGCGATGATAAAGACGGATGACAGAGATGCCCATACCTGAGTGATGGCCTCCAGCTCGGCTAACACAGCATCCTCATCCTCCAGTGTCAACCAACCCGCCAGCAGTTCATCAATTTGCTGTCAGGGAATAAGCTTCAAGAAGTTAGACATTTGAAGCAATAAAAAACAGGAAAGAGCAGCGTGGCCAATGCCGGGCTATAACAGCAGGAAGAGTGATGATGAGAAGCTTGAATTCAACATTTTATAGCCAATCCATTACATTTGGACTCATTTGACGCTTGAAAAACCATGCACAGCGATCATGACACAATCCATACGCCCATAGTGGATGAATCAATGTCTTCTGAAGCAAAATGATAGGTGTGCGTGTAAGAAAAATACTTATATTTATACTCTTTAACTATAAACTTTCACTTCTAGTCTACTGTCATACAAGCATGGACGTTGTGACGTAAGTGTGTTGTGAAGTTTGCGATGTGGCGATCCTTTGAGCTTCTGCATTACTTCTCATGCGAACTTCGCAACGCACTCCCGTTTATGTCATGTCTGTTTGATCGGACCACACGGGCCAGCCTTTGCTTCCCACGTGCATCAGTGAGCCTTGGCCGCCCATGACCCTGTCGCCGGTTCACCACTGTTCCTTCCTTGGACCACTTTTGACTGAGCACTGCAGACCGGGAACACCCCACAAGAGCTGCAGTTTTGGAGATGATCTGACCCAGTCATCTAGCCATCACAATTTGGTCCTTGTCAAACACTCTCAAATCCTTACGCTTGCCCATTTTTCCTGCTTCCAACACATCAACTTTGAGGACAAAATGTTCACTTGCTGCCTAATATATCTCACCGTGATGAAGAGATAATCAGTGTTATTCACCTGTCAGTGGTCATAATGTTATGCCTGATCGGTGTAGGCTCTGAAGCTGAAAATACAAAATTATTTTAGACAAATATGCTTGCACTCTGTCACTGACTATTATATATTTAACATAAAGCAGCGACTATTTGCACTAAGTGAAAATAACATTATTTTCTTTGCAATAAGTGTAATAGTTAGATAATATTTATACTTATAAATAGTGGCAGATACTATTTCCCCCTCAGTGTTGTTGTACATTAAACGGTATGCAATAATAACATAGTGTAAATTATTATATTTATTAAAATGATTAAATGGATGCCGCCTTATTGGTACAATAAAGACCTCCCTATACCTACCACTTAAACACACATTAGACACTTTATATCCACTTTTCGAATATTTTCTTAATTTTTATTGAAAATAAATGCCTTTCCGATCTGATATGTGATGGGAAAAGGCGGATTCGAACCTCGGATTGATTTGCGTCAAAACTTCATACCACACACATCACCCCTACGCCATTGCTACTGTAAACAATTCAGTGTCTTCCGTAATTTTGTCTGTCCCAACCAGACATCAGTGGGCGGAGTTACTGTAAATAGCCTCTGCCAACAAGGCGGAATATTTGCACTTAGTGTAAATAGACACCGTTAAAATAATGTAGGCCACTTTTTACTGGTAACATAAGACATTTGGCATTATCAGGACCCACAATTATTCCCCTATTGCATTATTATACATTATATTCAACATTATATACACTCACCTAAAGGATTATTAGGAACACCTGTTCAATTTCTCATTAATGCAATTATCTAATCAACCAATCACATGGCAGTTGCTTCGATGCATTTAGGGGTGTGGTCCTGGTCAAGACAATCTCCTGAACTCCAAACTGAATGTCAGAATGGGAAAGAAAGGTGATTTAAGCAATTTTGAGCGTGGCATGGTTGTTGGTGCCAGACGGGCCGGTCTGAGTATTTTACAATCTGCTCAGTTACTGGGATTTTCACGCACAACCATTTCTAGAGTTTACAAAGAATGGTGTGAAAAGGGAAAAACATCCAGTATGCGGCAGTCCTGTGGGTGAAAATGCCTTGTTGATGCTAGAGGTCAGAGGAGAATGGGCCGACTGATTCAAGCTGATAGAAGAGCAACTTTGACTGAAATAACCACTCGTTACAACCGAGGTATGCAGCAAATTATTTGTGAAGCCACAACACGCACAACCTTGAGGCGGATGGGCTACAACAGCAGAAGACCCCACCGGGTACCACTCATCTCCACTACAAATAGGAAAAAGAGGCTACAATTTGCACGAGCTCACCAAAATTGGACAGTTGAAGACTGGAAAAATGTTGCCTGGTCTGATGAGTCTCGATTTCTGTTGAGACATTCAGATGGTAGAGTCAGAATTTGGCGTAAACAGAATGAGAACATGGATCCATCATGCCTTGTTACCACTGTGCAGGCTGGTGGTGGTGTAATGGTGTGGGGGATGTTTTCTTGGCACACTTTAGGCCCCTTAGTGCCAATTGGGCATCGTTTAAATGCCACGGCCTACCTGAGCATTGTTTCTGACCATGTCCATCCCTTTATGACCACCATGTACCCATCCTCTGATGGCTACTTCCAGCAGGATAATGTACCATGTCACAAAGCTCGAATCATTTCAAATTGGTTTCTTGAACATGACAATGAGTTCAGTGTACTAAAATGGCCTCCACAGTCACCAGATCTCAACCCAATAGAGCATCTTTGGGATGTGGTGGAACAGGAGCTTCGTGCCCTGGATGTGCATCCCACAAATCTCCATCAACTGCAAGATGCTATCCTATCAATATGGGCCAACATTTCTAAAGAATGCTTTCAGCACCTTGTTGAATCAATGCCACGTAGAATTAAGGCAGTTCTGAAGGCGAAAGGGGGTCAAACACAGTATTAGTATGGTGTTCCATTAATCCTTTAGGTGAGTGTATAGTAGTTTAATGTAGTACTGACACACAAAAAAAATTCTCACAGTAATTTTAATTTTGGGTGAACTACTGTTACACAAAATTGATATTGTTGCATTTTTGTATTGCGGTATATTGTGACAATATATTGTTACATCCCTATTTATAGTTAAAAGAGTTTAAAACATTAGTATTTCTTTTACACACACACCTATCTTTTCGCTTCAGAAGACATTGATTCCTCTACTGTGGGCAAATGGATTACGTCACAATCGCTGTGTCAAACGAGTGGCAGCCATTCAATGCCATTATATGGACTCACTGAGATGGGTTATTTTATAAAAAAAATATGAATCGCTTATGTTTATCTGAAGAAATAAAGTCACATCCATTAGGGATGGTATGAGGGTGAGTCATTTTTGGGTGTACGATCTCTTTAAGACACTTAAAACTTTTTTGCAATAAATTATTTTTTTTATTTTTTTTTAGGTTTTTATTGGTTGTACTCTATGACTAAAATTCGGTCTCTCAAAGGTTCACAAAGACTGCATTTATTTGAAACAGTAATACTGTGAAATATTATTTCAAATTAACATGTTTTTTTTTTTGTTTTAGTATATTTTAAAATGTCATTTATTCCTGTGATGCCAAAGCTGAATTTTCTGCTGCTTAATAATTTTGTGGAAACCGTGATACATTTTTTTCAGGATTCTTTAAGTTTAAAAGAACAGGATTTATTTGAAATAGCCTTTAAAAAAAAACACTAAAAGTATTAAATAAAAATCTTCCTGACCCAAAATTTTCGCACAGGTTACATTAACATTCGACAACCACAAAGTGTCACAATTATATTGTTTGAGAAATGAGCAAACATCATTTTGCGAAATGATTTGCTTAAAATGTGCTTGTGCTGTCTTTCTTTAATATAAATGCCACTTGGTTTGTTTCATTGTGTTATGTGAAGTAATGACACATTTTGAAGTGTTCTAAGTCTATTTAGCGTCACTCTGAATGTGAAGTGGATTGATTGTGACAGTTATAACCTTCTGATACTCAATGGCCTCCTGTGTCTCCTCCAGTATTCTCTCCACCTCCTCAATTGACATGACCTAACGAGAAAAAAGAACAATCCGTGGATCAGACAAATGCTCATAATAGGCCAGTAAATAACTTTTTATATAGGTATTCGTAACTTTATTGACCTTTTGCTAACCTCCACCCCCATTTGGTTACTGTTGCTCACTGAGAAAAGCACTGCAAATCGCCACACAGAAATCAATCAGTGAACAGTGCAATTTTTTGTGAAAAGGAAAACTTTTCCTGTTGTTGATTTCGAGGGCCTCTGGAGATTCAAAGACACGTCAGCTCTGCAGTAATCTAAGAGTGTTATGTTTAAGCCTTTAATCCCAGAACAATGAGCAACAGTTCCCAAAATATGCTGCTACGGACTACATTGCCCACTTCACAACACCAAAACAGAACAAATGAACCATCTTAGTTCCTAATAACAGCATTTAACATGACTCATAAATGCTGCAGCAGGTGCGTTCACTTGTTACAATACAGCAAATCTGTGAGTTAAAGTCACCATGAAATCAAAATTGACCACTCTTATTTTTAATGGAATATCGCTGCGTTTATTATAAATGATTATCCATGCACGTCATTTTTTTAAATATACATGCCCTTGTAATCTTAAATCAGAATAACTTCCCCTCCCTCTTGTAGCGTCATCTAATCTCTTCTCTGATGACGTGTGCACTGTATACTGCCGTGAAAGCAGGGTCAACCTTTCACTCACATGAGATTAAGGATTTTTTTAGTTGACTAGTAGTCGTTCAATTTAAGTAAATTTAATTACTTAAATTTATACAACAGCTGAGAGCCTTTTCCAGTCGTGTGATATTCCCCCAGTATCAGCATTGGAACCGTTCCACCGTTTGTATCACTCCGCTTGCGGCGACTTTCATGGCGGATGAGCAAATCCACCATATTTTTGTTTAGAATCTTTTGTGGATGTGAGCTTCAGAGCACAAGCAGACGTTCAGCGCTCATGTACCTGGCGGAGAACAGCTTCATCTTGGCCAGTCCTTCAGGAATTTGGCTCTTATGTAGATAGTGGTTAAACATGAGATAGAATTCATTTGGGGTATTTCAAGTGGGAAATTTTGGTCTTATTAATTTATTACTTGTTCCAGAGCAAAAACGATTTGGGTTAAGGGGAAAATTAAGTTTCTTAACTTTATATTTACAGTTGTAATCAAAATTATTCAACCTCCATTGCAGGTTTATTGGCAAAATTTACAGACTTTCAGCTGTTTGTAATGAACAAATCAAACAAAAGTAACTGAAATAGCTCAACACAACAAATGTCGTTAAAGGTTGCATTTTCGCCGTGTTTCATCGCGTTGCTTCAGGAAGAGCACATCCACAACATGAGTCGCGCATTCTGAATATGAATAACACGTAATTTAGTTCAAGTTCATTTGTACATTTGCAACATTTTGTGCAGATAAAATGTGTAATATTATGTTTATTTTGTATACAATTTTAAATTGGTTTCTTGAACATGACAATGAGTTCACTGTACTAAAATGGCCCCCACAGTCACCAGATCTCAACCCAATAGAGCATCTTTGGGATGTGGTGGAACGGGAGCTTCGTGCCCTGGATGTGCATCCCACAAATCTCCATCAACTGCAAGATGCTATCCTATTAATATGGGCCAACATTTCTAAAGAATGCTTTCAGCACCTTGTTGAATCAATGTCACGTAGAATTAAGGCAGTTCTGAAGGCGAAAGGGGGTCAAACACAGTATTAGTATGGTGTTCCTAATAATCCTTTAGGTGAGTGTATATCTGATTAATCTCATAGGATGCGTTTCTTTGAGTTAAATAAAGCACTAGCAAAGAGCTTCAGTGTACTGGTGTTCATTCACTGCTTCAGCGCAAACAGCAATGCACGACTAACAATAACTATGATTGGGACTGTCATATTACATAACATTAATGAGAACACTATTGTAATAAATCGTTGTGTATTCATTGGGTCTAGCTGGCATTTTCAGTGAGTTGTTCAAGGAAGAGCACGTCCCCACATTCTAAATAACAGATCTGAGGCGGCGTTGGTGACTCGTATCAGTCTATATTTGATCATTAAATTTAATTAAATGATCAATCACATCGACTCATTTTACAATCCTATAGCCCTTTATTTAGATTAAAAACCCTTCTCATTCATTTGGTGAGAAACATTTTGAGTTTTGAGCAGCATTTGCACACCCATGTCATGTTGCTGACTGTAATAAGCTACTGCTGTAGACGCATATTGCAGTATTAAGGTTAATGATTAATCGATTAATTGATCGTTAATTTAAACGACGATCGATCATGGGAATTTGTGTAAATTTGCATCCCTAGTTTATTACCTATAGTCTTTTATAATGGTTATTGTTGTTCATTTAAATATATTATTGTTCAATAAATATTATTTTATATAAATAAAATCTGTAGTGGAAGGAAGTAGTTCTGCACAAAAGAGGGTTTTTAAAGACACTTCGTTGTTGTTTCTTATTTATGTACTTACTTGAGCCGTCGAACTGTTGTATAAACGCAATATCACATTTTCAGCATTCTATAGATATATTTCTCATGTCTGTGAGGCAAGTAGCATACACTGAGTTTTGGTTCATTTTTGTGACACACTCCAGTTCACGGAGACCGAGACAGCAGAAAGCGCATCCTGTTTTTTTTCTTTATTTTACAAAAGCACAACGTTTTGTTCTTATTGTGAGTTTACACAAATAAAATTAGGTTTACAGTTTGGAATGATGTATTACTCTTATCTGTATGACCAAAAATGACGGCGTATTTTAAAGGGATAGTTCACTCACTGATGTTTTACTCCCCCTTAAGTATTCCTACTGTAGGTGTATATGACTTTCTTCTTTCAGACAAATATAATCGGAGTTATATTAAAAAATGTCCTGGCTATTCCAAAATTTATAATGGCAGTACATGTCTGTTTCTGTTTTGAAGTCCATAAAAGTGCATCTATCCATCATAAAAGTAATCCACACGACTCCATGGGGACTCGCAAGAACCAAGTTTGTTGATATCAAAGGACATCCATGTGAAGAATTGAATTGTTTGAGCTATACTCTAGATTTTATTAGTCTGAAAATGGTGTTTTTCGTGTTTATATCCGGGTTGCTTCAACAAAGCAAAAGTCTCAAGATTTACGTGCTTCGACATCAAAGGGAGATGCTCCATTACATAGGATACTCCAATCTCTTGTGAACGCGTGTATACGACAGTTAGCGGAAGTTAGCTATTACAGTTTGTAAAATTTTAAATATGGATATTTTTTATTTTTATTACACAAACGCATCGCATCAGAAGGCCTTTATTAACCCCCAGAGCCGTATGGATTACTTTTATAATGGATGGATGCACTTTTATGGACTATTGGGTTAACTATTCCTTTAAGTTGAAAAAATGCAAGTGATCGTGCCAACGCCTCCATGTCATGCAGTAAAGCATGCTATACTTCAGCTTATAATAGCACACATTTATTTAGGTTAATGTTAGAATTATGTAAAGTTTCTACTGCTTACATGTTCTAAATGATAAGCCATACTTGAGGTCGATGGATGATAGGCGAATGTTTGGAGTTCCTGCCTGAAATACTGCAATTACCACAAGAACCTGTCGTTAACGATCTGTCCCTCACGGACTGCGTGACTTTGCCACTTCCTGTGGAGCTGTTTTTTTCTCCTGCGAACGTTTAGTCGACTATTAGAGGGAAGCCCTACATGAGATCCACCAATAGCAAACCACCTGGATCCTATCAATACCTGATGAACAAAATCAAGTCCCACCCTACATTTGTTCTTGTTCGAGAAGCCGTTTCACTCAGATATACGCCACAATAGAGAAGAGAAGACTATTGCAACTTCCATTTCATGCCAACTATTTTCAGTCTATATATAGACTTACCTCATGCATTTGCTTGAGACAGTCATTTCCCGCTTTTAAAACCTCGATGACCTTTACTTCAATCTGAGCAAATTCAATATCTTGAACCTGAATGAGGCATATTCGAAATGTAATTCATATTGCTCATAATTTTTGTAAAATCATCTGATATGTCTTAATGATAATGATCATACTTAAAACCTTAAATATGAATAATATCATCTAAACCCACCATGCGCTCCAGGTTGGCTATCTGGATCTCAGTCTTGTCCAGCAGGCGATCTTGGTAGCGTTTCTTTTTTAGCAGCAGAAGAGCTCGCCTGTGAAATGCATGAATCACACGTGTTAGTGAATCTGTTAAACCAAACTCACTTTGGCCATGTGCAATGCAGATGGCACCACGTCAGCACAATAAAGGCACTGTGCAATGCATGATGGGTGACTTTGGGTGATATCATGAATGTTAACGTTACATAATCTGAAATGTCTTACTCTTTCTTGCCATCCTTCAGGAGCAGTTTGGCCAGATGTCTCTCTTTCTCCAGCTGTAATGTGATTTTCTTCTGATATTGTTTCAGTTTATCTCTCTGCTGTTTCAGTTGCTGTGATCCAGTGACAGGATGTAATGTAGAAACATGACAGTTCACTTACAGAAGCACTTCTTATTCATAAAAGTGTCAGTTTCTTGACTTGATGAATAAACAGACACAGATCTGTGTGCACATCCGCCTTAAACACTGTTCCTGTGTTCTGATAAATAAGACAGCAGACTCCACTCAAACAGACATTGTCCAACACAATATTTTCAAACTGTGAGTATTAAAACTGAATAAATAGTTATTGAGGAGAGGAAAAAAATTAATTAATGTCATCTTGTTTTTTGGCACTATCAAATATTTAATATATTATATTGAAAATATATCATATAACAATTTTAATTATTTTATTAAATTAAATACTTTTAAGTCAGCCCCCTTAACAAGTTTATACACTCACCTAAAGGATTATTAGGAACACCTGTTCAATTTCTCATTAATGCAATTATCTAATCAACCAATCACATGGCAGTTGCTTCAATGCATTTAGGGGTGTGGTCCTGGTCAAGACAATCTCCTGAACTCCAAACTGAATATCAGAATGGGAAAGAAAGGTGATTTAAGCAATTTTGAGCGTGGCATGGTTGTTGGTGCCAGACGAGCCGGTCTGAGTATTTCACAATCTGCTCAGTTACTGGGATTTTCACGCACAACCATTTCTAGAGTTTACAAAGAATGGTCTGAAAAGGGAAAAACATCCAGTATGCGGCAGTCCTGTGGGCGAAAATGCCTTGTTGATGCTAGAGGTCAGAGGAGAATGGGCCGACTGATTCAAGCTGATAGAAGAGCAACTTTGACTGAAATAACCACTCGTTACAACCGAGGTATGCAGCAAAGCATTTGTGAAGCCACAACACGCACAACCTTGAGGCGGATGGGTTACAACAGCAGAAGACCCCACCGGGTACCACTCATCTCCACTACAAATAGAAAAAAGAGGCTACAATTTGCACGAGCTCACCAAAATTGGATAGTTGAAGACTGGAAAAATGTTGCCTGGTCTGATGAGTCTCGATTTCTGTTGAGACATTCAGATGGTAGAGTCAGAATTTGGCGTAAACAGAATGAGAACATGGATCCATCATGCCTTGTTACCACTGTGCAGGCTGGTGGTGGTGGTGTAATGGTGTGGGGGATGTTTTCTTGGCACACTTTAGGCCCCTCAGTGCCAATTGGGCATCGTTTAAATGCCACGGCCTACCTGAGCATTGTTTCTGACCATGTCCATCCCTTTATGACCACCATGTACCCATCCTCTGATGGCTACTTCCAGCAGGATAACATGTCACAAAGCTCGAATCATTTCAAATTGGTTTCTTGAACATGACAATGAGTTCAGTGTACTAAAATGGCCCCCACAGTCACCAGATCTCAACCCAATAGAGCATCTTTGGGATGTGGTGGAACGGGAGCTTCGTGCCCTGGATGTGCATCCCACAAATCTCCATCAACTGCAAGATGCTATCCTATCAATATGGTCCAACATTTCTAAAGAATGCTTTCAGCACCTTGTTGAATCAATGCCACGTAGAATTAAGGCAGTTCTGAAGGCGAAAGGGGGTCAAACACAGTATTAGTATGGTGTTCCTAATAATCCTTTAGGTGAGTGTATTGTATTCAATTAATACATAATGTATTAGAAAAAATGCAGTAGAATTGTATTAAGTAGAACAGAATAGAACCACATAGAATAACGCGTATGAAAACAGAACAACATTTAATAGAACAATATATAATTTAGATTTACTTAAGAATTGATATTCTATTCTATAATAAAATGTAAACAACAATATAAACTTATAAGTATATTATTTACATTTTATTTACTATAGAATTTATATTCTATTCTATAATAAAATCTACATAACAATGTAAACTTATAGTATGTTTTTTATGTACATTTTATTACAGAATCGAATATAAATTCAATAGTAAATCTAAATGATATATTATTCTATTAAATATTGTTCTGTTGTCTACACATTGTTCTTTTCTATTCTACTTCACACAATTCTGTTGCATTTTATTCTAATACATTATGTTGTATTAATTGATACTATTCAATTAAGATGTTCTACTCTATTCTATAATAAACCGTTCTACTCTATCATATATTGTACACTGTTCTATTCTATAACAAACTCTCTAACATTATGTTCTATATTCTATTTTACTCTATTGTATACACTCTTTTCGGTTCTATAATTGATGCAGATCTGTTCTGCAACATTCTTTCTGTTCTACACTTGTATTCTATAATATACGGCTCTGTTCACCTGTATTCTACACTTGTTGCATTTTATTCTTATACATTATGTTTTATAACTGATACTATTCCATTAAATACAATAAAAGATGTTCTGCTCTATTCTGCAACAGACTGTTGTACTTCATTTTATTTTATAATAAGCCGTTCTTGTTCTATAATATACTCTTTTCTATTTAATAATAGCCTGTTAGATTATATATATGTTCTACAGACTCTGATCTGTTGTATTCTATTATACACTTGTTATCTATTCTGTGTCCTGTAAAGTAGGACAGCTGATCTAATCCTTTTATTCGAAGTTCCCTATGGCTGAACTCATTTCAGACGTACACTACAGTATGTGTACACTTGTATGCGACGACACAAACCCAACACAAGCGCGTGCGAGAGTGTGAAGCTGATCGACTTATTGATTGATCTTACCAATATCGCCCTGTCCTGCTCTGTCACTCGACTGGGGCGTCCCTGTCTGACGAAAACATTTCCCATCGCGAATAAACCACCACATCCCCGCCTCTCTTCTAATGTCACATCTCATCTGATATGCTAGCTTCTCTTTACTTCAAAACACATGGAAAATATGTGTTCCGATGTGTCAAGTGTATAGCGGAGAATGGCGGGGGTTTTTATTCAGCTGTTACATATGGCTCGCTAAGCGCATGTGTGTTGTGTTATGGAGGAGCTGCGCCCTCTAGCGTCTATAATCATGATGGGACTATCTGGCGCCCCCTGTCTTTCGCTTTGTCCAGGCGTAAGAAGGACAGTCATTCATTTAAATAGGGTAACATGGGGGTAAATTGATATCAATATGATATATATATATATATATATATATATATATATATATATATATATATATATATATATATATATATATATATATATCAGCACTTTTGTTGTTAATTTTGTCATTTCATCAGAATATTAACATTCGTGAGATTTACTCAGGCGAAATTGTCTCTGGAAAATAGTGATATATCATATATGACATTGCATTATGTTAAATATCAAAGTTTTTTTTGAATCTCTATTTGTTAATGGGAGATTTGTGGACACCAAAATGTTTTATGACATATCTTCAAAATATGGCCAATTAAATGAGTAAATATTCATATGCCTGTATATAAGTCATAGAAAAATGTTAGCTTTCAGATCTCTTTTACTGGCATTCTGCTGTGTCTGCATTAGGTTATTCAATTATTCAACTAAACTGTTCAAATAAAAATTTAAATAGAATAGTTGATTTAGTATTTTACATTAATGACCATTTAAAAATATATAAATAATAACAATTTATACATTAATCGGCCTGTAATTTATACATTCTGTAAAAATTTATACACATACATACATATATACACTGACCTAAAGGATTATTAGGAACACCTGTTCAATTTCTCATTAATGCAATTATCTAATCAACCAATCACATGGCAGTTGCTTCAATGCATTTAGGGGTGTGGTCCTGGTCAAGACAATCTCCTGAACTCCAAACTGAATGGCAGAATGGGAAAGAAAGGTGATTTAAGCAATTTTGAGCGTGGCATGGTTGTTGGTGCCAGACGGGCCGGTCTGAGTATTTCACAATCTGCTCAGTTACTGGGATTTTCACGCACAACCATTTCTAGAGTTTACAAAGAATGGTGTGAAAAGGGAAAAACATCCAGTATGCGGCAGTCCTGTGGGCGAAAATGCCTTGTTGATGCTAGAGGTCAGAGGAGAATGGGCCGACTGATTCAAGCTGATAGAAGAGCAACTTTGACTGAAATAACCACTCGTTACAACCGAGGTATGCAGCAAAGCATTTGTGAAGCCACAACACGCACAACCTTGAGGCGGATGGGTTACAACAGCAGAAGACCCCACCGGGTACCACTCATCTCCACTACAAATAGGGAAAAGAGGCTACAATTTGCACAAGCTCACCAAAATTGGACAGTTGAAGACTGGAAAAATGTTGCCTGGTCTGATGAGTCTAGATTTCTGTTGAGACATTCAGATGGTCAGAGTCAGAATTTGGCATAAACAGAATGAGAACATGGATCCATCATGCCTTGTTACCACTGTGCAGGCTGGTGGTGGTGGTGTAATGGTGTAGGGGATGTTTTCTTGGCACACTTTAGGCCCCTTAGTGCCAATTGGGCATCGTTTAAATGCCACGGCCTACCTGAGCATTGTTTCTGACCATGTCCATCCCTTTATGACCACCATGTACCCATCCTCTGATGGTTACTTCCAGCAGGATAATGCACCATGTCACAAAGCTCGAATCATTTCAAATTGGTTTCTTGAACATGACAATGAGTTCAATGTACTAAAATGGCCTCCACAGTCACCAGATCTCAACCCAATAGAGCATCTTTGGGATGTGGTGGAACGGGAGCTTCGTGCCCTGGATGTGCACAAATCTCCATCAACTGCAAGATGCTATCCTATCAATATGGGCCAACATTTCTAAAGAATGCTTTCAGCACCTTGTTGAATCAATGCCACGTAGAATTAAGGCAGTTCTGAAGGCGAAAGGGGGTCAAACACAGTATTAGTATGGTGTTCCTAATAATCCTTTAGGTGAGTGTATTTATATTAGGTTGACAGAATAATTGTTCCTTCATATCAAACCATATTTTCACACAGTGAGAACTGAAGTTACAAATTTATGCTACAGCATGGATTAAGAATAATAAAACACATAACTTTTAATAAAACATTTTTTTTAATTGAATTAAATGTCACAAAAACGCATTACATTAACAATAAAAAAAATGTAGACAAAGAAATAAAGACAATATAGTGGTAAAATATATAAAAAAAAAAACATATATAATCTATCTAATTTTATTATTTTTCATTCATTGGGATCATAAACAACTGTCTGTATAAACAACAGTACAGTGAGCCTCATTTCTTTAGAATTTCTTTAGAAATGGCCATATCTATACAGTACATTATTAGAAACACAACAAAAATGCTTAACCTAGAAAAATAGGCTTCGGCAACTTTCCTTGATCTAGTTTGAGTACACAAGCATACGGGCAAAGGTACTTTACAAAGCTTGAACTAAACAAACATCTAGTCTGTCAGTGATTTCCATTCCCAAATTATTCATCCCCATATCTACTGTTGCAAAAAATGATTAATATTTATCTTGGTTCTGTGCTGTGAGCCTCGTGAATTTTGCCTGGAATGAATAGCAGACCTATTTGACTACTAGAATACAGACATTTATGAGGCAAAATCACATGATTACAGCACAAAAGTATATTTACATAGAAGAGGCACCAAACAAAACACCTTTTCCTCATGCGAAATATATTCATTACGGAAGACCATTTAGTCTGTCAGATCGCAAAAGGCCATCCAAATTGATCATTTCTCTCAGGCTACATCAGTACAAAAGTCAGAGAAATATTAATTTAAGGCTCATTATGGAGCTCAAGGCTTTTGTGTGGTAAAATACAATCTTTTTTTTTTTCATTTCATTTTCTTTCTTTTGAAGTGACGTGATACATTTTTAGCTATTAATCTCCATTTGCATAATCTAAGCTGAAGTATTATTATTCAAAGACATTTAAGATTTTTTTTCTGATCCAGTCTATTGCTATCACAGAAAACCATTTGATCAATGATCTGACGAGCCCCTGAGGAGAATAAGCGAATGTTTACACGTGATCAGAGCTCACCCATAAACCTCTGAAGTATCCTCTGCCAGATGAGAAGTGTAGGCTGCTTTAACGGTCTGGATGGCATGCAGTCTTTGAGAACTCCCTTTCAATAATTGTGCTTTACCATCCTCATGCGTCCTTTGAGATGATTCAAAGACGATGATGAGCGATTTTAATCTTCATCTCACGCCGCCAGAGACTCCTTTGGGATAAGGACCCAGAAAACCTACACCTGAAAGTCTGTCCCGAAGTGTCTGATTTGGGCATCAGTCATAGATAAGTAGGTGGTCCTCATGCTGGGTGAATACTGCAGTTGATAAAGAAACAGGGAGAGAAACATGGTATTCGACATTTGATAATGGCATGTGTGAAAACCCTCAAGCCTTGTTCACTCATGCATACAGTGATCTGCAGTTAGAAAAACCACTCGTTTTCAGTGAGTTGATGCTTTGACACAAAATTAGCTAGAGCAAACTATTTGTCATGTGGAGTGGGCGTGTCCAGTGTCTTTATGCAAATGAGCAATGACCAATAGAAGTGAAGACTCGCTGTGTTTAAAATCACCTCCCCTATACCCTCATTCACTATTCCGACCATTACTCTACTAATATAATACTCTTGAAGGAGTGAATGAAAACGAGTGAGTGAATTAGAACACTGAGGGCCCTATTTTAACAATCTGAGCACATGGTCTAAAGCACACGGCGCAGGTGCACTTATGGTGTGTCCGAATCCACTTTTGCTAGTTTAACGATGAAAAAAACAGTTGGCGCACCAGGCGCATTGGTACAAAAGGGTTGTACCTAGTCTCTTAATGAGTCATAGGTGTGTTTTGGCCGTAATCTGCAATAAACCAATCAGAGTCTCATCTCCCATTCCCTTTAAAAGCCAGATGCGCTTGCACCATGGTGGATTCACTATTTACATTGCGGAATTTGCGAGCGGAAAGACTGAACGCTTCTCTTTTATTTTTTAATATTTAAAGATGTTTGTGTGCACTGTGTGTGCAACAAGCAAAGTGTATGCACGTTGTGCACCCGCCTATAGGTGCATATCACTAATGCGCCCTTTAACACAAAAATTACTGCACCATTGACTTTAGACTAGGTTTTTGTTGGTGGCAGTCGTTTTCAGTTGTCTCAAAATAGCAACCATCGCACTGCGTCGGGTGTATGATAGGGCCCTGAGTGCACAAGAAGGGCTGCTGCTTTTGTGTACTTTGTGCTTGCTGTTTAATAATCATTTGAAACTTAGCAAACTGGCAGCTCCAGTAGTAATGAAAAGATTTATCTTGAACTCTGCCATGGAAACTAACATGTTTAAACCGTAATTAAACAACCTGATAACCAATTAAAAATGAATTTATACCTGTATGATATTACACTGTACCCACATTGGATCATCAGTTTGGAAAATGGATGGATGATTCAGATGCAGGCGCCATCCACTGGTCAGACGCGGGAATTCATTTAGCGTGTGACTCTCACAGGGCATTATGGGCATTCTTTATCCATTGAGAGTGCATCGGTTATACACTCGTTATTGTGGCGCATTATGTGACTAAATGAGTGCACTCAATAACGTCCACTATGGTTTCGGATACCACTACAAATGGCTGTCCCTCAAATAGTGCCCTATTTAAGTGTATAGGGGGTGATTTCGGATGCAGCCTTTGACTGATCTGTTTCCCACCAGATACTTTAGATGATGGTGCATTCAAGTCATGTGGGAAAGATTGTATTTACAAGTTAAGTGCACTCTACAGTTATAATTTATTTGTTATTTATTTATTATGTTTATTTGTTTTTTTCTAGCCAAGTTGCATGCATAAAGGGCAAAAGTATATATATATATATATACACACAGTCGCATTAGCAATTAAAGAAAAACCCTTCAGCAAAACTGTGGTCAGGTCAAAGTGTCTGAATCATTTTGGTCCCAAATTTGTATAAATTTTACTGGTAGTCCACTGTATGAAGAATTTTTTGGGTATATGTTTATTTTGCTATCCTCACTTCATAAATGAACTATAGCGTCCTGCTCCCACTAGTAAAACAATATATCTGGTTTGACTTTTTGAATTTTTGGTTTGACTGTATATATATATATATATATATATATATATATATATATATATATATATATATATATATATATATATATATCAGCCATGGAAATCCATTCCATGAAGCTCCCGCCACACAGTTTTTGTGTTAATATTAATGTCAGTGGGTCTGATTGAAACACCTGAATTTATTAATTAAAAGGGTGTGTCCCAATATAAAAGCCCCCTGATATGCATCTTAATTTCGAAAAACTAGAGTAAAAAAAAAAAAGAACGTTTTTTGTAGTTAACTCATTCCCCAAAGTTTCCAGCCATCGCCAGCGTTTTTGATAAATTTTATCTAGCTTCATGCATTCATTTTTTATTAACACTTGAATGTGGGTACGTTTCATAAAAAAGTAACATTTTGAGCAAACGTTTTTGTCAAAGAATACATCTGGATCGGATTCAGAATGATGATCAAAACACATGGAGTAGATCAAGTCCATTAACCCCCCCCTAATGCTTCACGGTCCTAGAGCTCATCCTGGGTCGACATTTCATTCAGTAACATTAGTCATTTTGATTTATGTGCGGTTTAATGTTAATGATCACATTATTTTACATACGCATATGATTACAGATAGATAATTACAACATCCCAATATGTAAATACCAATGTCCCAGGAGGACTTGAAAGCACTGTGGATGTCTGCAAGATGGAGAAGATACTGGAAGCAATTTCTCTGCTCTATATGATTTCTTTCTGCTCATACATTGGGCAATAAGACAAAAATAATGCCTGGTAACCTCCAGAAGTAAAATCACTGTATGTGTGAACAGGCCTTCAGGTGATGTATTAGTGCAGGAAAAGAGCTGAGTGGGAAACATACTGATGAACATCAGGGCAAAAACAGCAAAAGACAACAACCTCAGTGCTCTTAAGTTTTCTAGGGACGCACAGAATGTTTATGGATTAGGTGAAGGAAATGAGGGCAAAGGCATGTTGAAGCAAGGCAGAAGCATAGTGGGGGGGGGGGGGGGACTTACTGTTTCTAAATGTCTGGGGATATAACTTCAAATGTGATAAAAGACAGGAAAAGAACTCAATTAGCTGTAAAATATATTTGTGTGAATACAGCGTCTTGACAGTTTAAAATGAAGTCGGAAATCGGTTCATTACACAGAAGACTGTCCTGTGATGAGTTTTATGCCTTCTGCAATGCATCAACCAACACGACTCAGAAGATGATCCTCTCAATTACACCCCATCACTTATGATTCATCTTAGACCTCAAAATCTGCACGAGCCTGATGGACAATTCTAGCTTCGAATTAAATCAAAGCAGGTCTGTTTTTAATCCATTTTCATTAATAATTTAGTATTAACAACGAATAGTAATTTCTCCTTATTCCCTTTCAATCTGCATGGATCCTCCACTAAAAAAAAGGAAACATTAGGGGGCAGTAATGCTCCATATCTGCTTTCAGCTTCTCATAATCTTGTGCTCTACAATCACACAAAGCCACCTTTAACACAGGCTACACGAGTACCAGAACCATTACGATTTCATTCATGCCAAAACATTTGCTATATTTAATAATTATTGTGAATACACAAAGGTTTGGGGTCGGTAAGATTTTTTAATGTAGGCTACAGTAATATGATAGACGTGAAATATTGTTAACATTTTAAACGCCATTACTCCGGTCTTCACATAATCCGTTGAAGTTATATTACCTTAGTGTTCACTCAACCATCTTGTGAATGCGTGTGTATACAGATGATTAGATAGCTAGATAGATAGATAGATAGATAGATAGATAGATAGAAACTCATTCATCTACTGTAGGATGGCCTGTGGGTGAGTAAATAATCAGGAAATGTTCATATTTGGCTAAATTTTTCCTTTAATGGATCCTTGCTGAATAAAATTTGTATTATTATTATTTTAAATCTTACTGATCCTCAAACTTTTGACCAGTAGCATATAAGTGATAAAGAAATAACTGACTAAAAATGAATATATATATATATATATATATATATATATATATATATAAATTCCATGATCTGTGGGAAAAAGTCAGTCATATTGGTTTGGAATAGATATGATACACATCATGACGTATCACAATATAAAAAACATTCATAGAGTTGAGAATTACCAGTTTGAGTTTACACTTATTTAGGGTGTGTTCACACTAGTAGTCCGGTTCTCTTGGCTCCTTTGGTTCGGAACAAAAAAGAAAATGATACATTTAGTCCTGGTTTGCTTAGCATTCACACTGTCATTTTTAACAATGAACCTCAATATACAAAAAAACAACAACAACATTAACTTCTTTTATGATGTGCAGATCTGCTGCGAGGAGACGCGGTTTTGATGCATGTACCAAGCTGTGAATGCAACATCACGACTAAAAACAGGTAAAAAAAAAACTAAAACAAAGAAAAAAAACAGGTATGATTGAGCATTCTGTCCTTTTTAAGGTCGCATCTTGTGACATCATATCCTGTTTTTGGTTCGTTTACATGTTTTTTGATCCGTGTCATGTTCATATTTCATTTGAACCGCACCAGAGTTAGTTTCGAAGTGGACCGAGACCCATCTTTTCACTCTCGGTCCGCTTGTTTGGTGCACACCAGGGTTCACACTTATTCAAATGAACCGCACTAACAGAGCAATTGCACCAGGGTTCGTTTTAATCTAACCAAACATGCCAAGTGTGAACACAACCTTAGATGACCTACTTCTTTTGTAACTTGAATAGAAAAAAAATATAGAAATAAATAATATACGATAATACTATTTTACAGTGTCCTTGTTACACATTACATGTAGTTATTATAGTAATTACTATAAACTGTGCATAATTACATGCAACTTACCCTCAGCCAAACCTAATCCTAACCCTATAGTAAATACATGTAGTTAATTATTATTACTCAGTACTTAAATGTATAATTACACTGTAACATGAATACCTTAGAATAAAGTGTAACCGAATAATAAATTAGTAATACAACAAAAGTTACTACAGAAACATAATTGTAATATATTGATATACTGTATCAGCAGAGCCCTATTTTTTCATGAGAAAAAATCATTTAAAAATCAATAGTTCTTTTCAATAATGAAATTCTTAGAACATACAATGATTGAGTAAAACGTTGTCAGTAAATTGAAGATTAAAAATCGAAATACCGATGGTGGTGGTGAACCGCTCCCAATCAATGGGACGTTTTCATAGCGAGGATTTCTTTCATACAGCATGGACTGGTTCCTGCAGGAGAAGAAGAAAGATAAGTGGGTCAGCATGAGAGAAAACAACAGCTCTTTCTCTCTCTCTCTCTCTCTCTCTCTCTCTCTCTCACACACACACACTCACTCACATGTACTCTGGTGTGCTGGATGTGGCCTGCAGCGGAGGATGAATGCTCGTCTGGCTGCCCATGCTGCTGCTGTAGCTGCAGAAACTGTGAACTTGAGCTCGGCTGGGGTTATACGCAGTGATGCGTCTCGATGGGTTGAATGGGTCCTCCTCATCAATATCATCATAATCCCTGTCCCTGAGGACAACCAACCACACGTCAGGTACATCAATCGATGCCACGCACCGCAATGACGCAACAGGAGTGGTACCTGATGGCGATGAGGGTCCAGGCACGTGGGATGGCACACAGAAGGGCACAGAAGGCACAGGCTGCCAGCAGAGAAAACAGGCACAGATACAGGAGCCCCTCCACACCGTCATAGCAAACACCCAGCAGAGCCTCCAGATAGTCCTGCACAACCACAATGCTGTTAGACCAACATGAGACTATTCATTTGATTTTAAGGCAAGACGCCAAGGTAGAAAAGGTTAACTAATAGATACACTATTATTGCGGTAATATTATATTATTATTAATTATGAATATATATATTATTATTATTATTGTGTGCTATCGGGTTGAGGTCAGGACTCTGTGCAGGCCAGTCAAGTTCCTCCAAGTTCCAAACTTGCTCACCCAAGTCTTTATGGACCTGGCTTTATGCACTGGTGTGCAGTCTTGGAACAGGAAGGGGCCATTCCCAAACTGTTCCCACAAAGTTGGGAGCATCAAATTGTCCAAATTGTCTTGGTATGCTGAAGCTTAAGAGTTCCTTTTATTGGAACTAAGGGGCCAAACCCAACCCCTGAAAAACAACCCCACACCATAATCCCCAGCTGCTCGGCCATGGAAATCTATTCCATGAAGCTCTCTACGCACTGTTCTTGAGCTAATCTGAAGGCCACACAAAGTTTGGAGGTCTGTAGCTATTGACTAAGTTGGCGACTTCTGCGCACTGTGCTCCTCAGCATGCGCTGACCCCGCTCTGTGATTTTACGTGGCCTACCACTTCGTGGCTGAGTTGCTGTTGTTCCCAATTGCTTCCACTTCGTTATAATACCACTAACAGCTGAGCATGGAATATTTAGTAGTGAGGAAATTTCACAAATTTCACAACTTATTGCACAGGTGGCAACCTATCACGGTACCACGCTTGAATTCACTGAGCTCCTGAGAGCGACCCATTCTTTCTCAAATGTTTGTAGAAGCGTCTGCATGCCTAGGTGCTTGATTTTATACACCTGTGGCCATGGAAGTGATTGGAACACCTGAATTCAATGATTTGGAGGGGTGTCCCAATACTTTTGGCAATATAGTGTATCACCATTGCTTTCCAGTTGATTGATTACGTTAAGAATTACAAGGAATGTTTGTATTACAAGTTTTCTGAAATGGTATGTTTAAATATGTAAATGAGGCATTATCTTATTAAATATGCACTACTTTGCATACATTCCCAGAACAGAAATTGGATAAAGCCAGGTTTCATTTTGTTGAGATAGAGTCAAAGGTTTTTACAGAGGGGATTTGGGATCTCATTTTTATTCATAAAATAAGGCAAATGATATATGAACAACCCCCTTTGTAAAACCCTTGAGAATATATAGATAGGAATAAAAACAGTAAATGCCAGTGTATGTAAGTGTTACTAAACTGCAGATTTCTGGTTTTGAGAAAACAGCCTTTAAAGATATAGATTGCAATTGAAATCATATCTACATCTGAAATCTACAGATGTAGATATAGTGTAATAAAAAGAAAAACACAAAAAAACACCTAACCAGTGCATGAAAAAACACAAAAAAACAATGTTTTTGCCTGTAGTGTCCTGCATTAATAGTTTGACTTTTCTTATGATTTCTTAGTGGAATAATATGAAAACTGCTTTATTTCTTATTAATAATTTAAAACCTTTTGCCTGTAAAATGAAAGAAGAAAAAGAAAAAATATGCCAAGGCCATCATAAATTTCTTAAAATGTCAGATAATTTTACCTCTTTATGAAATGGTGCGACTCCCCAAAAGCATGTATAAATTAATAATTTTTGGTATTTGTAAAATCCAAATGTTAAATAATAACATGTTTAAATGTTAAATAGTAATTAAGATGTGTACACTTACATGCATTCAAGGTGTAAGGAAAATATGCTTTGAAAACTCATTACATTTAACTGAAATTCAATAAATTATTGTTGGAAATACCACAAGTTTTTTTTTTTAAAACCACATGAAACCAACATGAATACAAAGAGAACGTTTCTAAGAACTTGACAGATTTTTTATAAAATGTAATAGATTTTTTTTATATTTTGGCCGTTTTTTTAGTTAAAATAATGTGGAAACTGGTGATAGGTAAAAGGCTATTCCAGACTAACAAACTGGTGAAATATTCTTTCTCGTAGGATGACTCACTTTATGGAGACTACGGCAGTCCAGCGAGGCGGTGAGCTGGTGCAAACTGAACTCTGAGGAGTTCAAGAGACGCTGAATTCCTAGAAGATCTTTCTGAAATGAATCATATTGAGAAATGAATCATGTTTGAAGAAAAAGGAGGTACAGAATGTGATGCAGAACTCTTCATTTGATCTATCTTTGACAGCACTCTCACCTCTGCAGTAGGAAACACAGCGAGTGAAAACTGCAGCAAACCTTGCACCTGTATCTGCATGGTGGTCAGAGACCTCTGGAAGATGGTCAGAGACTGCAGTACAGAAACAACAGCAAAACATGTGGACTAAAGCAGTCAAACCACTGGCCTAAAGGATTACTACACAGACATGCCATAGGTTATGGCTTCTGTTAATGCAACGCCTAGTAAAATGCCATAAATCCCTGCTGAGGATATGTATTTACATCTGGATTAAGTTATTAAGGGTTTAAATTTGATTAATGGTTACATCTGTCTTATATTTGCTTCATGACTCCCCCCCCCAGAACGTTTACTGTAATAGATGATCATCCAAAACAGGAGATTAACCAGCGCAGAATGTCTAAATCAGTGGAAAGGCTTTCACAGGATCCCCACAGGCAACGCGAGAAAGCCAGACAAATCTAATTATCCTAAAACTACAGACAAAAGAGACCCTCTTTGATCAAAGTTTATTTTCATATCGCCTATTCATAATTTAATTAGCCATGCAGATTTTTTCTTAAAGAAACATTATAATGGCTTTAACATGGGTATTCGCCTCAATTAAAGGTCAAATAAATGTGTAAGCTCCATTAATTGCTTGTGCCAAGAGTTCAGGGAGGAATTGAACATTGACGTGTCGGGGAATCGTTTACCTGCTGGAACGGATTGGGAAGATTCTGGCTGCAGTACAGGTAATAGTGCACTATATCTGCAGGGGACAGAAACAAAGTGAACATTCACAGAAATCTTCTTAACAAAGAAGTTAGGAAACTTAATAAGATAAAGTGCAATTCTTGAAAAATACATTAAAAATAATACATATAATAATATATGGCTCTTGCAGATTAACTGTAATAATCATAAGCATTTGCATAGTTTTTGTCACAACTGGCGCAAGAGTTCAGCACTGTCACATTTTTTTAATGCACTGTATTTTTTAAAGAATCGAGAACATTTCTTGAGCTTTTGACATATAAGAGGTCATCATATTATAAGAATATACTGTAAGTTTCAGAACTGAAAACTTTCTTGTTAGTCCAACAACAGCTTTTATTGAACCCAAGCCCAGAGAACGACTCACTGTGGAATGTATCTATCTATGATAGATAGGTGAAAGAGCGCCTCTGCAGAAGAAAATCAACGCCTACTTCATCATTGCAACTTTGGCCCCGCCCACTGGTGTGTTAGTGAGATGACGAGGAGAGAAGAGCGATACAGGATCGCTGGACTAAAAATAACATTACCTTCCAAAGGATCCTAATGCTAGGAATGTGCTTATTTATTTTCAACAATGTGAATGTCTCACTTGAGCATTACTGATTTATACATTTCACTGTGGATTCTTTGGTAAATCAGTAGCAATTTCGGCACAGGCTTTTATGATATGGCCTCGACAGTAATGTCACAACACGCAAGTAACCGTGTTAATTGTAATGGCTGATTTTTGCGATGATTTTAATGTACAGTCAATTGTTTATTGCCGTTTATGTGTCAGTAAATCAAAGCAGTGACTAAATGGTCAACTTTTTTTTGTGTTTGCACTGTTAGCATTCGTTAGTGTGCAGAAATCGAGTTTCAATGACGAGATCACTGCATTAATGCGCTCAACATGTCTAAAGGCTGAAATCAGGGTAGGAAAAATGGCTTTTATTTCTAAATTATGACAAATTTTGACGTAGTACATGACCCCATATATTTAATATAAGCCTGTCTAAAGATTGAGTGGTATATGAAGGATTTGCACTCTGTCTTTATTCATCTTTCTTGCACTCTCTCATAAGTGTTGAATGGGCCTGAAAATTGTTGTAATTACAAAATTAAGAACGAGGTCCCTATCTGACTATATCATGACTATTGAATATGGTGTCACTTCAGAGTACTCCTGCACATCTCTAATATGTATGATATGTAACCAGTGTTGGGTGTAATTCATTACTAAATAATTAAATTCTGTAATTGAAAAAGTGAAGAAAGGGTTTGCTTTTTTCTTTAATTTTCAGTTACGTCTGATGTAATTGCATTAAACATTGCATAGACTATAGAACAATTCTATATAACACAATAGTGGATTTAACATCAAAATATTTTGGTCAGCTCAAGAATAATTTATTATATCTTATTTATTTGAAAGAATTAAAAGAGCAGTTTCGTGTCTATCTTGTATTGTTCAACCTGTCAAGATTTAGAAAGTAATTAGTAATGCAATATATTTTAGAGAGAGTAATTAATATAGTAATCTAATTACACTGTTGAAGATGTAACTTTTTTAGAGTAACTTACCCAACTATATTTAGCTAATGTTATGATGTAATGCTTAATATTTGAAACAATATGATAAATTTGTTTTAAGAAATATAGAAGCTTATACAAATTTTTACGATTATTTACAAATATTTGCAATATACAATATTTTATTTTGGAATTCAAACTCTAATTAAGCTTTGTCTTTAGAACAACCTGAAGAAAAAAGATGAGTACAGTTTAAAAAAAGAATAGTTATAAAGATTTTTTTAGTTTCAAGAATGTTTTGTGACTCCGGCCCCAGATTACTGTGCCATTAACTGAAATCGAACTGGCAAAATATGGAAACCATCATGTTATGACTTCAATCACGAGAACATTAACATATGACCACCAACATATCAAGCCACCAATCATGCAAATTACATGTAGATGTAAATTACTAAATGTCAGAAAATATGGAAAATTATTGTGTAAAACTAAATAATGAATGTTTTTGATGTAAGAAACCTTGACAAAGAAACGTCCTACCGCTTTCAACTGCTTTCCCCCCCCCCCAGCAAATGTCTTAACGTGTAAATATTTGTATGAACATGAAAAGATTCAACAACTGAACAAATTTCACAAAAATTTGATGAACAAAAATGAAACAATGAGTCCCTGAACAAAGGAGGGGTCAGTAGAAAGGTCTCTTTAGTGTCCTATGTTATTGTAACTGTGATCTTAACTGTTGGTGTCTTATGGACTGTTCCACTGGTGCATGAGCAATAATTGTTTTGGTTCATTGTACAAGCACGGAAAACATTGTTTAAACCCATTGTAAAATCCAAAGCTTATTTGGATTTTACAAAATGATCATTTAAAATACAGTATCCTGAAAATGGGACTTTTTCTGCTGAGTTTATAAAAAATAAAATGGCCTAAAAGTGGTTGAATATGCCTTTAAAACATCTGTGCTGAAAAGATCTGGTTCCTGCAAAGGACACAGTCACATGAAGTAATGAAATATTACTTACCTGCGCTTAAGGAGTCTTTGGTTTGATTGACAATGAACTTGTCAGGAGAGACACAAAAGTCACTTGTGCCCTAGGACAGATCAAACAAATTCAGAGTTACATTTCTGATATTGAGAGGTCACAAATAATTTTGTGGATGTTATTCCAGTGTTCAGACATATTGGGTTGTGATAACTGTATCAAAAGGTGACACCTGTTTACACCTGGTTTTAATCCGCCTCTTTTGTCCACTTCTGTCCTGATTTCTGTGGGCGGGTAAATGTATGGACGTTTTCAGATCTTTCAATTTAATGGACGGAATAAGCTTGAACAATTTACATACGAACGTGCCTGGAGTCGACGGAAAAACACACAGAGAGCAGCGGCTTTTGTTTGTGTTCTGATAGCCGCAAAAATATGCTGAACACGGTGAGTTCATGTTAGAAATAATAAAAACGTGCTTGGCATGTTTTTCATTTTCAAATCAAACTTGGGTCTTTAGCCAACAAGGTTTAAATCCTGTGTTTTCGACTACCTCTGGAAGTGGTCGGAAGTGGACAAGCTCAAAACATTTTAGACCCTGTTTAAACCTGTATTTAGTGTTGGCCACATGTGATCTGATCAACAAAATGCATCTTAATACCAGGTGTAAACTGGGCCAAACACCTTTGCTGAATGTCAGGACCATATGAGCTGTTCTCACAGGGGCTAATCCTATTGGGAAGATTTAATGGCCAAGTTTAGTGGCAGTCAGCAACAAGAACAGACAGGATGAACTTTATTGAGGGAAAATGTCATAAATATTATTTATAAATAAATTGTTGTGCACTTATCCTCTCCTCTGACAAAGCTCTGAAATTTAATTCATGCATTCAGATCTGAATACATTTAGATTTAAATGTGAGATACTGGATGGCAAAACTAACCAGATTTTAATTTTAGCATTAGGTTTAGGGCTGGCATTGGGGCTTGAGAAACAATATTATCAACCATTTCCTAATTCGGTTAAGTTAGGGTTGGGGTTATGACTAAGGTTGTTTGTTGGACCAAAACATTGTCATTCCATGACCAATATAAAATACATCCAACTTAACAAATCCAAAATCATAGATTTTACATGTATTTGAGACTACATAGTATGGGAACTCAGTAATCATTTAAATACACTCACCTAAAGGATTATTAGGAACACCATACTAATACTGTGTTTGACCCCCTTTCGCCTTCAGAACTGCCTTAATTCTACGTGGCATTGATTCAACAAGGTGCTGAAAGCATTCTTTAGAAATGTTGGCCCATATTGATAGGATAGCATCTTGCAGTTGATGGAGATTTGTGGGATGCACATCCAGGGCACGAAGCTCCCGTTCCACCACATCCCAAAGATGCTCTATTGGGTTGAGATCTGGTGACTGTGGGGGCCATTTTAGTACAGTGAACTCATTGTCATGTTCAAGAAACTAATTTGAAATGATTCGAGCTTTGTGACATGGTGCATTATCCTGCTGGAAGTAGCCATCAGAGGATGGGTACATGGTGGTCATAAAGGGATGGACATGGTCAGAAACAATGCTCAGGTAGGCCGTGGCATTTAAACGATGCCCAATTGGCACTGAGGGGCCTAAAGTGTGCCAAGAAAACATCCCCCACACCATTACACCACCACCACCAGCCTGCACAGTGGTAACAAGGCATGATAGATCCATGTTCTCATTCTGTTTACGCCAAATTCTGACTCTACCATCTGAATGTCTCAACAGAAATCGAGACTCATCAGACCAGGCAACATTTTTCCAGTCTTCAACTGTCCAATTTTGGTGAGCTCGTGCAAATTGTAGCCTCTTTCTCCTATTTGTAGTGGAGATGAGTGGTACCTGGTGGGGTCTTCTGCTGTTGTAGCCCATCCGCCTCAAGGTTGTGCGTGTTGTGGCTTCACAAATGCTTTGCTGCATACCTCGGTTGTAACGAGTGATTATTTCAGTCAAAGTTGCTCTTCTATCAGCTTGAATCAGTCGGCCCATTCTCCTCTGACCTCTAGCATCAACAAGGCATTTTCGCCCACAGGACTGCCGCATACTGGATGTTTTTCCCTTTTCACACCATTCTTTGTAAACTCTAGAAATGGTTGTGCGTGAAAATCCCAGTAACTGAGCAGATTGTGAAATACTCAGAAAATATCAACAACCATGCCACGCTCAAAATTGCTTAAATCACCTTTCTTTCCCATTCTGACATTCAGTTTGGAGTTCAGGAGATTGTCTTGACCAGGACCACACCCCTAAATGCATTAAAGCATCTGCCATGTGATTGGTTGATTAGATAATTGCATTAATGAGAAATTGAAGAGGTGTTCCTAATAATCCTTTAGGTGAGTGTATATAGTAAATTAATAAAAAAATTAATTACAAAATTACTAATCAACTAAATCAATCACACAATATCTAGACACATGGGGCTCCATGTCCAATTCTCTCAGGATTAAAAAAAAGGGTTGAATGCAGGCGTGCGAGTCACACATCCCTGCATGGCTTGTTTCCACTCTCAGTAAAAGGAAGGAATCATTGTAGTCAAGCACTGTAATCCACTTTACTGCGGGGTCTGACCTTTGCTCTGACCCCTCATTGAGCAGTCTTAGGTCCTGACTGAAGTGTCACCTGGGACTCTAATCACAGTCATGCTTACGGTAGAGCTCAGGTCTGCCTCATAACGTGTAGCTCCTCAAAGACTGGATCTAAAATAAGTAAATTAAGCCAATTCATCGATACCCTACCCCATTTATTTTTCCCAAGTGTCCATTTGCACCCAGCTGTAAATAGCACAGCTGTACTCTAATAGTGCTGTTACAATCTACGTTTCTTGTAATAGTTTTTTTCCTGTTCTTTCTTATGTCTGACTTCTGATAGGTTGTCCAGTGATGGTGTGCACGATCACCAATGGTCGTTCAGTCAATGTGTGGATGATATAATGACGCTGCCGGCATTTGACTGGGAGCTCATTTTTGGTTCGGTCGCCGACCGGGTTGAGAGCTCCTGGATCCCTCCTCTGGCCGATGATCAAACTTGTGAAGTTAACATTAAAACTGTGTTAAGTGTAACATCTGATTATGTTTCATTAATGTTTAATAATATGTTTTAAGATTGTGGAGCGTTGGGGTGTCCTGCCAATTATTTTGGAACTAGTTTTTGCTTTGCTTTTGTTAGGGAGTTAGGTAAGCTGAATGTATTTTATTTTGCTATTTGGTTAGGTTATTTAATTTCTCCCCTTTTTCTTTTTATATTTGTTTTGTTTGTTATGTTGGCCTTGGGACACCCTGAAGAGATGCTCTTTATTTCACCTGTTATTTCTTAAATAAATATAATACCTTTTCCTGCTTAGTTTTGTGTATCTGTTTGATTATTGACCGGAGTGGTTTTGTACTGGAATTAATTTACCACAACCCAGGTTTAGGCTCTTTTTCTCTATTCCCCTAGACATGGGGCGTAATAATTGCAATAGTGGGTTTGTTCTGACATGTAGAGCGTTGCTGCTGTAACTATATATAAGAGCTGCATGATTAATTGTTAAAAGATCACGATTTCGATTCAAGCACTCACGCAATCTTATTCCTAAATGACAACGATTTTGCTATGTCTTTAAGTGTCAGCGGAGCATGAAGAGTGCACATTTTGTCATTGCCCATGTTAATGAATGAGAGAGTCGGCCGTCAGGCTTCTGACATGAATGCTCTCATTCATTAACATGGGCAGTGACGAAACAGCTGTCATGTTAATGTACAGTGTATGAAGCAGCTTTTCAATCACAGCCACACATCGTTATTTATGTGTTACAAACATTTAAATAACAGGGGATAAAAGTGTATTGGGATAAAAGTTAATAGTTTGGTTATAAACACTTTTGTCTATGGTAGTGATCAAAATAAGAGTAAATCGTCTTTTGAAAATATTTTCACACTGTGGGCCCTATCATACACCCGGTGCAATGTTTAAACAATGGGTGCTAGTGTTTTTTGCTAGTTTCAGTCTGTTGCAGTTATCATTTTCACATCCTGCGGCACGTTGTTTAAATAGCAAATGCATTTGTGCCTATCTGTTCGCCCATGGGCGTGCTGTTCTGAAATCAAGGTGTGTTAAGGCGCATTGTTGGCGCGTTGCTGTTTTGAGGCAACTGAAAACGACTGCGCCACTGACCAAAAAAAACCTTCTCTAAAATCAATAGCGCAGTATTTTTTGTGTTATTTAAAGGGCACGTTATTAATAGTCACCCATAGGTGAGTGCACAACATGCGTACACTCTGCTTGTTACACACACAGGGATGCGCAGCAGCACACAAACATTTTTAAATATTAAAAAGAAAAGGATTCCTCTTTGGAGAAGCGTTCAGTCCTTCCGCTCGCAAATTTTGCCATTTAAATAGTGAATCCGCCATGGTGCAAGCACATCTGGCTTTTAAAGGGAATGGCAGATGAGACTCTGATTGGTTTATTGCACATTACGCCAAAAACACACCCTTTACTCATTAAGAGACTAGGTACAACCCTTTTGGACAATACGCCTGGCGCACAAACCGTTTTTTTTCCATCGTTAAACTAGCAAAAGTGAATTCGGACATGCCCTAAGTGCACCGGCGCCATGAGCTTCAGACCATGCACTCAGATCGTTAAAATAGGGTCCTGTATGTATTGTGTTATCATTATGCTAGGAGGCGGCGACAAGTGAGTGTTTAAAAAAAGTGTCATTGAATCATTCATTTAATAGATTTATTCACAAACACTGATTTATCCAATAACGAAACGAAAAGACTTTACTCCATTCAATTTTTTTATTTTTTATTATTTCATTCAAATTAATATTTTTTAAATAGACTAAAGCAATGAACATTTTGTCAGAACCTCTAGTTTGTATGTTATTTTGTTTAGTTCTCTAACATGGGAGGATCGCGATATCCATTTTACCAGAAAAGAAATTGTGATTCTCAATTTATCCAGAATCGTGCTACTATATACCATAGTTAGAACGACAATAAACAGACTAGACTTATAGAGTTATAAATAGACTTATCAACTTCCCATTTATTTTGTGGTTCATCAAATCAAAATTTAAACTAGTCAAATTAAGCAGACGGACAGGTTGAGTGACGTTTCTACATCCTCAAGGCCATAACCCAAACTAATCAAGATATGACCCAGAATACATTAAAAAGGGTCAAACTAATTGATGTGTTTATGCATTCTGTGTGCAGTTGTCATATTCAGCAACCTAATATACAAAAGCAGTAGGGGGTGACAAGTGAATGTCTTTATAAGCAAATTATTCGGTAGATAACTTAAAAAAGGGATTCCGGAGTGAAACAACTGTCTTCATGAGTGTCACTAAATCATTCATATTGAGTTGTTCACAAAAAAGTGAATGAAGTGACTGATATGGTCACTGGACACTTATCAAAGGGGGTTTAAAGTAAGCAGTCATGTGAAAACAGTAACTTACCACAGCTATGGCCGTGCCCGCTCCTAATGACGCCCAACTCATGATCAGGGTCAGTACCCCAGACACCATAATACTGAAATGGAGAAAAATAGAGAAAGTGAAGGAATGAGAGTGAGATGTGAGGTCAAAAATAAAACTATAAACTAGTTCAAAAGTTCAGGGTCAGTAGGATTTGTGAAAGATTCTCACCAAGAAATAATTTCGATTATTTTTACTAAGGCTGCATTTATTTGTCCAAAAATCTATCTATCTATCTATCTATCTATCTATCTATCTATCTATCTATCTATATAAATATATCTATATATAGGGTATATGTACCTATTAAGCTCACAAAAATGTACATTGAGATATTTTAGTGCACAGGGTATTGGTTTGAGTACAAGAAGTTGTGTTAAAATAAAATATTAATCTCTCACACAATAATATAATATAATAATACAATTTTTAAAGAATAATTTTCTAAAGATTAATTCGAAATGACAACCATCAGTTAATATTTAAAGTCTGTTTATGAAGTATTTACATAGACGTTCAATGTGGATAAGCTTAAAGGGAGCACACTGAGCTTTGTTGGAACAGCAAATCTTTTTTAATTAATAAACATTATTAAATTAAATTTAAATAATCAATAATCTAGTTCATACATATTTTAATGTGAACAGCTATTATTGAAAATATCTATGAAATTCTACTTTTTCTTATTGATGCCACACTGACACTGTGATTTTCATAGTAGTGCACCCTTTAAGCTCACCTTACAATAATATGAAGTCTTTAAAAATTACAGCAGTGTAAAACCACAGAATATCAATAAACTGTACATTTATAATATAATGGATTTAAAAGTACAAGCCAGTAATGCCTGTGAAGTAATATATTAGTGTAACACAATCTTATAAGCTAGTAAGCTAACAGTGTTCTGCAGCACCTGCGCTATGTTGCTAAAACTATCTTTTGGATCTAACTGTAATTATTTCCCACATCCAGGTTCCATTTTATAATATGCAAAAGACTAAATATTAATCTCTTTATTTTGCAGTAAGAAGTTATACTTATCGAAAATAAAGGCTTAAACAATGCACATTTAAGGGGCTCCTCTTCTGGTGAAAGTTTTCAGACAGCTTTCAAAATGGCCACCAGACAGTGTGAACACATGAATACCCATAACTCAGTGTGCAATGGTCTGATTAGCTTGAAATTACAGGAGGTATATAGTAACAAACACATCAATTAGGATGATAAATTAGTTTTTCCTTTTTATAATCTGAGCTCAAATATAGTAGTGTGCTTAACGGGTACTTGAGCTTAATAGGTACGTTTACCCTATATATATATTAGGCATAACATTATGACCACTGACAGGTGAAGTGAATAACACTGATTATCTCTTCATCACGGCACCTGATAGTGGGTGGGATATATTAGGCAGCAAATTAACATTATGTCCTCAAAGTTGATGTGTTAGAAGCAGGAAAAATGGGCAAACGTAAAGATTTGAGTGAATTTGACAAGAACCAAATTGTGATGGCTAGACGACTGGGTCAGAGCATCTCCAAAACTGCAGCTCTTGTGGGGTGTTCCCGGTCTGCAGTGGTCAGTATCTATCAAGAGTGGTCCAAGGAAGGAACAGTGGTTAACCGGCGACAGGGTCATGGGCGGCCAAGGCTCATTGATGCACATGGGGAGCGAAGACTAACCCGAGTGGTCCGATCAAACAGACGAGCTACTGTAGCTCAAATTGCTCAAGAAGTTAATGCTGGTTCTGTTAGAAAAGTTTCAGAATACACAGTGCATCGCAGTTTGTTCCGTATGGGGCTGCATAGCCGCAGACCAGTCAGGGTGCCCATGCTGACCCCTGTCCACCGCCGAAAGTGCCAACAGTGGGCACGTGAGCAACAGAACTGGACCACGGAGCAATAGAAGAAGGTGGCCTGGTCTGAAGAATCACGTTTTCTTTTACTTAATGTGGATGGCCGGGTGTGTGTGCATCACTTACCTGGTGAACACATGGCACCAGGATGCACTATGGAAAGAAGGCAAGCCGGCGGAGGCAGTGTGATGCTTTGGGCAATGTTCTGCTGGGAAACCTTGGGTCCTGCCATCCATGTGGATGTTACTTTGACACGTAACGCCTACCTAAGCATTGTTGCAGACCATGTACACCCTTTCATGGAAACGATATTCCCTGGTGGCTGTGGCCTCTTTCAGCAGGATAATGCACCCTGCCACAAAGCAAAAATGGTTCAGGAATGGTTTGAGGAGCACAACAATGAGTTTGAGGTGTTGACTTGGCCTCCAAAGTCCCCAGATCTCAATCCAATCAAGTATCTGTGGGATGTGCTGAACAAACAAGTCCAACTTACAGGACTTAAAGGATCTGCTGCTAACATCTTGGTGCCAGATACCACAGCACACCTTCAGGGGTCTAGTAAAGTCCATGTCTCGACGGGTCAGGGCTGTTTTGGCAGCAAAAGGGGGACCAACACAATATTAGGAAGATCATAATGTTACGCCTGTAATGTGTAAACTCTACAGAAATCAACCTACAAAAGACTTAGTAAGTAACTTAGTAAGCAAGTAGTAAAAAGCAAATGAATGAAGATGCAAACCAGTGAGAAAGTGATCAAACACGTGAGCGACCACGTGAGTAAATAGTAAGTCAAAAGGAGACAGAGATGAATGGGGTAAACGGCTCCCTGGGGACCATGGAAAATGGAGCCAAGGTTTCCTCAAACAGCCTTTCTCGTCTGAAGATGGTCTTAAAAGCACCAATAAAGCGGATTGGAAGCACATAATAATTAGTTAAGGGCGAGCACACGGTCACGTGGGCAGGGAGATCAATAAGCATTAGTGGGGTAAGTGGGGATGGATCTAAAGGAGCTTCCAATAAGGCAAACAGAGAGAGAGACAGAGGAAATGCAGGGCTCGCTGGCGACTGGCTGAGTCATTCCACAGAGGTCTGTTTATGTCAGAGGCTGCATTATTTTACAATACATCCGTTAGGGATTTAAGCTAGCAGAGATAAACAACTTTGCAACATTAAAACAAATAATTAAAAACAAGTAAGTATTATATACATGCTGAAATACAGGTAATATGACATGTAACACATTCTAAACACACACACACATACAAGTTTATATTGCATCCTATCTCAAATTTGACATCAAATGGCTTTATGTTTACAAAAATGGTTCATACTTCCCTTCTGTGAAGGGAACAACCAAAGCCAGGTGTCTAAACCATACATATTTAGAGCACACTTACACTGCGAGCAGCCATCGAGACTGCTTTGCCAATCCCAGACATGCTAAGAGACAGATGACCAAGTCCAAAATCAGAAGCAGAAGGTATGTTAACCATCTGAAAGAAAGCAAACAAAGATATGTTCAAATAAATATATTTTTATTTTTAATTAGGCCCCCTTCAATTTAATTTTGTAAATTAATTTGAATGATTTAAAAATAAAAAATGTAATGAAAAGATAATGCACTTAATTATGACCCTCTTATTGCTGTGGATGGCAGGCCAATGATAGACTTATGTTCAATGATATGGAAACAAACATACTGACTTACAAAAAGCCACTTTTTCTAATGTTTATTCAAAGTCTGCCATAATAACAATGTCTTTAAATGATCTTCAGTGCTTTTCTAAGAAAACATTGCTTATATGATTATTCCCATTTAATATGATTAATTAAACTACGTATTAACTCATTCAATTGCTTTTTTAATCAATTGACAGCTCTAATTGTAATATTCATCTTGTGTGATGTAAGCTGTCAGTAGGTCTCTAAGTATGACTTTAAGATTGGTTGTTTATGGCACTCACATTATCTCTTGCGTTGTATGTTTCCCATCTATACGATTAATAATTGAACAGGCCAAATAGACATAAGAATTTCATGAGCTCCAGCCTAGTATGTGAGAATGGACAATGTGCCTAACAGCTCACGCTGAGGTGGTGTTCCTTCCGGTGATCAGACATAATGTCTGAGCTCATAAAAATTGTTTTATCTCATATGAATTCATAACATCTCAATAAAAGATTTACAGAATATCCTAATATGTAGGGAACTGTTTTCTAACTAATGTCAGAGCCAGCTAAAACTCTGAAACCACATGTAAAAACAGGTGACTTGCTGTATTTTCTGTACTGCATTGATTCAAGGTCTACATAGTTTTGTGCGCTATTGGAATGCCTGGCAAACCACAATCCGATCAGTAATCCTACACCATGAGGACTTAAAAATGCTCACATATCTTGAGACAGAAAAGAGAGAGAGAGAGAGAGAGAGAGAGAGAGAGAGAGAGAGAGAGAGAGAGAGAGAGAGAGAGAGCTAAAGAGTGAAATATATGGAGACAAAGGTGTATGATGAATCAAGGAAGGGAGTCCAGAGGTTTGGCGATTAAATTTGCCCACGAGTAACGGAGGAAGAGAGGTTTGACCGCTGCTGCTGAATAGCACAGTCCTTTAGCTGTTTGAAACACTAGCTACTTGTCAATACATGCACTGCAAGTTCATAACGCGCAGGTCTGAAAATGGAAATGTAATCTTCTAGGAGGACATACAAATCAATTCAACAAGACTAACAGCTTCAAGAGCAACCTAGTACACATGAGATCCAGTAGTAGAGCCAGTAAAGATAAACAAGTAGGCCATATCTGGCACCTTTAACCCTCTGAATCCTGAGCTGTTTTCTGGGCCCTGGAGGTGTTTTGACATGCTCTGACATTTGTGCTTTTTTCCGTTACTTTAAAATATATTAATGGCTAAAGTCTGATTACACTGTATTCAGCACAAACATGGCTACAGTAATATGTGAGCAACAAGTACACAAAAGTTTGTAGTTTTGAGAAAATGACGTTTATGTGTGGTTTTTGAAAAAACTTAAATGTTAAGTCACTGAAATAAGGCCATATAGCACATAATAAACATTTAGGCTCTTCAGACTTTCAGAACTGGATCTTGTTGTCTAGAGTTTTTTCTTCAAAACAATTTGAAAACCATTTTGATCACTCTTTTGTAAGACACTTAGTGTCAGAATGGCTGTATGTGGGGAGGGTGTGAATCATGAATAATGCTGTGATTCACACCTGAGGACACAACGACTCCTCCCCTGGGAATAGCAATGAGGAATGTGACAGAGGGAGCTATAGAGAATGAATGTGAGGAGACTTAGGCCCCATCCACACGGAGACACGTTTAGCTGTATACGGTAAAATGTTGTATTGCGTTTTCATGTGTACAGCCAATCCGTATATTTTGTGAAACGGTGGTGTCATTTCACCACGTCCCACGGTAAAGACTAGAAGAGACACTTGCGTCATTTAATTACTATATTTGCATTATTGCAAGGGTAGGGTTGAGGTTGGTGTAGGCATTAATAAAACACAATCTGGTAAGTAGCAAATTAATTTATTGTTATTTTATCTTGAGATTTTGCCTCACTTCCGACCGTTGCTGTACCCCTTCTAGCCACAACTCTTCTTCTCTGTTTTTAGTGTATTTCTGTGGCAGAATTACAGCGCCACATGCTGGTCTGGCATATATACTACATCGTTTTGAGTCAGTTTCAGAGGTTTCGTGTGTACGCAGATATTTCTTGAGACGAGGGGAAAAAAAAGATTGGAAAGGGAAAGCTCTGGCTTCGTGTGGATGTGGCCTTAATGACTGAATGTACTGTTTGTAGCTTATTCACAAAATCAAGTTTAAGTTAAAAGTAGTAATCTGACTATACATTTTCTTTACATAAAGACTTTCTTTACAGAAGTCTCTTCTGCTCACCAAGGCTGCATTTATTTGATCCAAAATACAGTAATATTGTGAAATATTTTTACAATTTAAAATAAATGTTTTCTATTTAAATACTGTATGTTAAAATGAATTTATGATCAAACCTGTATTTTCAACATCATTACTCCATTGTCGCATGATCCTTTAGAAATAATTCTAATATGATGATTTGATGCTCAAAAAACTTTTGTGTAATTTTTTTCAGGATTCCTTGATTAAAGGTGCACTATGTAAATTTTTTCAGTAAAATATCCCAAAACCACTAGGCCAGTGTTATATACTTTGTTCAGTTGAGTACTTACAATATCCCAAATGTTTCCAACTATTTGTAAATCGTGAGAAAATTGCTATTTTAACCAAGTAACCGGGACGTGTGAGGGAGTTGCCTGTCAATTGCGTCATATCTGCGTTACCCTCGGTTTCCGGTTTTATTTTGCAGAAACGCTTTACTCTTACTGCAGCGTGCAACAAGTGTCATAGCAGCCGCCGAGCGAACGCACAGAGTAACGTCATAACATAATTTTCAACACACTCAAATGTATCTAATATGATAAACAGAGCTGCGTTACCTCATACTCATGACCGGAAAAGCGGAAATGGCGCCGGCGACTGTGGCATAATAAAAGTCCCGCTGCTCGCGAGGCGTGTGTTGTGCAACCTTTTGAATGGTAGTGTATAATGTTACAATAGATTTATATTTCAGATAAATTCTGTTGTTTTGAACTTTCTACTCATCAAAGAATTGTTTTCAACATTTATAATAATAAGAAATGTTTCTTAAAGAGCAAATCAGCATATTAGAATGATTTCTGAAGGATCATGTGACACTGAAGACTGGAGTAAGGATTTATATCACAGGAATAAATAGCATTTAAAAAAATATATCCAAATAGAAAACAATTATTTTAAATTGTAAAAATCGCAATATTACTGTTTTTGCTGTATTTTGGATAAAATAAAACTAAATTACTTAATCATCCGAAATTGTATTAACGGCTGGATCAAGTCGCTCTTCAAAATGCGAACGTTCATCATTGGAGTCCCGCTCTTCTTCCTCACCTGTGTAACATGCCATCTTCCAAACGCGCAGGAAAGTGAATGAATCTGATGATGAAACTTGATGCTTTTTAACACTAGAACTACCAAGGCACTCATTTTGACCGTTTTTTAATTTTTCTTTAACTTTGTTGATATTAAACCCAACCCTATAGTACCCTGACATTTCCTAAATGTGTGTATATTTGATTCTAATATTATTATTTTATTCAAAAGAGTTCTGAATATTTCTACCTAGAATGGCCATAACAGTCAAATTGACCATACACATTACAGACGGCGTATGCCACGTATTATTTCAGAGTTTGACTTTCCCCGCCAGTGAAGACGACTGTATTACACTGTTGCCTAGCAACTTTCTAGTTTTATATGCTATGGCTAAGCTAAAACATAGCTTTACCTTTGAAATTCAAGCAAGAAAGAGATTCAGACATTTCAAGCTTTCTTTAGACGTACGTTTCATGTTTGTGAGATAGTATTCGCTGAGTTTCAGTTCATTATTCAGACGTCTTTCAGAAAGTTTTTCGCGGAGAGAGAGAGAAAACCTGTTTATTTTCTTTATTTTACAAAAACACAAGGTTTTGTTGTTATTGTGAGTGTACACAAATAAAAGTAGATTATATATAGTTTATAACGATGTCTTGCACTTATATGTATGGCCAAAAATGACGGAGTATTTTAAGTCGTTTCTGCTGTCATGAGGAAAAAATCCAGCAGAACATGCTGGTTTGGGGTTTGGGGTCACATGTTTGAGAAGCAGGGCCATCATTTTGAAATGTAATTGAAAAATAATTGAAAGGCAAAGTTTTAGAAAAGGGGTCATATGTTCGAGAAGTAAGGACAAAAGTTTGAAAATAGGGTTACATGTAAGGAGTAAGGCCAGACGTTTGAAAAAAAGGGCCACATGTTTGAGGAGAAGAGCTGTAAGTTTGAAAAAAAAAAAATAGGGTCATGTGTTTGAGAAGTAGGGCCAGAAGTCTGAAAAATAGGTTCACATGTTTGAGGAGTATGGTAGGGAGTCTGAAAAATAGGGTCACACATTTGAGAAAGGGTCACGTGTTTGAGTTGTGGGAACAGAAATGTGAAAATAGGGTCAGATGTTAGAGAAGCAGAGTCAAAAGTCTGAGAAAAGGGGTGCATTTTTGAGGAGTAAGGTCAGAAGTCTGAAAAAAAGGATCACACGTTTGAGGAGCAGGGCCAGAAGTTAAAAAAAAAAAATAGGGTCACATGTTTGAGGAGTAGGGCCAGAAGACTGAAAAATTGGGTCACACATTTGAGAAAGGGACACGTGTTTGCGAAATGGGAACAGAAATTTGAAAAATAGGGTCAGATATTAGAGGAGCAGGGCCAGAAGTCTGAAAAATAGGCTCATATGTTTAATGAGTAGGGTCAGAAGTCTAAAAAAAATAGGGTCACATGTTTAAGGAGTAGGGTCAAGTCTGAAAAATAAGGTCACATGTTTGAGGAGCAGGGCTAAAAGTTTAAAAAAAATAGGGTGGCATGTTTAAGGAGTAGGACCAGATGTTTGATAAATAGGGTCACATGTTTAAGGAGAAGAGCTATGAGTTTGATAAATAGGGTCACATGTTTGAGAAGTAGGGCCAGAAAACTGAAAAATAGGGTCGCACGTTTGAGAAAGGGTCACGTGTTTGAGTAGTGGGAACAGAAATGTGAAAAATAAGGTTGGATGTTAGAGGAGCAGTGTCAGAAGTCTGAATAAAGGGGCACATGTTTGAGAAGTAGGGCTAGAAGTTTGAAAAAAAAAGGGTCACACGTTTGAGGAGTAGGGCCACAAGACTGAAAATTTGGTCATACATTTAAAAAAGGAGTCACGTGTTTGATTAGTGAGAAAAGAAATTTGAAAAATAGGGTCGGATTTTAGAGGAGCAGGGCAAGAAGTCTGAAAAATAGGGTCACATGTTAAAAGAGTAGGGCCATAAGGCTAAAAAATAGGGCCACATGTTTGAGGAGTAGGAGCAGAAGTCTGAAAACTAGGGCAATGTGTTTGTGAGGAGCAGGGCAAGAAGACTGAAAAATTGGGTCACATTTTTGAGAAGGCCAGAAGTTTAAAAAAATAGGGTTAGATGTTTGAAGAGTAGGGGCATCTGGGACAATCGGGCACATTTCTTACCTACATCTACAAAATCAGTCTTTAGAGTACAAGTAGCCCTCCTGTCTTTGACCTCTGATGATGCATAGGACATGTTGCAAAACATTTCAAGTGCACGAAGTAAAGAAAATAAGCAAGCCTAACCCCACCAGCAACTCACCTGTAATACTCTATGAATGCAGTTTGGTTCGTGATGGCTGCCAAATCCACTTGCACCTTCCTTGTGTCTGGCATGGCTGTCAGTTGCTGGATAATGTTGTCAGCCATCTGATGCATGAAGCGCAAGGTTTGGGTGTAGTCTCCCCGTGGAGAAAATATCTCCTCCAACCGCTCCAGGTGCTCCTTCAGCCCTACTTGCATACTACCCAATGAGTTTCCCACCTGAGAGTAGAGACAAAGAAAACTGCTGATAACTATTATCAGGATAATGGTGCCGCACTTGCGCAGAGATGAATGGCTGCTTCCAATGAATTCTCTATGGGAGTGGGAGGCATGCACGGGTGATCATGGGATTGCTAAAGAAGCGAGAGTGACAAAATGCTGAGATGTTTTTTTTCTTTCAAAAAATGCAAGGTTGATTTGTTTAATTATTAATGTTGGGGTCCAAACATACTGGTCCCAGCTGACTTTCATTTAATAAGAAGTTAAAGTTCCCTTTCAGTCGGTCACGTTCGATGTACGTCAGAACTGACCGACGAATTGGGGATCATTTTCAGAGACCAATCTACTTCGAGTGTATAAAATCGAGCCAATAACGTTGGCATGCGGTCCACGCCCCGCAGCGCGGGTATAAATATGGAAGTGGAATACCGCATCCTTGCTTTCAACTTCAGAGCCGAACGGTTTGCTACCAAGCTGTTTTATCTGCGAAAAGTGTTTTGTGTACAAGTTTGGAAGAGGATCGCTCACCTACCGGGTGCTGGTGTGACGGCGCGAGTCAGCGAGTGGCCGCTGCAACCTCTCTTGCAGAGGCCTGTCTGCCTCCTGTCTGCCGGTTGCAGTGTTTGCAGCTCTGTACAGCTTTGCTTTTGAATCTCTATTTGATATCTTTTCTTGTTGTTTATACTGCTAAATATAACTTACTCATCACCATATATTGTTTAATATTGCCTATCACGTTAAAATTGACATTGTTAGCTTTTAATTTAAATCACTATCACAACGTATGAGCATTTCACAACGCGTTAGCATTTCACTAGCCTGTTAGCCTGCCATTTGTGCATCCGGGTTTCCTGTTTTTGTCTCTCGTGCCTCTACTAGTCCATCAAACAACTGTGGTAAGTTGGATTAATCAACAAATACGGTAAGCCATGTCTTCTCCTTTTATTGTCTCCTGCACTACATGTTTCATGTTTAGTATATCTGTCTCCGTTGGTGAACAGGGCTTCACATGTGATAAATGTAAGGAGATAGTCAGGCTGACGGTGAAGATTTCAGAATTAGAGACACGCATCCAGACTTTATTTGAGAGTAGTGAGAACAAAACAGCTTTAGACACTGCTTTGGATGCGACTAGCTTAGTGAAATCTGTACATTGTTCGGTTCCGGCTGTAGAGCCCGTGCAGCAGGGCAACTGGGTGACAGTTAGACGGCATAGTCGCGGATCAAAAAACCACTCTTCCGTTCCAATTAGAACATCAAACAGGTTCTCCCCACTCAGTGATGCACCCACTGAGAATCCTGTTAAAAGTGCCCTAGTTATTGGTGATTCTATTACACGGAACGTGAAAATAGAGACACCAGCCACCATAGTCACATGTTTACCGGGAGCCAGAGCGCCTGACATCAAAGCAAATTTAAAAGTGCTGGCTAATGCTAATCGTAAATTCTCTAAGATTATTATTCATGTCGGCACAAATGATGTTCGACTTCGCCAGTCGGAGATCACCAAAATTAACATTAAAGAGGTGTGTGAACTCGCAAGTACGATGGCAAATCGTATTTTCTGCTCTGGTCCCCTCCCCATTAAAAGGAGTGATGAGATACTTAGCAGACTATCATCACTCAATGGCTGGTTTTCTAAGTGGTGTCCGCAAAATAAGGTGCCGCTCTTCTCTCTAGTAATTTGGCACATAGTCTTAAAGCTAAACCTTGACTTACTAGGGCCCAGGTCAGGAAGCAGACGGACTGGCTTATCCGGCCATCTGCTAGCTGTCTCGCGTCACAGAAGTCAGATAAATCCCAGCACATAGAGACTCTTTCACCTAGCTATTATCACATAGAGACTGTGTCTGTTCCACGAATTAGTAAATACAAAAAACCACCAAAACTATTCAACAAGTAAACAACAGATATAATACAGATGAACAAATGATAAAGCTCGGGCTGCTGAATATTCGATCCCTTTCCTCAAAAACGCTTATTGTTAATGATATGATTACAGATAATAATCTAGATGTGCTGTGTTTGACAGAAACCTGGCTAAAACCTGACGACTACATTACTTTAAATGAGTCCACCCCACAAGATTAGCGTCTGAAAGGTAAAGGGGGAGGTGTTGCTGTAATTTATAATAATATCTTCAGTATTACTCAGAAGTCTAGTTTCAAATATAATTCTTTTGAAGTTTTGGTGCTTTACGTAACGTTATGTAGTAAAATTGATAAATCCTGTCTAACATTTGTGTTGGCTACTGTATATAGGCCACCAGGGCACAATACACACTTTATCAGAGAATTTGCTGATGTTTTAATCAGAGTTAGTACTGGCTACAGATAAAGTCCTAATTGTTGGTGATTTTAATATCCATGTAGACAATGAAAAAGACGCATTGGGATTGGCATCTAAAGACATCCTAAACTCTATTGGAGTTAGGCAACACGTATCAGGACCCACTCATCGCCGTAATCATACTCTAGACCTAATATTGTCACATGGAATAAATGTTGATACCATTGAAATTCTGCATCAGAGAGATGACATCTCAGATAATTACCTAGTATCATGTATACTTAATTTAGCAAAGGCTGCAAAGCCGTGCCCTCGCTTCAAATATGGCAGGACTATCACTGCTAAGACTAAAGATTTCTTTATAAAAAAACTTCCTCATCAGTTTCATCTCCTCAGCATCCCAGATAGCCCAGAGGAACTTGATGTTGCAACAGAAACTATTGACACTCTCTTTTCCAGCACTTTAGACACAGTTGCTCCTCTGCGCTTAAAGAAGATTAAAGAAAATAGTCCAACACCGTGGTACAACGAGCACACCCGGGCCCTTAAAACAGCAGCCAGAAAAATGGAGCGCAGCTGGAAGAAAACAAAACTGGAAGTTTTTCGCATGTCGTGGAAAGAGAGCATGATTTCATACAGAAAGGCCGTAAAAACTGCTAGATCTGCTTATTTCTCGACTCTCTTAGAAGAAAACAAACACAACCCTAGGTATTTATTTGATACAGTGGCTAAATGAACCAAAAATAAAGCTTCAACTTCTGATGTCTGCCAACAGCACAGCAGTAATGACTTTATGAACTTCTTTACTTGTAAGTAATTTAACCATGCATTTAACCAAGTAAATTATAACCATGCCTCCGATCTTTCGAATAATCCAATCTAATATTACTTCTGACCTATAAGGCTGCCAAAATAATAAACATACACTGTTTGTTAATTGGCCAGAGTTGAACTGGCACCCCGACTGAGCCTGGTTTCTCCCAAGGTTTTTTTTTCTCCATTAGGCCACCTGATGGAGTTTTGGTTCCTTGCCACTGTCGCCTTTGGCTTGCTCAGTTGGGGACACTAAATTTTCAAATAAATATCCAAATAAATTTAATTACTAAACTAAATTAACTATATCAACTACATTACTTAAATATACACTCGCCTAAAGGATTATTAGGAACACCTGTTCAATTTCTCATTAATGCAATTATCTAATCAACCAATCACATGGCAGTTGCTTCAATGCATTTAGGGGTGTGGTCCTGGTCAAGACAATCTCCTGAACTCCAAACTGAATGTCAGAATGGGAAAGAAAGGTGATTTAAGCAATTTTGAGCGTGGCATGGTTGTTGGTGCCAGACAGGCCGGTCTGAGTATTTCACAATCTGCTCAATTACTGGAATTTTCACGCACAACCATTTCTAGAGTTTACAAAGAATGGTGTGAAAAGGGAAAAACATCCAGTATGCGTCAGTCCTGTGGGCGAAAATGCCTTGTTGATGCTAGAGGTCAGAGGAGAATGGGCCGACTGATTCAAGCTGATAGAAGAGCAACTTTGACTGAAATAACCACTCGTTACAACCGAGGTATGCAGCAAAGCATTTGTGAAGCCACAACACGCACAACCTTGAGGCGGATGGGCTACAACAGCAGAAGACCCCACCAGGTACCACTCATCTCCACTACAAATAGGAAAAAGAGGCTACAATTTGCACGAGCTCACCAAAATTGGACAGTTGAAGACCGGAAAAATGTTGCCTGGTCTGATGAGTCTAGATTTCTGTTGAGACATTCAGATGGTAGAGTCGTAAACAGAATGAGAACATGGATCCATCATGCCTTGTTACCACTGTGCAGGCTGGTGGTGGTGGTGTAATGGTGTGGGGGATGTTTTCTTGGCACACTTTAGGCCCCTTTGTGCCAATTGGGCATCGTTTAAATGCCACGGCCTACCTGAGCATTGTTTCTGACCATGTCCATCCCTTTATGACCACCATGTACCCATCCTCTGATGGCTACTTCCAGCAGGATAATGCACTATGTCACAAAGCTCGAATCATTTCAAATTGGTTTCTTGAACATGACAATGAGTTCACTGTACTAAAATGGCCCCCACAGTCACCAGATCTCAACCCAATAGAGCATCTTTGGGATGTGGTGGAACGGGAGCTTCGTGCCCTGGATGTGCATCCCACAAATCTCCATCAACTGCAAGATGCTATCCTATCAATATGGGCCAACATTTCTAAAGAATGCTTTCAGCACCTTGTTGGATCAATGCCACGTAGAATTAAGGCAGTTCTGAAGGCGAAAGGGGGTCAAACACAGTATTAGTATGGTGTTCCTAATAATCCTTTAGGTGAGTGTATATGATAATTGAAATGAGCTAGATGACATCACCGTTTTCTCCAGAGTGGCTGTACAGCCGAATCAAATTCTGTTCATTATTTTCCTGTTTAACACTGTGAAGCTGCTTTGAAACAATCTGCATTCTAAAAAGTGCTATATAAATAAAGTTGACTTGACTTGACTCTTTTGTTTTGCTGGTTGGCTGGGCGTTTCCTTTACTGAGTGCTCACACGCGGGCTTGCACTTCCGGACCGCTGTGAGCCGCGGCCATCTCCCTGAGTGCTTCAGCACTACTAAAAGAGCAATTTCCCTTCCTAAAAGAGCAGCATGGTTTGACCCTGTGTCTTTTTCAAGATGTCATTCAAACCGTGTGTTTCTGGATGCCGTCGTTTTCTGTCCCCAGTTGACGGTCATGATCATTGCCTCACGTGTTTGGGCATTCAGCACGCTGAGGCGCGTTCGTGAATGACTCATGTTCTCACTGCGGGAACATGACCATCGCAGTATTACGGTCTAGGCTCGAATACCTCAGAAGGGGTGGAGTCCCATTGCGAATCCCCCGATCTAGTGGTCCTCCCGCTGCGAAGCAGAGGGCTGCTACTTTGGCTGATGCCTTTGGTGGAGACCTGAGGGTGACTCTGAGGGCTTCGCTAATGGGCTCTGGAGATGAGGATCCGGCTGCGTTGCCCCCTCCGGGTGTGGTAGCGTTGCCCGAATCTGATCCAGAGCTTACGGCTATGCTTGCCTGGGCCGCCGCAAGTGTCGGGCTCGAGTGGAACCCTCCACTGTGTCCCGAACCTTCGCGGTTGGATGATTGGTTTCTCAGGACGGCCCGCGCTGGTTCTCAGCGCCCCGCCCCGGTTCCATTCTTCCCGGAAGTGTATCAGCAGCTCACGAAATCGTGGACGGCGCCCTACAGCGCCAGAAACCGATCTAGCGACTCCTCCATCCTCACTACCCTTGATGGTGGTGCAGCTAAGGGGTACGTGGCGATTCCCCGAGTCGAGCGGTCCGTGGCGATGCAACTGTGTCCCAGGGCCGCTGCGGACTGGCGGGCTAACCCGCGTCTCCCCTCCCGGGCGTGTAAGTTCTCATCCGGTCTAACGGGCAAGGCTTACACAGCCTGCGGAGAAGCTGCGTCATCTTTGCATGCCATGACGCTCCTGCAGGTCTACCAGGCCAAAGCGCTAAGGACCCTGTCTCCCTCCACCCTCAAAGTGTACGTCGCCGCAATAGCAGCGTACCAGTAAGTCCTTAGGTAAGCACAACTTAATCATCAGGTTCCTCAGAGGTGCGAGGAGACCCTCTTGGGTACCCTCTTGGGACTTAGCCCTGGTGCTAAAAGCACTTCAGGGCCCTCCCTTTGAGCCTTTGCAGTCTACAGAGTTAAAAATCCTGTCTATGAAGACAATACTCCTGACTGCATTGGCCTCCATTAAGAGGGTAGGGAACCTGCATGCACTTTCGGTCAACGAATCGTGCCTAGAATTCGGGCCGGCCAACTCTCATGTCATCCTGAGACCCAGGCCCGGATACGTGCCCAAGGTTCCCACCACTCCCTTCCGGGACCAGGTGGTGAGCCTGCAAGCGCTGCCTTCGGAGGAGGCAGACCCAGCCCTAGCTTTGTTGTGTCCCGTCCGCGCTCTTCGCACTTACGTTGACCGGACTCAAAGCTTTAGGACCTCAGAGCAGCTCTTCATCTGTTACGGAGGCCAGCAGAAGGGAAAGGCTGTCTCCAAGCAGAGGTTAGCCCACTGGATAGTGGATGCTATCATCTTGGCTTACCAGTCCCAAGACGTGCCTTGCCCGTTCGGGGTGCGAGCTCACTCCACTAGGAGTGTAGCCTCCTCCTGGGCGTTGGCTCAAGGCGCCTCGCTGACAGATATTTGTAGAGCTGCGGGCTGGGCGACACCTAACACGTTCGCTAGGTTCTATAGCCTCCATGTAGAGCCGGTTTCTTCTCGTGTACTTGGCTCCAGTGGCCGGTAACGCGAAGTACCCGCTCTTGTGTCGGCTTGCAACGCCACTCCCGCCCACCAGGCCGGATACGTGCATCTATTGTCTCCAGTTGTGTTCCCCATAAATGGCTAACCCTGTGAGCTCCTCCGTCACCCCCCCGGTGCCAGACGTTGCGGCCGTCTGACGCTAGGCCTGCACCCGTATGCTTGTGGAACGTGTGTGTAGGCTGTAGGTCCATATGTAGCGGTTCCCTAACGGTAACCCCATATGTGTATTCTCCACGGTACCAGCTACCCTATTCGGCTAGCCCCGTGTCTTTCCCTTGACAGAGCTCGCTCTGTCGTCTCCGGCGGTGTTCTCTCCACCCTGGATCAGGTTCCATCATTGTGAAATCTGTATGGGGAAATATTTCACTCTCACATGGAATTTCTGAGTCTGTTGAAATGACTGGATTTCAAACGCAAAAAGGTAACCAAAGAGAGTGAGAGGGTTATACAATAATATCCTGATGCTTTGTTTTATGTTTGTCATTATGTTGTGACTTATTAATGGACAAGATATGGATAACTTTCATTGGATAACATTTTCATGTTACTGTTTATTAGTACTTATGAAGCACATATTAATGCCTTATTCTGAATGACCTTATTCTACATCCCTTAATCCTACCCAATACCTAACTTAAATGCTACAAAAACTACCTTACTAACTATTAATAAGCAGTAAATTAGGATTTATTGAGGCAAAGTCGTAGTTAATAGTGAAAATGTGGTCCCCATACTCAAGTGGTACCAACTATGATAAGTAAGCTGATTTTTTTGGCTGACCGTCCACTGTTAATGTTAAGGTAGTTTTCACATGTGCTAACCTCAAAACTTGTCCAGAAAGAAACAAACAAGTTTGAAGTCAGCTTCTTCAGTCCCCAATCACAGTTCCTAATAGATTTACTGAAGCTGGAGGAGAATCAATTATGCTTTCAAAAGGATTTTGTCAGGTCAGCTTTCAAATATTACTGCTATTCGACTGCCTAGATGCAGAGTTATGACCATGAAATATTCTGCACATATTGCTTTGAACAATACAGCCTTTGTTGCTGGCCCAAATCAACGCTAAAGACCCATCCATGTATCGGCCTTTAAAAACTGAATGGTGCACAACCCAGAGGGGAGGGGTAGAAAAAAATCAAACCAATTATGAAAAAAGCATATATGTTTATAGGTATATAACCTTTATAGGAGACTGCTACAAACTATTTGTAATAGCTACCATTTTGCTGCAATTTTTTTCAGGTCCTAATACCTGGTCATTTCATAGGTCAGACATCTTATTGAACCAGAATAAGCTACTCTAGACTGGCTTAACGGCACATTGTCTGTATCCAATTTAAAGTCTGTTATTAGACGTCAAATCGTTAATAATTGATTAGTACATCAGTAAGTGTTTGCATGCTGAAAAACAATTAATTTGCTTGAGTCTGTCCATTTGTCCTCTTCTTTCCCTCTTTTTAAAATTTCTAGTAAATCTTATTCTTGGCAATAATTGCTCATTCTGCTTTCATTTCAGTGAATTGCAATATGTAGCTCTTTTGAATAATAGCTCAATAACTCAATTTCGAGATGGTAGAAGCGTAATTAAGATTCGTAAAGATTAGGATTTATAAGAGCCACATTCATACATTAGAGTCACTGCCCTTGTGGAAGGTGTGGACACTGCATGAAATAAAGTTAGAAGCATGCATAATGGCAGTCGCTACACACATTTATTCACAGTGCAACCGCTATTTTCTGGCACGCAACCACTGGCAGGAGCCGTTTAAAAAGCTTGGCAGGTCTAAAAAAACTCCCTCCTCACTCTCCCAATCACTTCAACATTCATAAATTCAGTTGTGCAATCATGCTTGGCCTTCAGACTGGCCCTCTTTGCATTTCAATTTTAAAAGAGACTTTCACTAAAGCTGAAATTGGATTTATGCCATTTTAGTGAAGCCTGTTTGTTGTTCTTACATTCTGAATGTTGTTTTAGTTACAGCAAACAGTGGAAAGTCTGTTCTAGATATGACCGCCCGACAATGAAGCAATGCATTATAGGCGAGTGAGATACACTAGAAGAGAGTGCATGACGGCAGGAAGCTCTGGGAGGCAAAGTATTAGAAGAACAGAGGTTGTCACCACAGGTAATGAACATCAGGGCTGTGTGAGGAAAAATGTTCTGCCAGACAGCCAGCCAAATGCTTAGTTTACCAGACTCAACCTGCCATATGTTGAATTACACAGCCCTCACATCCGAGACATGCTGCTGGAAACACTGTTTGCGGGTTGGTTTAAATATAACATAGCTGTGAATTACAAAGAACTGTCTAATTCCTGGTGCATTCTCGGCATAGATAATACAGTGACATTTTCAGTGGGAAAGGAAAGAATTTGTAAGCCTGTCACTTAATCTATACCTATACCTATATCTATACTTAATCTTAATATAATATATATTGCTCAAAAAAATGTGTAGTCTTTCTTACAGCTCATCCTTTTTTTTGCAAGTTTAAGTACTACTGCTGCATAGCACACAATATATACCGTATACTAATATTTATACAACTGTACATACAGTACATAATGCACAAATCCACGTGATGTAAAAGAAAACGTGATTCTTCAGACCAGGCCACCATCTTCCATTGCTCTATGGTCCAGTTCTGATGCTCACGTGCCCATGTTGGCGCTTTCGGCAGTGGACAGGGGTCAGCATGGGCACCCTGACTGGTCTGCGGCTATGCAGCCCCATACGGAACAAACTGCGATGCACTGTGTATTCTGACACCTTTCTATCAGAACCAGCATTAAAGGAACACGCCGACTTTTTGGGACTTTAGCTTATTCACCATATCCCCCAGAGTTAGATAAGTCCATACATACCATTTTATCTCCGTGCGTGCCATAACTCTGTCTGACACACCCACCGCTAGCCTAGCTTAGAACAAAGACTGGAGGTAAACGGCTCCAGCAAAGTTCCTGGATTATTACGCAGGAATGAGAGTATAGTCCCTAGCCATATCGGTCTAGAAAAGTGCAACTTTTCATTTTCCGTCGGTCTTAGTACACAACATATATATAGGAAAATGTTGGCGTTATTTTGTCACTTATTGAGCAGTAGGCTAGCTGGAGCCGTTTACCTCCAGTCTTTGTGCTAAGCTAGGCTAGGGGTGGGTGCGTCAGACAGAGTTATGGCACGCACGGAGATAAAAATGGTATGTATGGACTTATCTAACTCTGGGGGATACGGTGAATAAGCTAAAGTCCCAAAAAGTCGGCGTGTACCTTTAACTTCTTGAGCAATTTGAGCTACAGTAGCTTGTCTGTTTGATCGGACCACACGGGCCAGCCTTCGTTCCCAATGTGCATCAATGAGCCTTGGCCGCCCATGATCCTGTCGCCGGTTGACCACTGTTCCTTCCTTGGACCACTTTTGATAGATACTGACCACTGCAGACCGGGAACACCCCACAAGAGCTGCAGTTTTGGAGATGCTCTGACCCAGTCTTCTAGCCATCACAATTTGGCCCTTGTCAAACTCGCTCAAATCCTTACGCTTGCCCATTTTTCCTGCTTCTAACACATCAACTTTGAGGACAAAATGTTCACTTGCTGCCTAACATATCCCACCCACTCACAGTTAATCAAATGATTAAGAGATAATCAGTGTTGTTCACTTCACCGGTCATAATGTTATGCCTGATCGGTGCATATACACTCACATAAAGGATTATTAGGAACACCTGTTCAATTTCTCATTAATGCAATTATCTAATCAACCAATCACATGGCAGTTGCTTCAATGCATTTAGGGGTGTGGTCCTGGTCAAGACAATCTCCTGAACTCCAAACTGAATGTCAGAATGGGAAAGAAAGGTGATTTAAGCAATTTTGAGCGTGGCATGGTTGTTGGTGCCAGACAGGCCGGTCTGAGCATTTCACAATCTGCTCAGTTACTAGGATTTTCACGCACAACCATTTCTAGAGTTTACAAAGAATGGTGTGAAAAGGGAAAAACATCCAGTATGCGGCAGTCCTGTGGGCGAAAATGCCTTGTTGATGCTAGAGGTAAGAGGAGAATGGGCCGATTGATTCAAGCTGATAGAAGAGCAACTTTGACTGAAATAACCACTCGTTACAACCGAGGTATGCAGGAAAGCATTTGTGAAGCCACAACATGCACAACCACTCATCTCCACTACAAATAGGAAAAAGAGGCTACAATTTGCACGAGCTCACCAAAACTGGACAGTTGAAGACTGGAAAAATGTTGCCTGGTCTGATGAGTCTCGATTTCTGTTGAGACATTCAGATGGCAGAGTCAGAATTTGGCGTAAACAGAATGAGAACATGGATCCATCATGCCTTGTTACCACTGTGCAGGCTGGTGGTGGTGGTGTAATGGTGTGGGGGATGTTTTCTTGCACAATTTAGGCCCCTTAGTGCCAATTGGGCATCGTTTAAATGCCACGGCCTACCTGAGCATTGTTTCTGACCATGTCCATCCCTTTATGACCACCATGTACCCATCCTCTGATGGCTACTTCCAGCAGGATAATGCACCATGTCACAAAGCTCGAATCATTTCAAATTGGTTTCTTGAACATGACAATGAGTTCACTGTAATAAAATGGCCCCCACAGTCACCAGATCTCAACCCAATAGATCATCTTTGGGATGTGGTGGAACGGGAGCTTCGTGCCCTGGATGTGCATCCCACAAATCTCCATCAACTGCAAGATGCTATCCTATCAATATGGGCCAACATTTCTAAAGAACGCTTTCAGCACCTTGTTGAATCAATGCCACGTAGAATTAAGGCAGTTCAGAAGGCGAAAGGGGGTCAAACACAGTATTAGTATGGTGTTCCTAATAATCCTTTAGGTGAGTGTATATGTATGAACCAAGAGCTCCTGAAAAACAACACATTTCTTGTGTGTTTGTGCACACTTGCTGAATAAAGATCATTCTGATTCTGAATATTTGAAACGATCGCATTATACAACGATAAATTAAATATATGCTAATTATCTGCTGAAAATAGACAGTCAATAATAGTCTATAGTATACATATTGAAATATTTATGAATTTGATTTAAAATAGCTTAAAAGGTTTTTAATCCAAAGAACCATTATTGGCTACACGGTAGCCAAAAATATGAAAAATATTTTAGTAAAATACAATAAAAATCTAGCGGAAAAGTCAGTTCCTTGAACACAAGGAAAAATTGTTCATATTTTTTCTTCTATATTATGCAACAATATAACAATATATTGTACAGTAATAAATCGCAACATTTATCTTTTTCTTTCACATATTAATACATGCAAATTCCATGCAAAGACTTCCATGAACATTTACATTAAATGACTGATTCTAAACTGGATTTATTGAAAGCAAACTTGTGGCAACTCTAACGCTTTAAATCAGAGATGCTATTAAAACATGAGTCGTGAAATTCAAAAGTGCATTCAAATCACGTTGATGCTTACACTAGCTATGTTTCCATCCAACTATTTTTATGTGCATTTTGGGATATTGGATTAAAAAAAATGCTGGATGGAAACGCCGAGTTGCACATAAATTCTAAAAATGTGCATTAAAAACATATGCGCTGAACTGAGGCAGATGCAGTTTTTACCCGATGAAAAGACTAAACTACATATAAACTACGATGGAAACACATTTACCGAATAAATCCCTTGATGCGCAACAAACTCATGTGACTTTGCCTCAACAGTGGATGTGATTGGATAGCTGGACCTGCAGACCAATGGCATCGCAGCGTCTCAAAGGTTGGTTTGATCATTCTGAAATGCCTGAGCCCAATGATGTGTTCAAGTCATGTTGGAAAGATCGTATTTACGAGATGAACGCACTTATTTTTGTTCTTTATCCTTGTCAGGAAACTTTGAACTACCCAAGTTAAAACAAAACAAAAAAAGATTGAATAAAAGGATTTGAGAAGTGGTCTGTGACAGTCATTCAGTAGTGGGTGTCCTCAATCGCTCTGTGATCAGCATTGACGTAAACATTTCCAGCACACCCGTGGACATGGATGCATGACTTGCCTACACGGATGAATACACACACCAGATGTTTGCATTTGGAGAGGGTTATAGAGTCTACAACTCAAACTTCTCAAAAAAGTGGAAGTTAAAATGGGGACAGACACTTTATGACTACAGCCTTGTGGCAGGAGTGAAGCCTGCAGCAGAGCTGCGCTCCTGCATGTATGCATTTGTTTGTGTGTGTGTGTGTGTGTGTGTGTGTGGGTGCCACTCATCACATGATATAGTCATATTCCAGCAGCAGGGGCTTCCCTGAGCCTCCGGCTCTTAATTTTTCAGCATGCAGCATATATTAGCAGACAAAATTCAGATTTCGTTTTAATCACAACATTCCTCAGGCTATTCCAATGAAATGAGACAACATGATGAGTGACAGGTGAAGGAAGTGAAACTCTTACCAGACTGCCAATGCCACCCAGTGTGTGATTGGCATTATAAATTGAGTAAGTCAACTGGTAAACTCCATCGTTGGTTTCGCTGTTTCCATAGAAACCCACTCCCACCGCTGAACTGTGAGAAAAACAAATCAATACAAATACAGTTTCATATCAATACAATTCTCTCATGTTGCTTCAAACAGTTTGTTGAATATTTGAGTTTTTTACCAATATAATAGGGTCAGATGAGGGATCAAATTGTTTTTGATCTTATAAGATAAAAGATTTTAGTGCAGCTTCCTCAAATAATCCTGCTCTGTTCAAAAAGACCATTTTATTCACAAACAGCTTCAGACTGACCGTACACAACTTACTAGAACAGATGTCAGGGAGACTTATTTGGTGAAACAAGACAGACAGTATCGTTACTAAACACCAGAAGAGCTAACGATAAGAGTAAAACGTGGTAAAATCTCACAGATTGATTTAGTAGAAGTTATAGACAGATAGGGCAATAACAATAAGGCCTAAAACACACATAACAGATTTTAACTCAAACATAACCAAACACATGAACCCAAAACCATATTAAAACACATAAACTATATATAAAAAATATGAATAAATCATAATACATTTATTCTTATTTTCTGATTTCAGTTATTCTGGTGATTCTATAATTCTCTTCTATATCGTAATAAAAAAAAACTATTACAATACAGTTTATTAAAGTACAACCGATAATACCATAATGTATGCATTACATTATATTATTGCATTACAGCAATTCAACTTTTTACATTGTGGTAATTTCATTTTCTTAACAGACAAAGACACGCTACCGTACAAATGTGTGGGGTCGATACGTTTTTTTATGTTTTTTTTTTTCAAAGGCTGCATTTATTTGATAAAAAAATACAGTAACAACAGTAATACTGTAAAATTTTATTAGAATAAAAAGTAACTATTTTCAGCATCATTATGCCAGTCTTCAGTGTCACATGATCCTTCAGAAATAATTCTAATATGATGATTTGATGCTCAAAAATGATTTCGGATTATTATCAATGTTGAAAACAGTTGCTGCTTCATATTTTTGTGGAAACTGTGATACATTTTTTGCAGGATTATTTGAAGAACATAAAGTGTAAAAGAACCGAATTGATTTGATATAGCTTTTTAAAATAACATTATAAATGTACAGTATATACTGTAACTTTTGATCACATCCTTGCTGAATAAAAATGGTAATTTCTTTCAGTAAAAAAGGGGGTTTTGAGAGATTCTCTCTGGGTAGTCTTATCATTTGCTACCTTGTGTATTGAAACGCTCTTGTTTCACAGAGTAGACAATTCCTAGGCCTTACTTTAGGACAAAAATACAGTTGTCCAAACACACCTGACACCATCTGCTACCGCAATAAACAGTGCCCTCACCAGTACCAGTTTGACTAAATACATCATTTTGACTCAGTTGGTCTCAAGGTGGCTTCTAATATGAAATCTGAGTAAATATCAGCAGCCTCCAGAATTGTAGTCTACCTAATTAGACTGCTGTGCTGCATCATAACAGCCCAGGAACCAATCTGTTCTCTTCTCCAGACAGCATCAGATCAGCTTCATTAAGCAACCTCATCAGAACCAGACTGTCAAGCATTAGGGCCACTCAGTCCATCTCAGCAAGAGATCTAAACCCCCCATCCCTTATGTTAGCGCCGCTATGTGAAACAGTCCACTCGACATGATATTTCTCCAGCGTTTTTGAGAACCTCTTTCCGTATACATCTCATTTGATGGCTTCAGCAGAGAGTCTATTCTTCAGACTGACAAAAGCAAAAACAGTGTATTGGCTGTAGATCACACCAGACTGTTACATTGGTATGATTCATGGGATATTTCAGCTTTTCTTATCAAATATTGTGTTGTTATTGTTGTTATCTGTCTATGTATCCATCCATGCATCTATCTGTCCGTCCATCTGTCCATTCACCCACCCATCCATCCATCCGGTTATTTATCTGTCTGTCCATGAATCCATCCATGCATCTATCTGTCTGTCTCTGTCTGTCCATTCATTCATTCATCCATCCATCCGGCTATTTATCAGTCTGTCCATGTATCCATCCATGCATCTATTTGTCTTTCCATCTGTCCATTCACCCATCCATCCATCCGTCTGTCCATGCATCTATCCTTCCATCCATCCATGTATCTATCCTTCTGTCCTTCCATCCATCTATCCATCCACCCACCCGTCTCTGTCCGTGTATTCATCCATCTATCCATGTATCCATCCATTTTTGACTGTTTTGATCTGTCTGTCTTTGTCTGGGCATTCATTTATCCATCCATCCATCCAGCTATTTATCTGTCTGTCCATGTATCCATCCATGCATCTATCTGTCTGTCCATCTGTCCATTCACCCATCCATCCATCCGGCTATTTATCTGTTTGACCATGAATCCATCCATGCATCTATCTGTCTGTCTGTGTCCGTCCATTCATTCATTCATCCATCCATAGATCCATCCATCTGTCCATGCATCCATCCATGCATCTATCCGTCAGTACTTCCATCCATCCATCCATCCATATATGTTTGTCTGTCCTTCCATCCATCTATGCATCTATCCGTCTCTGTCCATGCATTCATCTATCCATCTAGCCATGTGTCTGTCCATGTATCCATCCATTTTTGACTTTGCATACCCATGCAGTGAACAAGAGCTAATTTACTTTTTATTTTATAACTGATAACTAGCCCCTGAATGAATCTGCAGACCTTTTTGGCACACATTCTGTGCTTATTTTAAGGAAAAAATGTAATTAAATTTTTTAATGGTATTCATGGCATGATTTAATAATCATTCTGTTTTTTTACCTCTAGTATTTTTTCATTGTCCATGCATTATTGCCATTACTGAGTGACTCTTAATTTTAAAAATAAGAAAAAAACAAAATGGGTCACCAAATGACATTGTTACCCACAGATCCAATTTCAGCTGAAAAGAATGACTTTGAATGCTGTGCAATGCGCATAATTAAAATAAAGTGATGTACAAAATGCAAAAGCAAATTAAATAATTTATCTGTCCAGCTCTAGTTAAAACATATATTATACATGATACCATAACATAATATCAATATACTAAATGGCATAAATATTTGTAGCATTTTTTAAATAAATCTCATGGGCCTGAAAGGCCTATTTTGGGACACCACTGTTCTAACCAACACACTGTACCTTGTTCATCCACATAAAAACACCTTCAATGCAAATATAAGAAACCCCCTGTAAATATAAGAAGTCCACAGTGGAGACTGAGCAGATGGCATACACTGTCCTGCTATAATAACTCATCAACAGGATGTGTGTGTGTGTGGAGGCAGGTGGTCTGAGTGAGAATCCTGTCTCTGATTTCCCCTAAGCGTGATGGATTCCAGGATCTTTCCTTATATCATTACTACAACTCCCTCAGGCCAACAGCATTTCTGCTCCCATTAGTGTGAGTGTGTTTGCCCAGCTCTCACTCTCTGCATCCAGAAAGCAGCTGAAATCACTGCTCATCTGGTTACATCTCACCTACAACCGGCATCTCGCCATTTCTCGAAGTGCCAAAAGCAAATAAGGTGCAAATTGGAAATAAATGATTGGAGACAGTGAACGATTAAACATATGAAAGTGCAAAGATTTATTAGTTCTTAAAGAAGTGGACCACAGAAACACTGCCTGTGGTGTTTTTAACATATTCATATTAAAGGGATAGTTCAGCCTAAAATGAAAATGAAGTCATCATTTACCCACCCTGGTGTTGTTCTAATGCAGTATCCCGTTCTTTCTTTTTTCGAACCATAAAAGTAGATTTTTTAAAAAATGTCCAGCTCGCACTCAACCATATAATGCTAGTGAATAGAGTCCAGCATCAAGCTTTTAAAAAAGATGCAAGAGTATCACAGAATGGTCTGATGTAATGTATTCTTAGTGTTCTGGGGTATACAATGGGGTTTGGTGAAAAACAAACTGACATTTTATGCATTATATAACGAAAATCCTGACCGTGGCCTTTTTCTGGCCTTCACTCTGACTCGCTAAGAAAAAGCACACAAGGTGTGAGAAATCAAGAATAATAAAAACACAACATGAAATACAATGCCTAGAAATCATAAAAAAGTGTCTGTGTACTTTCTTTACCAAGTTGAATATCTAGATGTAAACACGATACCTTCTTGCTGCAACAAACACAATATTCACCTCAGAGAAGAAACATATTGTATTCATGTCATGTCATGTTTTTCTTAGTCATGATTTCTCAGAACTTGTGTGCTTTTTCTAGGCAAGTCAGAGTGACCTGCAGCGCTAATAGAGTCTTACGAATGCGCATGTCGCATAGCTGTGCACAGAAGACCAATGGCCACGGTCAGGATTTTTGTTTAAAAATAGTTTGTTTTTTCACCAAACCCTATCGCAGGGCTGTTCCTGAAGGCACACCGACACTACATATTTTCCAACTCTTCCTAATCAAGTAGAGACTCCAAGACCATAAATATATGGGTAAGATAAGGGAGACATCCAAACTGTGCACTGTTGGTGTGCCTCCAGGTACAGGGTTTGGAAACACTGCCCTATCGTATACCTTGGAATATACGACACGTGTAACATCGAACCATTCTGTGATACTTTTGCATCTTTTTTTAAAGCTTGATGCTGGTCCCTATTCACTGCCATATATGGACAAGCGCAAGAGGGACATTTTTTAAACATTCTCCTTTTGTGGTCTGAAAAAGAAAGAAGGGCATATGGTATTAGAACAACACCAGGGTGAGTAAATGATGACTTCGTTTTCATTTTAGGGTGAAATTACCCTTAAATCAATCCAGCACATGTATACAGATACCATCAGCGAATAAAACACATTAACACCTTTTTATATTTACAAAATGCTGGTTTTGCAACTGTACCATTAAGTAAACGATTATGAATGCATGTGGGAAACTGCTTGACATCTTAATATATAAAAAAAACTGTTGTCCACAACATTTCTTAAGATATCAGGTCATTTGACCGTTTTATGAAAAGGCGAGGTTAGTTAAGGCTGCAAAATGTCATGTGGTTGTCTGGCTATCACCAGACCAAGCTCAATCTTTTCAGATTGAACATTGGTCTGGGGAGTCTGCTCTGTATTTTCTACTGCACAAGAGGCGTGATCAGCGGGCAAAGTTCAAATTGGATAGTCCTTCAACTATAGTGTTAAACCCGCCAATAGCAGGTGGATAAGCCAGTTTGTGATTGGTCCCCGAAGATTTGTAACAGAAGCAGGATAGAAAAATAGACAGGTTTCCAGCCTGAGCTGCAGGGCGAAATCAAATCGCCGGTAGTTCAGGCTGGGTTTACCCAGTCTAGTCATGTGGTGCAACTACCAAAAAATTCTATATTTTTCAATTAATTAAACTTTTTATCTTACTTATTCAAAAACATTTTTGAAATTAATATTAAGATGTGTACACTCACTTGCTTTCAATATGTAAGAAAAATACTTCGTTTTTTTATTTTATGCTATTACCAGATTACATTTTTTTTGCAAATGTTATAAAAGTTTTTCAAAATCATATGAAACTGCAATGAATACAGAGAGTACACTTCTATAAACTTGGCACACGTGTTTTAGGTAAGATTTATTCTTGATCATGGGCACTCATCTGTCACTGACAGTAAACTTTAGTTCACAACAAACTGGGTAACAATTTACAATAAGATCACATTTATTAACACTAATTAACGCATTAACTAACATGAACTAATTGTAAGCAATATATTTTAAAAACATGTATTAATCGTGGTTAATAAAAATAAAATTGTTCATTGCTCATGTTAGTTCACACAGCATTAATGTTAACAGATGCAACTTTTAATTTTAATAATGTATCTGTAAAATGTAATTTAACATCAACTAAGATTAATAAATGCTAGTGTTTATGTTAACTAATGATGACAAATGAAACCTTATTGTAAAGAGTTACCACAAACTGTTGTAGTATGAAAATATCTGCATAATATTCTTTAATTTTCTCTTTTTGTCTTCAATAGATAAAAATAAATAACAGTGAGAACTGATAAGACTGCTAGAGATTGGTGATCCTCCTCTAAGCCGCATGAACACTCATCCATTGCTTCAGTAAACACTTATATGCTCCCGCTGAGAATTGATAGAGCGAAGCAGGATAAAATATGCCTAATATGTCCAAATGTGCAAATGAGAGACACACCATTTCTATAAGCTGCAGCGTCAGATGCTTTGTCCGAAGCTGGATAAGAATTAGAGTGTCAGTTTCTGCTGAAATGACCGACTGCGGCTGAATCTTCACCCATCAGCCATCTCTGCAGGGCTTTAATGGGGTCAGCGCTGTCATTAGAGGTCAGGGCACGTCTAACTGAAAAGAACGTTTGTTTATGATTAGCAAAAATTGAGATAAACTGGAAAACTGTGGAGTATGGGGGGGAAAGTGGCTAATGTTATTCTGTAAATGTGAAAGAAAACATGGCTAAAGGAGAGAACTGGCTTCTGATATGCATGGCAATGGTATTCACTACCTACATCCAAGTGTTTAAAAATGGTAATATAATGGAATTAAAGAGCGACTTAAAGCTGATGGGATAATCCAATAAGAACCACGGGCCACCCGACAAAAACATAAATGAGATAAACAGCCGCATTATTGAGTTAGTTCTCAGTATAATATAGTGTCTTAGCTTACATGCTCTGCTGCAGTACATCACCTCTTGTTTTTAATATATTTGCACTACAGTGCACATGCACCTTCACGCAGGGTCGCAACCACCATACACATTTAGCAATGTAATGTATGTGTCCAAAATTCATGCAAGTGGTCAACTGGTATGGGTTTTTTTCAAAGATTTCCTTAAGGAATATCTCACCCAAGAATGAAATTCACCTTCTGAAGCCATATACAAGAAGTTTGGTCTGAAAAATAGACAAAAATTCAGGTTTATTAAGGTCACTAGAAAATGACCATAGAAATAGCACCAGCACAAGTGATGTTTATCTCCGATAGAAAGGAAACAGTAAGAGGAAGGTGATGTCATTTAGTAAGTGGAGGAAATGAGAAAACTGAGCTTGCAACTTGATGCCTTCACTAAACCCTTACTCAGACTCTAATTGTAGACCATAAAAAAGATACTGAATTAGCAAATCACACTGAACATGTTTGAGTTTAAGTACACGTTTTAAAAAAAAAAAGTTTAAAAAGATTCAAGATTTTTTTTTTTACTTGAGCATCATATTTTTTAAAACACTGTCGCTGTGTCTGAATACGCCTACTTCCATACTATATAGTAGGGGTGGGTGATATGACTGAAATCTGATAACACGATATGAGTAATTTTATTTCATGATAACAATATACACTGATCAGGCATAACATTATGACCATTACATTAATATTGTGTTAGTCCCTCTTTTGCTGCCAAAACAGCCCTGGACTCCACTAGACCCCTGAAGGTGTGCTGGGGTATCTGGCACCAAGATGTTAGCAGCAGATCCTTTAAGTCCTGTAAGTTGCGAGGTGGGGCCTCCATGGATCGAACTTGTTTGTTCAGCACATCCCACAGATGCTCGATTGGATTGGGATCTGGGGAATTTTGAGGCCAAGTCAACACCTCAAACTCATTGTTGTGCTCCTCGAACCATTCCTGAACCATTTTTGCTTTGTGGCAGGGTGCATTATCCTGCTGAAAGAGGCCACAGCCACCAGGGAATACCGTTTCCATGAAAGGGTGTACATGGTCTGCAACAACGCTTAGGTAGGCGGTACGTGTTAAAGTAACATTTACATGGATGGCTCTGATGCTCATGTGCCCACTGTTGCCATTTTCGGCAGTGGACATGGGTCTGCATGGGCACCGACTGGTCTGCAGCTATGCAGCCCCATATGCAATAAACTGCGATGCACTGTGTATTCTGACACCTTTCTATCAGAAACAGCATTAACTTCTTGAGCAATTTGAGCTACAGTAGCTCGTCTGTTTGATTGGACCACACGGGCCAGCCTTTTGCTCCCCACATGCATCAATGAGCCTTGTCCGCCCATGATCCTGTGGCCGGTTCACCACTGTTCCTTCCTTGGACCACTTTTGATAGATACTGACCACTGCAGACCAGGAACACCCCACAAGAGCTGCAGTTTTGGAGATGATCTGACCCAGTCCTCTAGCCATCACAATCTGGCCCTTGTAAAACGCTCAAATCCTTACACTTGTAACAGAAAGAGCAAAGAACAAAGACACAAATGAAACCGACCTACCTAAAAAACTTCAAGCTCTAGAAATAAGAAATACTACATAAAATGTATAAATCAATTGTATAAAACAACACTGCACTTTCTTTACTGTGTAAATTAAAGGTGGGAAAAGTGTTATTTCAAAACTGCTTTATAAAAGTGTCTTGGGCCGAGTACCAAAACAAACTTGTAGCCAATCAGCAGTAAGAGGCGTGTCTATTAATGACGGGAAGAAGAGAGCACTCAGTGCACGTCATTATTCAAAAGACACGACACACAGGACGGAAATTAGCCGAGCGATGACAGAAAAAGAGAAATGAAAGAGAGAGATGGCAGAAAGAGAGAGAAGGCAGATAAAAAACTAAAGTGGAAGATGTCTGTGGAACAAAAGAAGGCTTACGATCAGGCAAGAAGTATCAGCTTCCCAGTGCTGGAGAGAACTCAAGGAACAGGAAGGCCGAGGTTGCTTTATTTCTTCTCGATAGGCGAGTAATATTGCTTTTGTTTTGTTTCACAGAACTAATTATATGCTGGCTTTTGCTTGAATATTCTCGTGTGTCATGTTCACTTGTTTGTCCGTTTGTGATCGTATTGTCGTTCACTTCAGCGATGATAAAGACCCAATAATTTCCACACCGTATAAGCTTGGAGCGTTTAAACCTCCTCACTGTCCGTTTCAAGTGTCAGCTCCAAAAGTGTGTCCGAAAAGTAAGATAATATACTCCTAATATATGTTTGTTTCCTTTGGTTCCTCTTTTAGTGATTGATATAACCCTCTAATCTTGTCATAATTGTAATATGTTCATTAGTTTGACTGTCGTGCTTGTGCTATCGAGTTGTTCATGAGAACTGTTTGTGTTTTTGGGATGTAAGAGATTACTTTTTCATTCGACCTGGATTACCATAGTAACACACAGATTCCACCATAGTTGTGTATGTGTGGGGCGGAGCTATCAAAATAGGGGCGTGTTTGTTTTGGTGATTTGAAATATCAACATTGGTTACCAGAAAGCACTTACCCCACCTTTAAATATACATTTATTCTTATTAAAGTTACAAAAGTGATTCAGCCAAGAGCAGTAAGATATTTTCTCTTTTTGTTGTTGTTTGATTATCATTAATAATGACAGCAGGTAAATTTGGATACTGTCACTTTAAGACCAACTGCGCAGACCCATTATACTCGTTCGTTTAGTATAAATGCATTTAGTATAATGTTTAGTAAAAACAGTTTAGTTCACTTAAGACATAAATTACTGTGTTTATTTGCAAATACATGGTTACTTAGTTTACATAGGTATGTGTATTTAACCGTTCAAGCCCAATTAGGTGGCAAAAAGCATTCACAGTTCTCAGTGGTTCAGTTCTCACGCGCTTAAATTTGTTATTTTTCACTGCTTATTGCGCTTCACTGATTTTAAATAATCTGTTTTTATGTTTAAGAACGCATACGAACGATAAGCTTTTGTGACTGCGTAGCACAGCAACCTCATGTAAGCATAACCGCGATAGAGACGATGGTCCAAAATCTCTACCGGTTGACAAATTTCTACGGGTAACGCCATTGCTTGAAGTGGAAAAAATAAAGTGGCGATACACACCAAAGGGGGCGGGGCTTTGTTGGGGGCGTGGTTATGAAGGGTTGTTTAGTCAATAATTCAAGAAGGTCCATATTTTGAAGCTCTTCTAACTTGTACTCAGCCTTAAAACTAACATATAGTTCTTGTAATTGTTTAGTTATAGCATTTGTTACAATAAGGGTTTATTTAAAAAGCAAGACAATTGACGGCTGCTCATTACCATGCAGGCCAATGTTAACTTTTTTTCTTTCTTTTTTGTAATCTATAGTATTTGTTATGAAAAATAGCAACACAGTTAGAAACTATAGCTACAACATGCCACATGTGTAATATACATCTTTAGTGAAAAATCTATTACCTTAACTGATTATCTATTATAAATTCTACAACTAGTCAAAATTTACCACAATAAATACAATAGAATGTGATAAATTCTAGTAAATGTGGTCATCATGAGTTTAAAAAACTTGCAGGATGGCTGTTTTAGATCATGTTCGACTTTCTCCGTAGTGTTTTACGTTGCACATTTTATCATCAGCGTAGAAGTGACGGTACTGCGTACCAGTGAGTACCGCCCCACTTCGGGCACTGGGTAACGGCCACCCCTGTATAGTAAACGGGCACATTAATGCACAGGCTTCCATGGGCTGAAGCCCAGGGGCCTACACTGGGGAGAGGCTTACACCAGCTGCACGAAAATTTTATATTTTTCAAATAAAATGACAAATTATTTGTATGCTGGGAGTTTGCAGCAGTGACAACAGCATTAAAAAAACTCTCATACCCGTACATTTTTAAGACTCTCAACTGCATTTCCGGCAAAGCCTTGCTGTGTGAACGGAACCGGACTGGACAAATAGTTTTCTGTAACATCATACAGTGCGAGAAAGCCACCCTGCAGTTTTTCCACACTAGTGTGCCGTGACAGGTTGTCAGGTGGGAGCTAATTTTTAAAAAAATCTGTGGTAGGGGGGCCTACCGTAATGCTGTAGCCTAGGGGCCTTTGGTTATCTTAAGGCACCCCAATAGTAGATGAAAGCCATCTTAGTAGTATGTCCAAATTCATAGTAGTCATAAAACAGTAGGTGAAAAGTACTGAGATGACCTACTACTTTAAAACTAAGATTCTGAAGAGTGCATCGGTTGAACAATTTACTATCCCACAAGGCCACGGAAGAGGAGCTGGGAATGGAAGTGAAACGACACAACTAATGCCATATTTCACATGGCGGATATAGTATGTCCGAATTTATATTACACACATTCATACTATATAAAACATACTTTTTTTTAACGGTCACAAAGTAAGTTTCAAGTCAAATGTAGTACCTATTGTACAGTATTATGATTATACAGTAAATTGTTCAGTGGAAAAACTACACAATACATAATCCTGGACAAAGATTAATCAGAGTTGTAGATGCATGATATTGTAAATTGTAGCAAAAGAGCTAATCAGCTAACTTCCATGAAACATTGCAAGTTACATTTTGAGTCTCCCAACACTCTAAACTCACTTTACAGGTGGTTTGCTATATGGCTTCATTATTTTGAAATCCAAATGCATAAAAACAAAATGCTTCCAGAACCAAAAGCGCTAAAAAGTGATTGGCCGCTGATGTGCCCTATTGCTAGTTGAATGCAAGAAGTCTTTTAATAGGAGGGGCTCTCAGAAGAGAAAGAATATAGATTTTAAAATTCATCCGTGACCATTTACGAGAACTTTAGTGACCGTAAAGCTAACATGCATGGGCTAAAGCAATAAAACTCCAATTTGGATTAAATAGGTCTTTGAAAGAGCCAATTATTAATAACAGAATATGTTAGAATGCATGTACACAACTAAATGGTTAAGTCAGACTTTATCCTTAACAGCATCATGCGGCAGCACTTAACGTGACAACTGGCCCTGTGTCTAGATCTGGAATGTTAACTCAATCAGGACTCAAACTTTCATGACTGTCACAAGTTTAAACTGGTCACTCTGCTTATTCAATTGAACAGTTTAGCAAAAGCATTTGTTCTCTTTTATTGACATAATGAAAAGCAAACAGTGTTAGCAGTGTGCTAACTCTCCAATGAGAGGTTTGAGCCTCTGGGAAGATCAATTTATAGGTTCTCTTGAGGGTAAGAACTAAGCTTAAGGATATCACTCGTGCACATAACCATTGTCCCGACTTCCAACCGAAGACGTATCCCACTTTCTGGATCCTGAAACTGTTCCATATCTCACTGTAAATGTGGTCTCTAACAGTCTTTGTGCTTAAGAGATCCTGATGTGTTTTCACATGTTTTCATTCGAATGACATGCACTGGACATAATGAATCCATGTGTGTGCTGGTTAGCAGAGAATGAATGTACGCAACATATCTGGCTCAAAGAGAGCAGAGGTAAAGGAGGATTAATTCTCACAAAATTAGAATTGAGTTTCCATCTTAATTCCTACCAATTGGAGCTGAAAGCAAAGGTTCATGCACTGATTTGCTTCGCCGAGAACAAGGAACTGTGTACGAGGTCACAGCACACAAGCTTAAATACTAAAAATATCTCTTCTACGGCTAACATCTCATCCATGAACCTGTCGCATAACAAATCCAATTTAAACGCACCATTATCCATGGTAAAATACTGCTGATATCCTAAATGAAATGCCACAGGTTAACCCTTAAATGCATAACTTGGGCCTTTATCGATCCGGGACGTCATTCACCACTCTCCCCTTCATTCATTTTTTTAAGTTAAACATCAACCTTCTTAGTTTTACTCAATCTATTCATTATAAACAATTATTTTATAATTGTCTTTTATAATATATTTATATTTTAGGGCTGCAACTAACAATTATTTTGCAACCAACAGTTTACTTTTTATTTTATTGACAAAACACTACTCCACATCCTGCCCAATGCTGTCCTTCAAACAAACATGCCAACCAAATGCTATGAAAACATATGTGCAAAAGAGACATAAAGCAAAAGGACAGTTTAAATCCCTACATTAAAAAAGAAGATAATAATAAAGATAAATATAGCTGCAAGCAGCCATTATCGGGGCCAAGCGCAAAGAAGAAGATAAGACATGTCAGCATGGCTGGGAGTGTCAGACCAACTGTAACAATGAGCCTTTAAAGACCTATTAAGGTGATTTTAGGCAAAATAGCTGTAAAATTATAAATGCAGTCAATAATAATGATTTAATGGTTTATCACTTTCGACCAGTAGGTGGCACAGTTACGAAATTGATGTGGTGGGGTCAGAATAAGGGAACAATGACACATGCAAAGTTTGGTGTTAATATGTCAAAGCAGGGTGTCAATATGTCATTGCAGAGATATAGCCTCAAGAGGCCATTATAAGTATGGACCACATGGTAGCGCTGTCTCGAAACCTTTTGAGTACCTTAAAGGCATGGTGCTGATGACACATACCAAGTTTTGTAATGATACACCAATGCATTGGTAAAATATAGCATTAGCGTTTTATATCCTAATACTGCATTGCAGTCAATGGGAATTTCATGTTTTGTTTTTTATTATAGCGCCACCAAGAGGCACAATCCCACAATTTTTTTAAGTGTCCTCAGAATGAGCCCATACATATGTGTGTCGAGTGAAAATATTGCATTTTGTTTAGGAGTTATAGACATTTATAGCGATAACAGCATAAAAACGTACCCATGGGCAACTTTGTTTTGATTTTTTTGCCACTTCCTATAAACATTTTGACATTTGGGCTAGAACTTTTAGTTAATCAACTTGTATTCCGTGTTTCCTACGCTGGTTCGTCTCGATCGGAATAACGGTTTATAGATATTCACAAATGTTTTTTAAGTGCTAAATCATAACGCTGCACAAACCATAAGGCGAAACCTGGAATGTTTGGTATCGATGGATTGGTTCAAAAGTTATTAGCATAAACATGTACAATTTTGGACTGGTGGTGGCGCTAGAGGAATTGAGTTAGAGACTCCAAATTTGCTATGGTGACATTTCAGACTGTCCTCTATCTGTGTGCCACGGTTCTATGGGCTGCCATAGACTCCCTTGGTGGAAGAAGAAGAGGAAGAAGAAGAAGAAGAAGAAGAAGAAGAAGAAGAAGAGGAAGAAGAAGAAGAAGAAGAAGAAGAAGAAGAAGAGGAAGAAGAAGAAGAAGAAGAAGAAGAAGAAGAAGAAGAAGAAGAAGAAGAAGAACGGCAACGGTTTCAATAGGTGCCTTTGCACCTTCAGTGCTTGGCCCCTAATAAAGAAAAATAAAAACACAAACTCAGTGTTAACAGATAAGAGGGATGTTCTGTAGGAACACACGCATTCACTCTGGACACAGTAACCCGTTACCATCATTTCTTTATCCTGTATTCTTCTATCCTCTTTATCCTTAATTACGCGCTGTTATCCCTACAGTTACCACTCTAATAAAATACTTGAATTACATGTTGACTTTTAAACCAAAATTTAACATCCAACATCAGATATTTCAGCAAAATTAATAATTTTGCGCTGAATATTAATTGTCTCCCTCTCTGATGCATCCCGTCTGTTTGACACGCATGCACGCACCAAGCGTTTATTCAGTAAAGTCTGAATGAGAGAACATTTCACTCATAGTTACCGCAGGCAGAAAACAAAAGAATAGGAAGAATCATCAGCAAAACCTTGAAATAGCTCAGAGATTTACTGCAGAGCAAGAACTAAACACAATCTAAACTAAACACAAATATGCAAAACATTCATGCATTTAAGGGTTAAAGAAAAATTCATAAATATCACCATAACATTTTACAACTTAATCTAACCTTGCCTTATGAAATTGTGGTATCTGTCAGGAGTTAGTCAGCGAAGAAACACATGAGACAGGAGTAGGGAACTAATAAGACATCTATCTTGTTTACTCTTCTCTTGCGTTCTCACGCACACTACATTAATACACAACACTTCAAAATAGTAGTCAACAATGTACAATTCTTCTTATAAACACAAAGTTTACTGCCTTTATTAAAAAACAGAACATAAAAGTAAGATAGTCCTTGAACCAGCTAGGCTTCCAAACATCAGGTTTAGATCTAGTGGTATGAGTGTGTGTGAGCAGTGTTCTCAGCTGGAGTTTTTGGTATGTATGGAAATGCAGTAAGATTCCATGTCTGTCCATCACAACCATTAGAGGATTAGTAAACTTGCTGTGTCCCTTAGGAATATGCAATGAGTTCCATACCCTCACTTTATCCCCTCCTGTAACAAGGACTGCAAGCACCCAACGTACTGGCATCAATTTCATTTTTTGTTGCATCCACGTAACCCTTCGGTGAACAGTCATGTCAGTTGGCGGGTACACAGGAGCAGACAGAAATAGCCAGCCTTCGGCGCATTTGCCTGCCTTAGAGGAGCTAAAAGGGTGAAGTACCAGTTGCAGCATGTGGCATGGTACACCTTGGCTTGTCAAGGTGTTGGTTTTCTTGGTTTCCATGGCTTATGTTGCTGGATGGCCATTTGGACAGTGTGTTTGAGCACACGTTTGAACTAGGGATGTGCGAGACCAGCCGACTAGTCGATTAAACGATAGTGCTGCTGCTAGTCGACTTGGAAAATACTAGTCATTTACCATTTTTTTTACACATTTAATGTTTTGCTTTATATTTTTAGAATCTAAAGCCTTTAGAATCCGCCCATCTGTTCGCCCATGGGCGTGCTGGTCTCAAAACAAGGTGTGTTCAGGCGCACTGCTATTTTGAGGCAACTGAAAACAACTGCGCCATTGACCAACAAAAACCTGCTCTAAAGTCAATAGCACAGTATTTTTAGTGTTATTTAAATGGCACATTAGTAATATGCGCCTATAGGCTGGTCCACAACGCGCGTACACTCTGCTTGTTACACACACAGGGACACGCAGCAGCACACAAACATTTTTAAATATTAAAAATAAAAGGATTCCACTCTGGAGAAGTGTTCAGTCTTTAGCAGCAGACAGTGGATTACAGGCAGCAGATAAAAAAGCAACTCCTCATCAACATCATGAACAGGAGCTGGAGCAACAGCGTCTGCAGGAGAAGCAGGTAAGGGCAAACGTGACAATCAGCAGGAGCATTTTGTATTGCCTGTACACGTGACTCATTAGGAAGAAGACCCTTCGCTGAAACAGTATGACAGGTGTGACTGTTTCATCCAGCTTTATGCGGTGTAGTTTTTAACACATCCAAACTCAGTTAACTCAGCAACAGTGCACTGAAAGACTGGCACAGGAGAAGCAGGCACAGGAAGGGCATTAGCAGGCAAGACTTTTTTTCAATCCTCACATGCAGTGCAGACATTAGATCCCTCCCCATGAGTGGTGTTCCTTTCTCCGTGATGAAGAACGTAGCAGGAATTGAGTGGTCATGTAGGGAAGCGTTCGCTGTTGGCAGTTTGCAGCGTTAGCTAAGTGTATCTCTGATCCACAGTGAAAGCATGACTTCTTATTCTCCACCTGAGCAGAATTAGAAGGCTGCATGTGATGATTTCCCCATTGTTCTGCATTTTACTGTGTGCTGCGCCTGTACGGAGGTGGTAACTTGGTGGAAATTTGAAATGAATTTAGCCTGATCAGCAGCAGATTCAGTCTGGCTTGCTATCGTAACAGTTCTGTCCAGTGTGAGATCAGTTTCTAGTAAAAGTCTCTCATGTATTTGTGGGCTAAGCACATTCTCTACTAACTGATTGTGAATCATTTCGTCAGTGCTGGCATGAAACTCACATGAAACAACAAGCTCTTGCAAAGCAACAACGTACTGTATAACTGTCTGTTGAGGCACCTGACAGCGTTTATGGAAGATGTGACGCTCAGCTACTATGTTAGCTTTTGGCACAAAGTAGGCTTTCAATGCATCCTCTGCATCCTTATACGTCGTACCTGTGCAATGAGTAGAACATCTGTTGTCCCTCTGTGCCAAGACAGTGAAGCAGTACAGCTCTCCGTCTTTTGTCTGGCTAGGCATCCCCTGTAGCATCATTAACCTGTAGATAATTTTCAAGGATCCGCAACCATGTGCTGAACAGCATAGCAGGCTCACTGGGGCAAGGCAGGAAAAAACTCAGACAATGCACGTCCCAATACTGTACAGCTTGACGTACACTGATCAGGCACAAAATTATGCATAACATATATTATTATCCTAATATTGTGTTGGTCCCCCCCCTAATTTGTTCAGCACATCCTACAGATGCTCGATTGGATTGAGATCTGGGGAATTTGGTGGCCAAGTCAACACCTCAAACTCATTGTTGTGCTCCTCAAACCATTCCTGAACCATTTTTGCTTTGTGCATTATCCTGCTGAAAGAGGCCACAGCCACCAGGGAATACTGTTTCCATGAAAGGGTGTACATGGTCTGCAACAATGCTTAGGTAGGTGGCAAGTGTCAAAGTAACATCCACATGGATGGCAGGACCCAAGGTTTCCCAGCAGAACATTGCCCAAAGCATCCCATAGTGCATCCTGGTGTCATGTGTTCCCCAGGTGACGCACACGCACCCGGCCATCCACGTGATGTAAAAGAAAATGTGATTCATCAGCCCAGGACACCTTCTTCCATTGCTCCGTGGTCCAGTTCTGATGCTCACATGCTCACTTTTGGCGCTTTCGGCAGTGGACAGGGGTCAGCATGGGTACTCTGACTGGTCTGCGGCTATGCAACCCTATACGGAACAAACTGCGATGCACTGTGTATTCTGACACCTTTCTATCAGAACCAGCATTAACTTCTTGAGCAATTTGAGCTACAGTAGCTCGTCTGTTTGATTGGACCACACGGGCCAGCCTTCGCTCCCCACGTGCATCAATGAGCCTTGGCGGCCCATGACCCTGTCGCCGGTTCACCACTGTTCCTTTCTTGGACCACTCTTGATAGATACTGACCACTGCAGACCGGGAACACCCTACAAGAGCTGCAGTTTTGGAGATGCTCTGACCCAGTCGTCTAGCCATCACAATTTGGCCCTTGTCAAACTCGCTCAAATCCTTACGTTTGCCCATTTTTCCTGCTTCTAACACATCAACTTTGAGGACAAAATGTTCACTTGCTGCCTAATATATACCACCCACTAACAGGTGCCATGATGAAGATATAATCAGTGTTATTAACTTCACCTGATCGGTATATTATATATATATATATATATATATATATATATATATATATATAAAACTGACATTTAACAAATAGAGACAGGGTTGTGTCAATTTATTTTATTATACATGTACATACAGTTAAGATAATCATATGCATATACACTCACCTAAAGGATTATTAGGAACACCTGTTCAATTTCTCATTAATGCAATTATCTAATCAACCAATCACATGGCAGTTGCTTTAATGCATTTAGGGGTGTGGTCCTGGTCAAGACAATCTCCTGAACTCCAAACTGAATGTCAGAATGGGAAAGAAAGGTGATTTAAGCAATTTTGAGCGTGGCATGGTTGTTGGTGCTAGACGGGCCAGTCTGAGTATTTCACAATCTGCTCAGTTACTGGGATTTTCACGCACAACCATTTCTAGAGTTTACAAAGAATGGTGTGAAAAGGGAAAAACATCCAGTATGCAGCGGTCCTGTGGGCGAAAATGCCTTGTTGATGCTAGAGGTCAGAGGAGAATGGGCCGACTGATTCAAGCTGATAGAAGAGCAACTTTGACTGAAATAACCACTCGTTACAACCGAGGTATGCAGCAAAGCATTTGTGAAGCCACAACACGCACAACCTTGAGGCGGATGGGCTACAACAGCAGAAGACCCCACCAGGTACCACTCATCTCCACTACAAATAGGAAAAAGAGGCTACAATTTGCACGAGCTCACCAAAATTGGACAGTTGAAGACTGGAAAAATGTTGCCTGGTCTGATGAGTCTCGATTTCTGTTGAGACATTCAGATGGTAGAGTCAGAATTTGGCGTAAACAGAATGAGAACATGGGTCCATCATGCCTTGTTACCACTGTGCAGGCTGGTGGTGGTGGTGTAATGGTGTGGGGGATGTTTTCTTGGCACACTTTAGGCCCCTTAGTGCCAATTGGGCATCGTTTAAATGCCACGGCCTACCTGAGCATTGTTTCTGACCATGTCCATCCCTTTATGACCACCATGTACCCATCCTCTGATGGCTACTTCCAGCAGGATAATACACCGTCACAAAGCTCGAATCATTTCAAATTGGTTTCTTGAACATGACAATGAGTTCACTGTACTAAAATGGCCCCCACAGTCACCAGATCTCAACCCAGTAGAGCATCTTTGGGATGTGGTGGAACGGGAGCTTCGTGCCCTGGATGTGCATCCCACAAATTTCCATCAACTGCAAGATGCTATCCTATCAATATGGGCCAACATTTCTAAAGAATGCTTTCAGCACCTTGTTGAATCAATGCCACGTAGAATTAAGGCAGTTCTGAAGGCGAAAGGGGGTCAAACACAGTATTAGTATGTTGTTCCTAATAATCCTTTAGGTGAGTGTATTGCCTGAACCACATAATAATGTTTCATATTTTTAAAATGAAAACGAAGAGAGGCAGGGTTGTGTTTTATATTTGATTTTGTTATAAATGTGTTATAAACCACATTTGTGTGGCTATTAATACATTTAAGATTTTTTTTTTTATGAAAACGAAAAGAGGCAGGGTGGTGTACATATTTCATTTTATTGTAAATATACATACAGATAATACAGATACATACAGAGGTGAGTGACGTTATCAAGAACGCTGCTGTACCATTTGCAGAATAACCAAACTTGTGTCCTTCCGTCCTCGGTGAGTTTGTACTCCTTAGTCGAATTTGGCAAGTCCGAACTTTGCATACTTAGTACGGAGAAACTTGTTTTGGGTTGGTGCATAGATTGTCCCTTCTGCAATTTTTTCTGTTGTGGCGGTTATCAAACAGCGTTGCATTAGCGCACAAGCCCCCTTCTGGATTGGAGTGTGGCTCGCCTATGACTGACTGTATTCGTCGTCTGACTGTATGCTGAATACTCCGTGATGAATACATTTACCGTTAGGTGCATGTATATATATATATATATATTATTCCTATAATGAATTTTCAGCAGCCATTACATTAAAGTAATTTTTTAAGAACTATTAGATGAATAAAGTTAAAAAGAACAGCATTTATTTGAAATATAAATATTTTTACTTCTTTACTGTCAGTTTTAATCATTTTAATGCATCCTTGCTGAATAGAAGCATTAACGTCTTTAAAAAAATCTTACTGACCCCAACATTTGTACTGTGTATTTTTGAACAAATGTCCATACACAGAATTTGAAAGAAATGAGCTACGCCATTGACTCTAAAGTGTTTGCCAAACAAATGCCATAATACTGCATCTGCAAAAGCATGCACTGACTTGTAAATGACGCTGTATTCAAAAATATACATGCACATGTCCTGATGGGTGCAAAACAAAGTGTATTTACTCACCATATGACCAGACCAGTGATAACAGCAGCCCATGTGACACAGCAGGTGTCAGGCCGTTTAACTTCCTCATCCTCTTCCTTTCGACAGCAGCACAGGCAGGTCAGATACGCAGACAGCACCAGCAGACTCAAGCCCAGACCCAGCGCGGAAACACAGGCCAGGAAGATTAGAGACTGCCGAACAGAGTCAAGCAAACATGGGGCAGATGGTCAAACCAAACAGGAAGTAGAAAGGCTCTTAAATGTTGATTCATCTGTTATTAGTGATGCGGTGCAAGAAAAAGTTTATTTTCTTAATCAGTATTTTTGTCTTGCTTTCCAGTAAAATATCGTCAGAAAAAATGCTTGAATAAAAATATTTTCAGAAAATATATCTTGAATTAAATAAATTCTTCATTTCCAAATAGTTTTGTCTTGTTTTAGACATAACACAATTTAGTCTATTTAAATAAAAGGCTTTAAATAGTTTTTCTAGAAAACAAGACAAATGCAGATTAATTAATAGATTTGTTCTTTTGCAATGTAAAAATAATTTAAATGTTCTAAGCTACACTTGAATGTGGTACATTATATTATATTTGTGATGTTATGAGGAAAAAACTGAATAGAGATGTTATGTCTTTTTCTAAGCAGTCTATATGTAGAAAATTGAAAAACAAAGGTGTCCGCATCTCTAAGAGATTATGTATCTTGACGTTGTGCCTCGAACAGTTTTTTGCTGCTGTGGGCAGATAAATCATATAATGGTTGATATGAGGGCGAGCTTGGGCCCCCATGCACATCGCCATGGTAACCCACATGGACCACATGGAGGTTAAACAGAAACGTTCAGTCTTTGAGTCGAACATCATGTGATGAAAGTAAATTACGTCAGCTCTGGAGTCTTGTGATCCAAGGATACCAAAAGGACAGCCTGATATTAGATGTAGATATAGATATTATCAGGTTAAGAAAACACTGAAAAGGGCTACTGCTCATTTAAATGCACAACAAATACCAATCCAAGCTTTTTAAACTTTAAAGTTGCATCAAGGGAGGAAAAAGTGTGGTTACGCCAGAGGCAAAACTGAATTTCACATTAGATAATCAACATGCTCATGGAGAATTCTGAGCAAAATTACTAAAACCACTAAAGGGTGGCGTGAAATTATTTTCAATGCTCAAACTGGTACAGTTAAACCACCATAAGAACTTGAGGATTTATGGTCAAAACCAAAGAATAGAGTTAGAATAGCTCTGTTACAAGAATAAAAGGTGAAAAGGAAGTTACTAATGCTGAATTGTAGTATTGATTACTGTTCATATCTAAAAAAATCATATCTAGATCATGACTGTCAGTTATTTGTGAGCTGTAAAAGGGCGAGTTGTTTAAGTCCATTCCATGAAATGCTTGAACGTGAACATGGCCATATTTGCATGTCACAGTATGGGATAGACTATTTTAGGTCAAATCTATAATCTTAAAACAATGCAAATGAATGCCTATGTATCTTCCCTGTTGTTGTAGCAGTCTCAAATGATAGCATGTTTGCATAGGAACACATCTTGCCCCATGTAAAGCCTGTTTTTATATTGCATGTGTGTAGTTACACACATTTTCTTTTCTTATTTTTTCTTAAAATACTACATTATATGTTTTGTTGTTATTTTCTTTTGTTTGAACCGAATTATCATTCGCTTACATTGTCATTTTAGCGTACTGATTTTTAATTGTTTTATAGAGTATGTTTTGGTAATAAAATAAAATGCTACAAATTGCTATAAATAAATATAAATTGCTTATTTGCAGATAAATTCATATTCAGTGTGTTAACCCACAAATCTTACTGTAAGATGAAGTATATGAAAATGCAAAATACCAGTAATTGGTTTATTATTCATAAAATAAACATGGTCCATCAATCAGTACTTTTTACTTTTAATACTCAAGTAGTGTTGTCAAAAGTTAATTTTGACAGAAGTCGGTGTCACATATGCTCAGTGTCTGTACTTGGACTTTTACATTGACGTGTTTCCTGTGCTTTTTGTAGTTCTTTGTAGTTTTTCATCATGATTAGTTTTCCCCAGGTGTTGCCTATTAGCAATTCCCCCTTGTTATCTTTTTATTCTTGTTTCCCTTTGTGTATTTATACCTCTGTGCTTCAGTTGTGGTTTGTCGGTTGATGTGCTTCTGTACCAAAGGGTACCGTTTAAACGCAGTTACCTGACAAATATTTTTCAACCGAAATCCCTCCGGTGCGAGGATGATCCGTTTAGATCTGCTCTGACAGATAAGTCTGTATAGCCTTGGTGGGTCCAGGAAGATTTGTCTGCAAGGGTACCGTTTAAACGCACAGTTACCTGACAAATATTTTTAAAGTTAGCCCTGGGGTTAGGCCAGGAAGATTTGTCTGCAAGGGTACTGTTTAAACACACAGTTACCTGACAAATATTTTTATTCTGAAATCCCTCCGATGCGAGGACGATCCGTTTAGATCTGCTCTGACAGATAGATATGTATAGCCCTGGTGATTCCAGGAAGATTTGTCTGCAAGGGTACTGTTTAAATGCAGTTACCTGACAAATATTAATAGTAAAATCGTAAACCTGACTCTCCATTTTCTTCCACTCCAGATAGGGGTGATTCAGGTTATACTATATATGTATTTTTTTATTACCAATCTAAACTTTTCTATGATGGTCCTTGAGGGTCGCTGATCGAGTTTCTGGACCCTCCACGGAGACTGGCTCTGAGCTGCCTGAGCCGCCATGGCTCCCTGAATTGCCCGAGCCGCCATGGCTCCCTGAACTGCCCGAGCCGCCATGGCTCCCTGAACTGCCCGAGCCGGCATGGCTCCCTGAAATGCTCCACGGCCCAAGTCCGCCCATGCTCCCAGGCCCATCGATGCCATGCCAGGGTCCTTGTCCTGTCCCCCTGCATGTGCCTGGCCCACCATCCCTCCCCCTGTTCTGCCTCTGTTCCACCACCCTCCTGGACTTTTTTTTTTTAGATTGTGGAGCATCTGGATACTGCTCCTTAAAGGGGGGGCTCTGTCACATATGCTCTGTCTGTCCTTGGACTTTTACCTTAAAGTGTTTCCTGTGCTTTATTTTGTAGTTTTTTTTTTGTTTTTCCATCATGATTAGTTTTCCCCAGGTGTTTGCCACTAGCCACTCCCCCTTGTTATCTTGTTATCCTTGGTTCCCTTTGTGTATTTATACCTCTGTGCTTCAGTTGTGGTTTGTCGGTCGATGTGATCCTGTATGCGTGTTCCTGTTGTTACCCTCCTGGCAGGTTCTGTATACCCTTGTTCTTGTATTTACATTTGATGTTGTGTGTAATTAAATGGTTCTTGCTGCACTTGGATTCTCCCTCCGCTTCATCCCTACTCACACGTGACAGTCGGTACCAAGTTGGTGCAGAAATTTAAAAAAATGTGATGATACCAGCGTTTCCCTTTAGCATTTTGAGCGCTGTTAAATGGATTCTTAAACGCTTCTAATTGTCCGTTGTGTTCACGTACTCAAATTATGTCTGTGATTGACTGCAATGATCAACACTTCAAAACATGTTGTAAATAGACACCTTAACACTCTTCAGCGACTATATATATATATATATAACATATAGTATAAATATAATATATATATACTTTTACGCTTGATGCGATTGATCAATTTTACAGCCCTAAAGCTATGAAATAATAACAAAGCAATGCAACATAAGTCCCCAAATAAATGTTCAAAATTTTTAAACAACAAATTTGTAACCTCCTACCAGAATATGTTTGCGAACTAAAAACTGTTTGATCTCTATATTTGTCCCATGCATTGTTATCACAGGAAGAGTAAAAGAAGAGCACCACATCAAACCAAACTTCCTGCCAGTGCTAGAGAAAACATACTGCAGTGAGATGGATGGGCAAGCAATTAAGGAAATACACATTTCATACATACAAAAAAAGTACTATGGTATAGTGATAGCATCTAATTACCATATTCATCTACCATCAAAACTATGATTATACTACCAACGTACATGTCCAGAAAACTACTGGATTTATTTACCATTGGACTTTTTAGTAAAATAACAAATGTCATTGCTTTGATACATTTTTAAATACATCACAAAAACCACATTAAATAATATTGGCATTTCTGTGATGTGAATTTCAGATGGCAATGACAACCTCTCTTGATAACACACATTCCTAAAGAAGTTATTGAAAACAACAATTCAGCACTAGCGAGGGAATTTAACAAAGAGACAGATTGGACAGCAGGCTTATTTTTAGAATGAGAGATGAAATTAACTTGTGTTGCTGCTTCATTGATTTCCTCAAGCAACCTAGAGAATGTGACCTTGAACAAGGAACGTAATATCCTTTTTGATAAAAACCCTAGCAGAAGTATCGACTGAATCAATGAGGAAAATGTTTCTCTGGAGACTGTACAAATAACAGCATAGAGGAAACAGAGACTATTTAATGGAGATCTGGCACACCACCAGAGACACATCTGTGTTTACCAGATGTTGCACATTTAGAGTTCAGTGAGAGACATTTATAATTAACATCACACATTTTTGGTAACATGATGCTGAAGGTACAAACTATATTGTAGTACTGAAATGTGGAATTCTTGTCTTAACGGTAATGAATTTGGATTATGTAAACAAATAGATGCATAAAAACAGTCAAACAGAACCAGTTTGAGTTCTACACAACTGCAGAGCTGAGAGAAAACCAGTGATCCACTACAAAATTACATTTCACACTCATCATCACCTGCAAGAACAGGTCACAGCCACACTCAACTGGGGCAAGTTGTCATACCATTTACCCCAGTGAATATTTCTATGGGTAGGTTTGTTTTTAAGTCAGTTTCTGAAGTCAGAAAGTCTTGGCTTCAGACACACTTTAACAATTCTTGACCAGAAAAAAAGGAAAATGTGGGACGTGACATTGCATGGTAGAAACCCACTGTTCATTGACACTGTTTTGAGAAGATTAGGCTTCCTGTAAAAAGCCACTTATAACATATTTTGGGGTTCATTTAAAGTCACCATTAGGGCTGCATGATATTGGAAAAAGTCTCGGTTACGTATGTAACCCTCGTTCCCTGAAGGAGGGAACGGAGACGTACGTCGGAACTGACCGACGAATTGGGATCTATTTTCAGAGACTAATCTACTTCGAGTGTTTAAAAACGAGCCAATGAAGATTGGCATGCGGTTGACGCATTCCACGGTCCGCCCCGCAGGTATAAATACGGAAGTGGAAGTACCGCATATCGCTTTACAACTGAGGAGCCAAGATAGACGACTCGGCCTTCAGCTGAAGCACAGCACCTGGCGACGGGACGTACGTCTCCGTTCCCTCCTTTAGGGAACAAGGGTTACATACTTAACCGAGATGTTCCCTTTCAGTCGGTCACTTTCGATGTACGTTGGAACTGACCGACGAATTAGGATCCCTACTAACACGCCAGAGATGCTGGCCCCTCCAGCGCCCTGCCTGAGCTCGCTGGACCGCACCTATGTTGGCTCCGGGCAGGTAGGCCAGTCACAGCTGTTCCTGCAAGACCCACTCAGCGTGACTATTGGATAACGCTGGGAAAGCGTGCCCGTCTCGGGGAGATGGTACGCTGCGGAGCCACGTCCTTCAGTGGAAGGAGAAGTGGGAATACTCATAAGGACTAACCTAGCAGGGTAGTGCTACCTATGGCAGTCTCTGGGGTGGATCCAACCTGGTCCAAGGGGAGAAAGAACACCGCCAGAGACGACAGAACAGGCTCTGTCAAGGGAAAGACACGGGGCTAGCCGAGTAGGGTAGCTGGTACCGTGGAGAATACAAATATGGGGTTGCCGTTAGGGAACCGCTACATTGGAACCCAGCCTACACACACACATTCCACAAGCATACGGGTGCAGGCCTGGTGTCAAATGGCCGCAACGTCTGACACTGAAGGGGTGACGGAGGAGCTCGACAGGGTTAGCCGTTTCCGGGGAACACAACTGGAGACAATAGACGCACGTATCCGGCCCGGAGGCGGGAGTGGCGTATGCAAGCCGACACTAGAAAGGGTACTTAGCGCTACTGGCCTCTGGGGGCGAGGATGCGGGAAGATACCGGCTCTACACAGAGGCTATAAAACCTAGCGAACGTGTTAGGTGTCGCCCAGCCCGCAGCTCTACATATATCTGTCAGCGAGGCACCTTGAGCCAGCGCCCAGGAGGAGGCTACACTCCTAGTGGAGTGAGCTCGCACCCCGAACGGGCAAGGCACGTCTTGGGACTGGTAAGCCAAGATGATAGCATCCACTATCCAGTGGGCTAACCTCTGCTTGGAGACAGCCTTTCCCTTCTGCTGGCCTCCGTAACAGATCAAGAGCGCTTCTGAGGTTCTAAAGCTTTGAGTTCAGTCCACGTGTAGGCATGGAGAGCGCGGACAGGACAGAGCAAAGCTAGGGCTGGGTCTGCCTACTCCGAAGGCAGCACCACCTGGTCACGGAAGGGAGTGGTGGGATCCTTGGGCACATATCCAGGCCGGGGTCTCAGGACAACGTGAGAGTTGGCCGGCCCGAATTCTAGGCACGATTCGTTGACCGAAAGTGCATGCAGGTTCCTTACCCTCTTGATTGAGGCCAATGCAGTCAGGAGCACTGTCTTCATGGACAGGATGTTTAGCTCTGCCGACTGCAAAGGCTCGAAGGGAGGACCCTGGAGCGGCGTACACTTTGAGGGTGGACGGAGACAGCCTTCGCTCCAACCCATCTTGCAGAAAAGAAAGCACGACATTAATCGAACACCTTCGGGGGTCTTCCCAGCGGAAAGAACACCACTCAACGAACAGGTTCCACTTCAGAGCATAGAGGCGCCTTGTAGAGGCCCGTCCAGGGACCAGACATGGAGTTTCCAGAAGTCCGGACGCGGGTGCCATAGAGTGCCCCGCCCCTGAGAAAGCAGGTCCTTCCTCAGGGGGATCGGCCAGGAAGGGGCTGTCGCAAGGAGTGAGAGTTCGGAGAACCAGGTCAGGTTGGGCCAGTAGGGCACAACTAGCAAGACCTGCTCCTCGTCCTCCCTGACCTTGCACAGTGTCTGTGCGAGAAGGCTCACTGGGGGAAACGCATATTTGCATAGGTCCCGGGGCCAGCTGTGCGCCAGTGCATCTGTACCGAGGGTGCCCCCGGACAGGGAGTAATACAACTGGCAATGTGTCGAGTCCGGAGAGGCAAACAGGTCTACCTGCGCAGCTCCGAAGAGGTCCCATATCAGCTGGACGCTCCGGGGGTGGAGTCGCCACTCTCCCGGAGGTGTTGGCTGACGAGAGAGCTTGTCGGCTGTCTGGTTCAGAGCACCTGGGATGTGAATGGCCCGAAGCGACCACAGACGCTTCTGATTCCACAAGAGGAGATGATGCAAGCCGGAGCATGCAACGGGAGCGTAGACCACCCTGATGTTGGTGACGTAGCACCAGGTCCCTGTATTCGCACAACTGCTCTCGGGACTAGGCCAATATGAGCCAGTCGTCGAGATAGTTGAGAATCCGAACGGCGCGTTCTCTGAGCGGAACAATGGCTGCCTCTGTGACTTTCGTGAAGACGCGAGGCGACAGGGACAGCCCGAAAGGGAAGGACTTTGTACTGCAATGCCCTCCCCTCGAACGCAAAGCGTAGGAATGGTCTGTGTCGAGGGAGAATGGAGACATGAAAGTACGTGTCCTTCAGGTCGATCGCTGCGAACCAATCTCGGGGACGGATGCATTCGAAAATGCATTTCTGTGTTAGCATTCTGAACGGGAGCTTGTGCAGGGCCCGATTCAGGACACGCAGGTCCAAGATTGGTCTTAACCCACCCCCTTTCTTGGGCACAATGAAGTAGGGGCTGTAGAACCCCAACCTAATATCGGCTGGAGGAACCGGCTCGATCGCGTCCTTCGCCAGCAGGACATCGATCTCGGACCGCAAGACATGGGCATCGCTGCTCCGCACGGAGGTGAAGAGGATGCCCGTGAACTTGGGAGGCCGGCGGGCGAACTGAATCGCATAGCCGAGTCTGATGGTATGGATGAGCCAGCGAGACGGCCTGGGAAAACCTAGCCAGGCCCCCAGAGACCGAGCAAGCGGGACCAACGGCACCACAGACGTGCCCGGGGTGAGGCAGCGAGGTGGAGTACGCAGACCCGACTCGGGAGGCCCGGAGGCGGCCCGGAGTGTTGCCTGAGTACTCCAAGGTGGGGCAGAGTGTGGGTGAGAAGGCCCGGGGGCATCCTCGGTGCCCACACTGCTGCCCCCTGGCGAAGGGGAGAGGGGAGGAAAGGAGTGGCAAGGCCCGGGGGCGTCGCACACTACCAACCTGACCCTCTTGGGGCCCAAGGAGGGAGGAAACTGCTCTTTTATTGAGAATGTGGGTACCGCTGGACTCCGGAGAGCCAGCGGCAGGATGTCGTGACCAGTGTTTAAGACATTCTCCCCCCGGAGGAGGACCGGGGGGAGAATGTCTTAAACACTGGTCACGACATCCTGCCGCTGGCTCTCCGGAGTCCAGCATAGCCGTGAGTTCTGGATCGGACTCGGGCAACGCTACCACACCCGAAGGGAGCAGCGCAGCCGAATTGTCATCTCCAGAGTCCATTAGCTCGGCCCCCGATGCAGCGATCGAAACTATATCCTCAACCGTAGCCCCAAAAGTAACAGCTGGTCCCCCGCGGGAAGAACCAGCGTGCTCTTCTGGAAGCTCAACCGGCGCAGCGGAGGGGGGAGGGGCCCGAGGAGCCTGTTGGCCCGGCGGGAGTGCCCTCACAGTCACCCTCAGGTCCCCAGCAAAGGCATCAGCCAAAGTAGCAGCCCTCTGCTTCGGAGCAGGAGGACCGCTAGATCGGGGGATGCGCAATAGGACTCCACCTTTTTTAAGGTAGTTGAGCCTGGACCTTAAGACTGCAATGGTCATGTTCCCGCAGTGGGAACATGAATCATCCATGAAAGCCGCCTCAGCGTGCTGAATGCCCAAACACGTGAGACAGTGATCATGTCCGTCAGCTGGGGACAGGTAACGACGGCATCCAGAAACACACGGTTTGAATGACATCTTGAAAAAGACGCAGGGTCAAACCGTGTAGCTCTTTTAGAAAAGGAAATTGCTCTGACCAGTGCCGAGGCACACGGGGAATGACCGCGGCTCGCAGTGGTTCAGGGGTGCAAGCCCGCTGAGAGCACTCAAGGGGATGCCCAGCAAGCTGTGAAAACAGCTGTTTTTTTCTTTGAAAGATGTCTCCCGCGACCACCGCTGGAAGCGCCATCACACCAACACCGGCAGAGGTAACCCTTTTCACGACTCGTAGAAAACAAAAACACTCTTCGTAGGAACACAGTAGTGATGTTCGACTCCGAAGTTGAAAGCGATATGCGATACTTCAACTTCCGTATTTATACCCGCGATGCGGGGCGGACCGTGGAATGCGTCAACCTCATGCCAATCTTCATTGGCTCGGTTTTAAACACTCGAAGTAGATTAGTCTCTGAAAATAGATCCCAATTCGACAATCTCCTGAACTCCAAACTGAATGTCAGAATGGGAAAGAAAGGTGATTTAAGCAATTTTGAGCGTGGCATGGTTGTTGGTGCCAGACGGGCCGGTCTGAGTATTTCACAATCTGCTCAGTTACTGGGATTTTCACGCACAACCATTTCTAGAGTTTACAAAGAATGGTGTGAAAAGGGAAAAACATCCAGTATGCGGCAGTCCTGTGGGCGAAAATGCCTTGTTGATGCTAGAGGTAAGAGGAGAATGGGCCGACTGATTCAAGCTGATAGAAGAGCAACTTTGACTGAAATAACTACTCGTTACAACCGAGGTATGCAGCAAAGCATTTGTGAAGCCACAACACGCACAACCTTAAGGCGGATGGGCTACAACAGCAGAAGACCGGGTACCACTCATCTCCACTACAAATAGGAAAAAGAGGCTACAATTTGCACGAGCTCACCAAAATTGGACAGTTGAAGACTGGAAAAATGATGCCTGGTCTGATGAGTCTCGATTTCTGTTGAGACATTCAGATGGTAGAGTCAGAATTTGGCGTAAACAGAATGAGAACATGGATCCATCATGCCTTGTTACCACTGTGCAGGCTGGTGGTGGTGGTGTAATGGTGTGGGGGATGTTTTCTTGGCACACTTTAGGCCCCTTAGTGCCAATTGGGCATCCTTTAAATGCCACGGCCTACCTGAGCATTGTTTCTGACCATGTCCATCCCTTTATGACCACCATGTACCCATCCTCTGATGGCTACTTCCAGCAGGATAATGCACCATGTCACAAAGCTCGAATCATTTCAAATTGGTTTCTTGAACATGACAATGAGTTCACTGTACTAAAATGGCCCCCACAGTCACCAGATCTCAACCCAATAGAGCATCTTTGGGATGTGGTGGAACGGGAGCTTCATGCCCTGGATGTGCATCCCACAAATCTCCATCTGTAAGATGCTATCCTATCAATATGGGCCAACATTTCTAAGAATGCTTTCAGCACCTTGTTGAATCAATACCACGTAGAATTAAGGCAGTTCTGAAGGCGAAAGGGGGTCAAACACAGTATTAGTATGGTGTTCCTAATAATCCTTTAGGTGAGTGTATTATATATATATATATATATATATATATAGCCAAAAGTTTTGGGACACCTGCCTTTACATGCACATGAACTTTAATGACATCCCATTCTTAATCCGTAGGGTTTAATATGGAGTTGTCCCACCCTTTGCAGCTATAACAGACTCGTCCATCGGATTGCCAGACAGAGAAACATGATTGGTCACTCCAGAGAACATGTCTCCACTGCTCTAGAGTCCAGTGGCGGCGTGCTTTACACCACTGCATCCGACGCTTTGCGTTGCACTTTGTGATGTAAGGCTTGGATGCAGCTGCTCGGCCATGGAAACCCATTCCATGAAGCTCTCTATGCACTGTTCTTGAGCTAATCTGAAGGCCACATGAAATTTGGAGGTCTGTAGCTACTGAATCTGCAGAACGTTGGCGACTTCTGCACACTGTGTGCCTCAGAATGCGCTGACCCCGCTCTGTGATTTTACGTGGCCTACCACTTCATGGCTGAGTTGCTGTTGTTCCCAATTGCTTCCACTTTGTTATAATACCACTAACAGTTAAGCGCGGAATATTTAGTGGTGAGGAAATTTCACAAATGAACTTATTGCAGAGGTGGCAACCAATCACGGTACCATGGAAGTGATTGGAACACCTGAATTCAATGATTTGGAGGGGTGTCCCAATACTTTTGCCAATATATTGTATACAAAGATATAAAAACCAGATGATTTGAATAGCTCTATTTGAAAAGAATTAATCATTCTAGAATAATTGGGGTGATTTTGTAGGAGAGTGAATCTGCATAGAAAATAATAAACAAATTACAAGCATATAGATAAATACAACGGAAGAAAGACACAATTGAAAAGAGCAGTGCTTTATGTTTTTCAGGTAAATCTAACAGTATTCTGGTGCAGAAATTGAATAATCAAATGTAAAATAGTATTCACTGTATAAATGAAATATAACTAATATAATTAATGAATTAATTAATACAATTTATCTTTGTTAAAGATACAAAAGTAATTTTCTCTTTCTCTTTTGTTGTTTGATCACCATTGGTGACACAAACAGCTGCGGGTACATTAGGCTGCTGTCCCATTAAGATGAACACACAGACCTAATATAAATGACAGGCATCCGTTTTCTTTCTCACTTGTTTACAACACATAACCGACTGCGTTTACAAGATGGGCATTTGACTTAATTTTGTGTGCAAAATTATTTTTTGTGTCCGTTTAAGCTCGTAAGAAAGAGAAAGAGAACTGAATTAGGCGTTCGTGTACTGTCTGCGCGGCTGTGTGTGTGCGCACGGAAAACAATGCACGAGTCCTTTTGCACTTGATGCCTGACTCAACTTAAAAACACATGCAAATTATAAACTTTCATTCTGTGATGGTTAAACTTTGCAATTAATCCGCGAATCACATGCGTTCTGAACCAGAGTGCAGCTGGCCCGTACAGATCACAGATCAACTACGATCCCTATATACTTGATATCGCACATACTGCGATGTGACTATCGCGGATGCGCACATCGCGATATCGATGCTAAAACGATATATATCATGCAGCCCTAGTCACCATGAAGTCAAAATAACAGTTCTTATTTTTTTGTGGAATATTTCTGTATTTATTATAAATGATTTATCCGGTCACATCTTTTTTTTATTCATATTTCCTCAATCTTTAATCAAACCTCTCTTCAGGGGCAGTTTCTTCATTAGGGCGATAGAGCGACGCACCACCAAAATGCAAAAGGGACTGATTATTCTCATTCATATTCTAGAGTTACGCTAGCTGTCACTATTCTAGACTGTTCTGCCTCTGGATATAGTCCAATCAGCGTCAAGTCACGTTCTGTGGAGTACCACCTCTTTTTGATTGATATCAATCTAGCTGAGAATCGCCCAGGGGTGCGTTTCCCGTACAACAACATTACTCACTGCTTAACTACTTTCTTCATTAAAGAAATCAACTAGCTAGTCATGACTGTTTCCCGAAACCGTATTGTCGCAAATCTGTCGTTCAACTACATTGGTTAATGATGTCACGCAGGTGGTGGAGTAATAACTGCTTTTAATGAATTAGTTTGAGATCGAATTCATGCTAGATTTTTTGCTATAAATTATGGACATGGCATCTGAAGACTAATTCTTATTTTTCCCGGTAATTTGGCATTATTTTCAGATTCAATCATAGGCTCGTTCTAGCTACCAGAGCATGTACGCACATGTGCACTCTTCAAAAAAAGTACTTTAAATCTCTTTACAAACTAAAAGACGTAAATGACATTTGTATGTATTCTAAATAAAATATATAGATTGTACTGAATGTCCGCTTGCTTATTTTGCTCAAGATAAGGATTTGTTAAGTCTATATGTCATGCAAACAAGAAACTATGCTTTTAACCACAGGTTGAGAGCTGTCGTTGGAACTATGGTTTCGGGAAACACAGACTCGTTGAACTATGTTGATAACGACGGAACTTTCTCTATGGTTTCCGAGAGGGCTCGCACTAACGTGCCTTGGTCATCATGCGTAACCTTAACTTGTGCAGCGTTTGGTAAGAACAAACATAACTCTATTAACGATCTTTAAGCTGAAGTGACATACAATAATTTCCTCAGTGCATAACTTACATTTCACAGACATATTCTCCATCTGTAAATGTTAGAAAGCCAAGTAAATATTTCCATTTTGCTGTCAGGAGTGGACGAGCCCTCTCAAGAACTTCCGTGAATGAGCCAAACGGAGAGCAAAAGAATAGAAGCGCAATAATTCGGACTGAAATACACATTTTGCTAAAGTATTTGTTGTTGTTAATGAACATAAATGTGCCATATGTATAATTTCAAACCTATAAGTAGGCCTACACTATAAGTGTATTTTTTGATTTTTTTTTTTTTACTGTAAAGTGACTACTGTAGGGTAAATTAAAATAGCATAATAATTAGTTGTGCCTTTGTTTATTTAAATTTTTAGTTTAGTGAATTTAACTTCTGCTTTATAAAGCATTTTTTTCAATGTTAGAATGTAATGTGATTTAACCCCTTTATGCACATAATATATCATAGATAGTTTGTTTTCATAGCCTTCAATATGAACATTGTTTGTAGGACAACATTGGTCAGGATGTAAAAAAAACGTTTTTTTTAAAATGACATACAGTTTTTTTTATTCAAATATGTTTCTTTCTTTTTTTTCTTTTTTTTAAGAAAATACTGAGATTATACAGTACACTCACCTAAAGGATTATTAGGAACACCTGTTCAATTTCTCATTAATGCAATTATCTAATCAACCAATCACATGGCAGTTGCTTCAATGCATTTAGGGGTGTGGTCCTGGTCAAGACAATCTCCTGAACTCCAAACTGAATGTCAGAATGGGAAAGAAAGGTGATTTAAGCAATTTTGAGCGTGGCATGGTTGTTGGTGAACCATTTCTAGAGTTTACAAAGAATGTTGTGAAAAGGGAAAAACATCCAGTATGCGGCAGTCCTGTGGGCAAAAATGCCTTGTTGATGCTAGAGGTCAGAGGAGAATGGGCCGACTGATTCAAGCTGATAGAAGAGCAACTTTGACTGAAATAACCACTCGTTACAACCGAGGTATGCAGCAAAGCATTTGTGAAGCCACAACACGCACAACCTTGAGGCGGATGGGCTACAACAGCAGAAGACCCCACCGGGTACCACTCATCTCCACTACAAATAGGAAAAAGAGGCTACAATTTGCACCAGCTCACCAAAATTGGACAGTTGAAGACTGGAAAAATGTTGCCTGGTCTGATGAGTCTCGATTTCTGTTGAGACATTCAGATGGTAGAGTCAGAATTTGGCGTAAACAGAATGAGAACATGGATCCATCATGCCTTGTTACCACTGTGCAGGCTGGTGGTGGTGGTGTAATGGTGTGGGGGATGGTTTCTTGGCACACTTTAGGCCCCTTAGTGCCAATTGGGCATCGTTTAAATGCCACGGCCTACCTGAGCATTGTTTCTGACCATGTCCATCCCTTTATGACCACCATGTACCCATCCTCTGATGGCTACTTCCAGCAGGATAATGCACCATGTCACAAAGCTCGAATCATTTTAAATTGGTTTCTTGAACATGACAATGAGTTCACTGTACTAAAATGGCCCCCACAGTCACCAGATCTCAACCCAATAGAGCATCTTTGGGATGTGGTGGAACGGGAGCTTCGTGCCCTGGATGTGCATCCCACAAATCTCCATCAACTGCAAGATGCTATCCTATCAATATGGGCCAACATTTCTAAAGAATGCTTTCAGCACCTTGTTGAATCAATGCCACGTAGAATTAAGGCAGTTCTGAAGGCGAAAGGGGGTCAAACACAGTATTAGTATGGTGTTCCTAATAATCCTTTAGGTGAGTGTATATCACCATTCAGTCCAAAATTAGGGCCTATATTATTTTTTTGGCCAGATCACCCAGCCGACTCATGGCATGCTTTAAATGCTGAATCCATGTTTTAGCTAAGCAGTAATGATACATTATTATATCACTGTTAAATGGTTATTTAACAAACAGCCAATACATTCAGTTCTGCATTACTAATTCGGTTTGTTTGTGTACCCCCAAATTTTTTTAGCACCAGCCGCCATTGCATCTCTTCTCTGATGACGTGTTTACTGGAAAGAAGGCGGGGCAACCTGTCACTCACATGAGATCGACCAACAGCAAACCACAACCATCCCATCAATTCCCCATGGACAAAATAAAGTTCCGCCCTACATTTTTTCTTGTTCAAAGCAGTTTCACTTTTATGAGGGAAGAAAAGACTAAACTTCCATTTCATGTCGACTTTAAAAAGTAGCCTATAAAAGGGATTTAATTGGTTTTCAGATAAATGCAAACAGCAAATCAATTACAAAACAGAAAGAAAGAAAAAACGGATGAAACTGCAAAGACTTAAGTTATAAAATTTGTAACTATAAAATGAAGGTAATTTCACTTAAAGGTCCAGCTATGTTTTTTCAGGACAAATGTGTTTTTTATTCACATCTGGTTGGGGTAAGTTGTCACAAAATGTTTAAAATTATTAGAGTTATAAATGTATGCATTTTAATATTTTTTGAACAAAACAATGGTTTGGTATTTTATTTTTATATAGAATATAGTATATTTATTATAGTTATACATAGTTATAAATAGTTGTAACTATTATAAATATCCATAACTAGCCTTTAATAATCTAAATAGTTATTCTATAGCTAGTTGACTCTTGTAGCTATGCATGTTTGTCAGTTGTTAGCGCAAAATGTTTACTTTTAGATTTCCTCCGTCTCCCCTCCATAAACTAAAAATACATCCAACTCCTCTCACCTGCTGATAGTTGGCGTCCTCAGGTTTAAAAGTGTTATCAACCGCCTGGAAATTAAAATTAAGATGCGGGAAGTTATGCAGCCAGTAGGTCCACCATGGGGCAATGTAGTCCTGACGCGATGAGGCCATCCCGGGAGAGAAACTCAAGCACACCGCTGATCTCTGGAGCGCTCCGGTAATCCTCACTGTTGACTCTACAATTAAAACACCAAACACAACGAAGATGATCCGCCACCCGAAGACGAGACACGATGACTACACAGGGAAACACCGCACAAAAGTATTTCCCCTAGCTCTGTTCGCTTAAAAGGATGCATAACACAACAGTTGAGTGTGTGAGCGCATGCAGAGTGATCAGCTGTGACCCCAAATTCAAAGCTCCCTGACACTGGCTGACTCCACGCGTCTCTCCTGCGACTGCGCACCGCACGCGCTCTGGGAGCGAGCGTCGACGGCACTGATCACTCGTGATGAGTTGTACATTTATGTATAAACAGCACCTGCACAATTTTCAAGCAAAATGTAATGAAGCCCATTTCCGCCACATATGAAAAAAAGAAAAAAAAAAAAACATGCTTTGGTAAATCATAATTATGAAATAAAAGAAGTCATAACTGACATAAAAAGTCAAGTGACAAGTCATAACTATAAAATAAAGTCCCGGTTCCACAGACAGGGTTTAGATTAAGCCAGGATTAGGACATTTAAATCGCTTTTATAAACGTGCCTTAGAAAAAAAGACACATTACTGGTGTGCATCTTGAGGCAAAACAATGGCAGTGACATATTTTAAGATATGCCAGTAGAAATTGCTTGCGGTTAAACATGCATTTTAGTCTGGGACTAGTTTAAGGCTTGTCTGTGAAACCAGGAAGTAAAAATTATGACATGAATCAAATATGCAATAAAAGGTCGACATTATTAGGCTATTTAAAAGTTATTGCCTAGGCCTACTTTTACTTTTTCAAAGTTTTTTTCATAATTATGACGTCATTTTTTTGCCTTTTTAAAAATCACATAATTATTAGGCCTACTTATGTCATAATTTAGATTTTTTTTTATCCCACATTTCAACTTTTTATCTCAGAATTATGACAAAATTGTAACTTTTATGTAATAATTTTGACTTTTTTTATATTTTGATTTAGTGTGTCAAAATTAAGTAAAATTATGCGCTGTAAAAAAAAGGCACACTGTAGGCTATATATAAAAGACTTTTCTGTATTGTTTTTACACATGTTTTACATTGCATTGTGCTTTAGGGTTAACGGAAATTTCCATAACATTACTGGAAAACGTTCTGGCAGAATTTTTATTTTTTACAGTGTGACATAAAAAGTTATAATTATGACTTAGTATGTTATGACAATAGGTTATATCATATTTTTTGTCTGTGCTACTAAAAAGATTAGAAACATACTGTCAAATAAATCTCATATGCATCACAATAAAGCAACAGACAAGTGTGTCTGTAGGCCTATGCATTGAAAAATAAATCTATTATTTCAAACTCATTTAAAACGTTGGTGCCTCATTTTCAAAGTGAAAACAATTCATATTCAAGAGAGTGAGTGCCATTAACTCTTTCACTCTTGTTCAATATTGACATCTGGTGGACAGAAAGGGCATTTCACAAAATTATCGGATATGAAATGTTTTCAAACCTTTCTAAACCAGTGACCCTTTGATGTCCCCAAACTTCAAACATGTTTTTTTTTAAATCATGTATATGCGGAGTACTACACTACCCACAATGCTGAAACAAAATCCACCAATCGCTTAACTTAACTTGCTGTTACTATGGAAACAGGAATCATTTGAAACCTGTGTTTGTTTTAATATTTAAATATTTCAAATACATTGTATTTTTATACTTACAAATAATGACTCTTAGTCAGGGATTAAAGACATACTACGGAAAACATTCCCCTACAATTATTGACAAAGGAGAAAATAATGGACACACAAAATAGGCCAAAATAATAAACAAAAGACTCCTATTGACTATGATTAAATAAATGTTATCATCATTGAGCAATCAATTACAGCACTGATTCACAGTGCTTTCTGGGATGAATTGCACCATAAAAGAAGTAAAGAACTCAGTCATGTATAAACATTTGTCTATAAAATGAATGAAAAATATGTAGGCCATCATTAAGAAAGGTGTTACTACACAATGAATTAATTAAGCAAAAAAACGTTGGTTTATTTATGCATGTGAGCACACATTCTCTTTAATAAACCTACTAATATTATTTTCTAATGACACTCCATATGTTATACAATAGATGTGGGTGTTAAATTATTTGTTGATCCTGTGATCACGTACCGAGAGGTGGCAGTAGCACATTACAAGTCAAAAAGAATAAAAAAGAGAAGAAAAGTAAAGAGTGAAAGACCAAGTGCTGAGAAATTAACATTTCACCTCTTTTTTAATTGAAGCACACGTCCATAAAATTACAATCTGTTGTCATAGGTCATGAATCACTGCAGCAATATGTGGAATCACAAGTGTGCTGGTGCTGCATGAGTTCAGTGACACGGACATTGTAAAGAATGTGGGGAATGTGTTGAGCCATCAGCTGTATATTGAATATTTGTCATTTTTGACACGTCAGGTTTCAAGGTCAACCATGCAAACCGACATGCAGTTATTTTTGATTAGAGGTCTGATTGATTTTAATATCAATTACTTGTCTGACTGCGATGACCTTCCTTCATAACAATTAAGTGACAAAGTATTAGGCACAGGCTGTGCTAACTTCAAATTATTCAACCGGTCAGCTTCTGTAACCAAATTCTTATGCTTTTGCTACACAAAAAGAGTTTGTCAACATATATGGTGTGGCATTTTTGGGATACAAACAAGCCTTCAAATCTCATTTTCTTTCTCTATTACTCTCTGAATTGACATTATAAAATGATGACAAATTTTCATAAAAGTTGAAGCTGACATCATCACAATGACTTGGAGAGGAATTTCCTTCCCATCACCTGCCATTATTACACATTAATCCTCCAATTCCTGAGCCAGCTGTGATGGTTTGCGTTTGATGTTCAAAACAACGTATAATGATATTAAGCAGTCTTTCCTCTTTGGTTATTGCTTTTTCGGATTTAGAATCCTAAATCCCTCTGTGGTGCAGGGAATGACTAAGGCCTATACATATGAATGAAGATTTACACATCAGGCTCAAAGAGTTTGCGTTCAATCAGACGCCGCTGCTCTCTAGCTCTGAGGGTTGTGCTGAGTAGTAATATCCCAGCTTCAGAGCAGGGAGATTTTGCTTTTCCTCTGTCTTTGTTTTATTCTGATCTACTTTCATCCATTGAGACGTTTGTCTGTCTGAAAGTCCTTGACTAACTCAGCTACCATCACCAGCAATGGAAAACAAGCGTATGTCTTGTTAATCTTGGCCATTTTGAGTAGTTCTGCTAATTAGAGATGAGGAAAGTGTGCTATTACTGAACTCTGACTACTTAGAACTCCTTAGCAACCAGAACGCAACATGATAAAAACACTTCTGAGAGTAAAACTGCATGGCAATGCCCTGGCCAATTTTTCTATAGAATGGAAATAACTTTCCTGAGATATTACACAGACCTCTGTGGACGGTAAAATAAAAATTGTTCACCGGTGTTGTTCCGCTGTGCGATTCTTTGTTTAGCCAGTCAGAAGGCTTTTGAGGAGCTTTTTCAGTTTTGAGGATATGAAATGTTTAAATTTTTTGTACATCTGTCAACAATGGCTTACACAGCCAAGCGTCCTAAAAGGAATATAGGAACATAAAGAGATCGAAAAGTGATGGGACCAAACAAGAAACAAGATGAGAGTGAATATCATTAAAGCGTTTCATTGATGGAGGAAGCCGAGAGCTCCTACGCGCTTGAAAACAGATTTCGAGCTTGTTTGTGTCTGTTGGACAGGTATATATTGCTTTATCACAATGGTTCGTCTAAAGCGGCAGGTTTGTAGAAAGAGAGGGCATGTTTAGAGGGCCATAAAATACACAGATGTTTGTGCTGGACATCATAGAAGAGAATGTTCGCATCTGTTTATTAAAATTTTAGTAGGAAAATTACATGGGCAGAAGCAAGTTCATTCAACTACAAAGAAGGGCGGCATGCGTCCTCTTCTTTTATTTAATGGTAATTTACATTCTTAGTTCATATTGCCACCTACTAGGCAGTTTTGCAAACATTTTTTAATCTTATCCTTTAAATCTTTAATAAAGTCCCATTCAAATAAATGCTGTGTCCCAATTCAAAGACTGCATCCTTCGAAGGCCGATTGGGTCACCACGGCACGATGAAGGCTGTCCCAATTCATCAATGAAGGATACAACAGATGGACCCTTCGCAGCCTTGTGTACTCCAGAATTAACACTGAAGCAGTGTTAAAATTAATGAGGTAATTAAGTGATTAATTGAATGATGATTAAGCATTATTGAAGACACCTGTTGATAACAAGAATAACTGAAGAAAACACAAGAACTACAACTGACTTCAGCCACAGCCTCAGATGAAATCAAATGAAGCTAAAAAAAAAAACATTAAATCTCTTAAGTATCACTTATTACTAACCAGATTGACTTTATTTCTGTCATCTACAGAAGTTCTTTTTGAGAATTAACAGCGGTTTAGATGTTGAAGATTTATTGAAAATGTTTGGTCACCATTATGGTGATCAGTGTTTCCCTTGGGCAGTTTGACTCTTGGCTTTTTATGCGAGTTTTGTGGTCTTTGTAACAGTTAAAACACATAATTTGTTACAAAGAAAGCCAGAAACAAAGACGAAAGTGATGTCGTTTTCATCATAATAATGTAAAATGATTCACTAATCTCATCACTGACCAAAAGTGGTTATTCATTATTAATAGATGATTTTCATCTTTCTTGCCACAGATCAGACATTCTGAATTTATTTTTTTAATATATTGTGGGGGAAATTAATTTTTTTAGACACAAACAGACATCAAGAATCAGCATATGAATCTCAACAATGGGGACTTGCTTCATGCTGCAATGCATGCTGGGAGCCACCATTCACATGCTGATTCTTGATGTCTGTGTGTGTCTAAAGATTTTCATCCCATAATTAAAAAATCTAAATTCAGAAAGTCTAATCTGTGGCGAGAAAGTATTTTTGGTTGAATATAATATATTAATAACAAATAACCACTTCATGGATAATATTCGTGAATTATTCTACTGTACGATGATGAAAACTGATCATCTTTGTTTCTGGCTTTCTTTGTGACACTGTTACAAAGATCACAAACTCACATAAAAAGACAAGAGTCAAACTGCCCAATTAAATGAAACACTGGTCACCATAACGGTGACCAAACATTTTCAATAAAACATCAACATCTAAACCACTGTTAGTTCTCAAAAATAACTTCTGTAGACGACAGAAATAAAGTTAATCTGGTTAGTAATAAGTGAAGCTGGTAATGCTGTTTGTGGAGTTGAGATCTTGAGAGATTTGATGTCTTCTTTTAGCTATCTTTCATCTAATGCTGTGGCTGGAAGTCAGTTGTAGTTCTTGCGTTTCTCTCTTTTTTGTTCTTGTTTCTCTTTCCTTCAATGATTCTGCTCATTATCATCAGGTGTCACCACTAATGATCCATCATCACTTAAAAGACAACTATTATGCAAAATTCACTTTTACGGTTTGAACATAAATGTGTTGGCAGTGTGTTTACCACCCTATAATGGTAAAAATCCACCCACTCCTTTTTTTTAATCCCCATAAATCATAAGCAGTGTCTCAGAAAGTGGCAAAGTGATGTCACATTTCACAGGCCCCGCCCACGAGTGTTGATGGACACTGCTGTATTAGCCAGAGCTAACAGCAGCATTCAAGTAAGAAATGTGTTCTTAATAAAGCTACTAAAGTTCATTCAGTCAAGAGCAGTGAGTGATTTTCTGTTTATCTTTTGTTGTTTAATTCATATTAACAGCATATATAGCAGTAGGTACTGTATATTACACTGCTTTCACTTTAATACACAGATCTAATATACACACGGTATTTCTGTACTTGCTGCATACGTGTACAGACATAACCAACTAATTTCATGTGAACTTTGTGTGTTTCTGACATAACCTTGTGTGCATTTGACAGTTTAATCAAAATAACACATGAAAGAGAACTAGTCTAGTTTAATAGCCTACTCACGGACACACTGACATCCAGCTCTCTGTGCGCATGCGTCGGGTGTGTGTGCTCAAGTTGAGAGCATAGACTGTTAGGTTGAGAGTGATATGGCTTTAAAACATATGCAGATGATAATATTTCATGATGATGAAGAACTGCAATGTTCCGTGAGCATGTCCGCGATAGAGATGATAATCAAAGCCAAACAGATGTATCATGGCCATTTCTCAATATGCGTTCTTGTCTGTACTTGTGTTCTCGTGGACTTGTAAAACATCATCATTTGCTACCCAAGTACTGTTCCAATTCAAAGTTCACATCTAGAGAAGTGACTTGAGCAGACTTGAGAAAGACAGGTATCCCAGAATGCACCTCGCACCAACCAGCAAGCGTCAATAGCGGATGAGAAACCCCGTATTTAAAAATACTACCCTTAATGTGTCATGAATTGTAGTTTTAAGACTTTTTAAGGTGAGAATGTACTTGTTTAAAGCTCAAATCTGTAGTTTATTTATAAAGAGAGCGCCTATTTGAAAATTTTATCTAGCGTTTTTACAGGGACTCAGCGCTCGTTATCCTCAGCTAGTCCTTCTGACGTTTGCCGCTGGCTCTGACGTCTCTGTAGTGGTTAAACATGAGATATGATTTGTCTTGTGTAGATCTAATAGCCATCTTTAGTCTCGTGAATCTATAATTTGTTTCCTGGCAAATCGTTTTAGCTGAGGGCAAAGTGATGTTTCATAACTGTATATTTTTAGGATATTTAACTTTACAGAGTTGTATACTAGAGTGCTGACTTTGTATGTTTGACTGAATTGTTTGCTTTATTTACTGTATAGATTCTTATACCTTTTACTTATACTTTTTATTATGGCTATTATTGATCACATATAAACTGACATTTAACAAAAAAAGAGACTGGGTTCTGTTTTATGTCATATTTAATTTTATTACAGTGATAATCAGATGCACACTTATTGCCTGAACCACATAATAATATGTTTAATATGTAAGGGATAAAATCCTTTAATGCATGGCTAGCCGTGAATTATCCCGCTTATACCTTGGTTATTTGCCCAGTTAAAAACAAGTTAAAGCTGTAACTGATGTTTACAGTGTAATTTTTTAACAGACGGGTTAAAATTACGGTTATTTTCTTAAGTTAGTTCTAGCACTCCGTCCGCTTTAAATAAAGTAGAGCCATTGGATTGTTTTTATTTGAACGAATTATCACATTTAGAGAGAGACAGAGAACTGAAAGAGAGAGCGAGAAAGAGAGAAAGAGATGTGTGAGCGAGTTACCTGCACTGTGTGCATCTCTTCTTTAAAGTCTACAGTCCCCTCGTTGCTTAAGCATATAGCTAACATAGGCTAACTTAATGTTCCCCTTCAGTCGGTCACGTTCGACGTACGTCGGAACTGACCGACGAATTGGGATCTATTTTCAGAGACCAATCTACACTCACCTAAAGGATTATTAGGAACACCTGTTCAATTTCTCATTAATGCAATTATCTAATCAACCAATCACATGGCAGTTGCTTCAATGCATTTAGGGGTGTGGTCCTGGTCAAGACAATCTCCTGAACTCCAAACTGAATGTCAGAATGGGAAAGGTGATTTAAGCAATTTTGAGCGTGGCATGGTTGTTGGTGCCAGACGGGCCGGTCTGAGTATTTTACAATCTGCTCAGTTACTGGGATTTTCTAGAGTTTACAAAGAATGGTGTGAAAAGGGAAAAACATCCAGTATGTGGCAGTCCTGTGGGTGCGAAATAACCTTGTTGATGCTAGAGGTCAGAGGAGAATGGGCCGACTGATTCAAGCTGATAGAAGAGCAACTTTGACTGAAATAACCACTCGTTACAACCGAGGTATGCAGCAAAGCATTTGTGAAGCCACAACACGCACAACCTTGAGGCGGATGGGCTACAAGCAGAAGACCCCACCGGGTACCACTCATCTCCACTACAAATAGGAAAAAGAGGCTACAATTTGCACAAGCTCACAAAAATTGTCCAACTTGAAGACTGGAAAAATGTTGCCTGGTCTGATGAGTCTCGATTTCTGTTGAGACATTCAGATGGTCAGTCAGAATTTGGCGTAAACAGAATGAGAACATGGATCCATCATGCCTTGTTACCACTGTGCAGGCTGGTGGTGGTGGTGTAATGGTGTGGGGGATGTTTTCTTGGCACACTTTAGGCCCCTCAGTGCCAATTGGGCATCGTTTAAATGCCACGGCCTACCTGAGCATTGTTTCTGACCATGTCCATCCTTTTATGACCACCATGTACCCATCCTCTGATGGCTACTTCCAGCAGGATAATGCACCATGTCACAAAGCTCGAATCATTTCAAATTGGTTTCTTGAACATGACAATGAGTTCACTGTACTAAAATGGCCCCCACAGTCACCAGATCTCAACCCAATAGAGCATCTTTGGGATGTGGTGGAACGGGAGCTTCGTGCCCTGGATGTGCATCCCACAAATCTCCATCAACTGCAAGATGCTATCCTATCAATATGGGCCAACATTTCTAAAGAATGCTTTCAGCACCTTGCTGAATCAATGCCACGTAGAATTAAGGCAGTTCTGAAGGCGAAAGGGGGTCAAACACAGTATTAGTATGGTGTTCCTAATAATCCTTTAGGTGAGTGTACTTCGAGTGTTAAAAACGAGCCAATGAAGATTGGCATGCGGTTGACGCATTCCACGGTCCGCCCCGCATCGCCGGTATAAATACGGAAGTGGAAGTACCGCATATCGCTTTTAACTTCGGAGCCGAACAGTTCTATTGAGTTGTTCCTACGAAGAGTGTTTTCGTTGCTACGAGTCTCGTAAAGAGGATCGCTTCCAGTGTTGGTGTGACGGTACCCTGCAGTGGTGGTCGCTAGGACGTCTCAAACAAACAGCTGTTTTCACAGCTTGCTGGGCGTTTTTCCCTTGAGTGCTCTCAGCGGGCTTGCACCCCTGAACCGCTGCGAGCCGTGGCCATTTCCCCTGTGTGCCTCGGCACTGGTTGGAGCGGTTTTTTCCTTTTCTAAAAGAGCTACACGGTTTGACCCTGCGTCTTTTTCAAGATGTCATTCAAACCGTGTGTTTCTGGATGCTGTCGTTACCTGTCCCCAGCTGACGGACACGATCGCTGTCTCACGTATTTGGGCGTTCAGCACGCTGAGGCGGCTTTCGTGGATGACTCATGTTCCCATTGCGGGAACATGACTATCACAGTCTTGAGGTCCAGGCTCAACTACCTTGAAAAAGGTGGAGTCCCATTGCGCATCCCCCGATCTAGCGGTCCTCCTGCTCCGAAGCAGAGGGCTGCTACTTTGGCTGATGCCTTTGGTGGGGACCTGAGGGTAACTGTGACGACCCGGCTGCACTGCCCCCCTCGGGTGTGGTAACGTTGCCCGAGTCCGATCCAGAGCTCACGGCTATGCTTTCCCGGGCCGCCGCGAGTGTTGGGCTCAAGTGGAACCCTCCACCGTGTCCCGAACCCTCGCGGCTGGACGATTGGTATCTCGGGACGGCCCGTGCTGGTTCTCAGCGCCCCGCCCCAGTGCCTTTCTTTCCGGAAGTGCATCAGGAGCTCACGAAGTCGTGGACAGCGCCCTAAAGCGCTAGAAACCGATCGACTGACTCCTCCGTCCTCACTACCCTCGACAGTGGCACGGCGAAGGGTTACGTGGAGATCCCCCCAGTAGAGCGGTCGGTTGCGATGCAACTGTGTCCTAAGACCGCTACTGACTGGCGGGGAAATCCGCGCCTCCCCTCCCGGGCGTGTAAGTTCTCGTCCGGGCTAACCGGCAAGGCTTACACAGCCTGTGGAGAAGCCGCGTCATCCCTGCATGCCATGGCGCTCCTGCAGGTCTACCAGGCCAAAGCGCTCATGGAATTGCACAAGGGTAGTTCCGACCCAGGCGTTATGCAGGAACTGCGTACCGCGACGGACCTCCCCCTCCGGGCGACGAAAGTCACTGCACGCTCCCTGGGTCGGGCGATGTCCACACTTGTGGTCCAGGAACGCCACCTGTGGCTAAACCTGGCAGATATGCGTGAGACCGACAAAGTGTGGTTCCTCAACGCTCCTGTCTGTCAGGCCGGCCTCTTTGGCGACGCAATCGAGAACTTCGCCCAGCAGTTCTCGGTTACCCAGAAGCAGACGGAGGTGATTAAAAATATCCTGCCCCGGCGACCCGCTGCTGCCTCCACCCAGTCGCCGGCTGCAGCGCCTCCGCCTGCTTGTCGAATCGTGCCTAGAATTCGGGCCGGCCAACTCTCACGTTGTCCTGAGACCCCAGCCTGGATATGTGCCCAAGGTTCCCACCACTCCCTTCTGGGACCAGGTGGTGAACCTGCAAGTGCTGCCTTCGGAGAAGGCAGACCCAGCCCTAGCTTTGCTCTGTCCCGTCCGCGCTGTCTGCGCCTACGTGGACCGAACTCAAAGCTTTAGAACCTCAGAGCAGCTCTTCATCTGTTACGGAGTCCAGCAGAAGGGAAAGGCTGTCTCCAAGCAGAGGTTAGCCCACTGGATAGTGGATGCTATTGTCTTGGCGTACCAGTCCCAAGACGTGCCTTGCCCGTTCGGGGTGCGAGCTCACTCCACTAGGAGTGTAGCCTCCTCCTGGGCGCTGGCTCAAGGCGCCTCGCTGACAGATATATGTAGAGCTGCGGGCTGGGCGACACCTAACACGTTCGCTAGATTCTATAGCCTCCGTGTAGAGCCGGTATCTACCCGCATCCTCGCCCCCAGTAGCGCTAAGTACCCGTTCTAGTGTCGGCTTGCATACGCCACTCCCGCCTCCAGGCCGGATACGTGCATCTATTGTCTCCAGTTGTGTTCCCCGGAAACGGCTAACCCTGTCGAGATCCTCCGTCACCCCTTCGGTGTCAGATGTTGCGGCCGTTTGACACCAAGCCTGCACCCGTATGCTTGTGGAACATGTGTGTAGGCTGGGTTCCATATGTAGCGGTTCCCTAACGGTAACCCCATATGTGTATTCTCCACGGTACCAGCTACCCTACTCGGCTAGCCCCGTGTCTTTCCCTTGACAGAGCCCGCTCTGTCGTCTCTGGTGGTGTTCTTCCCCCCCTGGGACCAGGTTGGGTCCACACCAGAGACTGCCATAGGTAGCACTACCCTGCTAGGTTAGTCCTTATGAGTATTCCCACCTCTCCTTCCACTGAAGGACGTGTCTCCGCAGCGTACCATCTTCCCGAGACGGGCACGCTTTCCCAGCGTTATCCAATAGTCATGCTGAGTGGGTCTTGCAGGAACAGCTGTGACTGGCCTCCCTGCCCCGAGCCCTGACTTGGCTTGGAGGTGAAATTATGTCGCCAGGGCTCGCAATCATAAATCCTCTTTAATTTTCTCTATCCGATGCAGTGGGATTCTTGTGTTTTTTTGTCTCTGGGTTATGCGCCAGTGTCAGGTACTCTTTCCCATTCTCGTCTTGCTGGATAGTTTACGGTTTCCTTCTCTTCCCCTCCAAGCAAAACACAGCTGTAAGTCAAACCAAACTTTTCTTACAAGTCCTGTGGGTGTGAAAGGGGAGAGTGCAGGTGCATTTCTAATTTTCTCCAAGTCAGACTATGCGGATGATGAACGCTGGTGTCTTTTCCATTTTTCCTGTAGCGCTTTAAAATTGATTTAAAAACGGCATAGCTTGACTTGAAGTCTTTATCACTTATGATGTTGTATTTTGTAATGTGACGGTTAATACCTGCTCTGAGGCACATCAAACTTGCAACACTGTATTCGTGTCCAGTGGTAGACTGAACAGAGGCATAAAACTCCCGCAATGTCTCTCACTCTGTTTGCAAGCATAACTGTGTTACTATGGTTACCAATGTTTATGGCGGATTAATTTCGAAACTGTAATCAAACTGACTGGAACTACCTGTGCATTAAACGGTTTTACTGCACACCTTCCAGCCAATCAGAATCGAGTATTTAAACATACCAAGGAATAAATCACGATAATGAACATGCACAATGTTGTTATCGTGGTCACTTCAAAGTACCGCGCTGAATGAAAGTGAACATTCACTCTCTGACAGCAGATGGCGCTGATGGAACAGCAAAAATGCAGCTGTTTTACCCATAGATATGGATAGGCATCTACGTATACATTTCTATGGTTTTACCGAAAACCTCCTAAACAAAGCAGACTCGTGCTACTAAACAGTATTTAAATGTTTCAAACAGCCATTCAGTTTTCTGTATTCCCTAAGGTGCTCATCACATCACCAAATATTTAATGCTTAAAGACTTAAGGCTATTTATTTTCAAACTTAAACATTTTATATTTTAATCTGGACTGCATGCTAGATATTGTTTGAATGTGTTCTGATTCTTAATTGTTCAGTCACACACTTTATGTAACCTAGGCGTTCCCTTTTAAGGGAACTCCCGTTGCATCGAATGACACTATGGGAACGTCTATACCAATGCCACCATAACGAGAAGTGCCTGTCCCATGTGAAAGAAAGCACACTAGGACGAGAGCACCGAAGATCCTGGGGTAGGCCCTACGTCCAACGCGTAGAATCTAACAAATGTGTGCGGTGAGGACCACCCTGCCGCCTCACAAATGTTTTGAAGAGCCACCCCTGACATAAAGGCCTTAGATGCCGCCATACTCCTGGTAGAATGTGACCGGACAGCCAAAGGTGAGGGCTGTCCGACCGGTTCATAAGTAAGTGAAATGGTCTCGACCACCCACTTGCTCATCCTTTGCTTTGAAGCCGAGGCCCCCGTTCTAGGGGCCCCAAAGCACACAAACAGTTGCTCTGACTAATGCCACAGGGCAGCTCTGTGGAGATAAGCATCTAACACCATGACGGGGCAAAGCAAATTACTCCTTTCCTGATCCGCATTTAAGAACAGTGGGGAACAGAAGGCTTGCAGCACAATGGATCTACGTTAGTAGGCACTTTGGGAAAGTAACCTGGCCTAGGGTGAAGGAAGGCCTAAACCATACCCGGTGCAAACTCCAAGCACGAGGGAGCAACAGAAAGAGCTTGAAGATCTCCAATTCTCTTTAAAGACGAGAAAGCAAGGAGGAACAAAGCTTTTAAAGTTAAAAACTTGGCAGGAACCTCCTCCAGAGGCTCGAAGGGAGCCTGGCACAGGCCCTGCAGGACCATGGCCAAGTCCCACGTTGGCACCCTAGTGCGAACTACAGGCCTCAGCCTCAAAGTACCACGCAGGAAACGAGACACCAGGGGGTCTTTACCCACAGTCATTCCACCCAACAGGCTGTGGTAAGTACCTATGGCCGCCACATATAGCTTTAAGGTGGATATGTGGGACCATCTAGGACCGCTCCCCAGCCCGTGAGGGAAGCATCTGTTGTTAGCATTTTGCGACAACCAAACGCCCCAAACCCGGGACCTTGGGACAGGAACCATGGTTTTTTCCACATAGCCAGAGCACGTAGGCAACGCTGCTGATCATACGAAAAGGGTTGCCCCTCTGGGAAAACCCTTTGCTCCTGAGCCACCACTGTAGGGGCCTCATGTACAGCAGTCCAAAAGTTATCACGTTGGATGCTGCTGCCATCAGGCCCAATATTCTTTGAAATTGTTTCACAGTGAGTGACTGGCCTAGCTTTATTCTCTTGACTGTAGATAGAATAGATTCTATGCGTGCCGGAGACAGGCGTGCCTGCATCGACACTGAATCCCATACCACGGCTAGAAACGTAGTTCTCTGTACAGGAGAGAGAACACTCTTTTTGGCATTCAGCCGTAACCCCAACTCCTTCATGTGTGCGAGGACGACATCTCGAAGCCAAATTGCTAACTGATGCGACTGAGCTAAAATCAACCAATCGTCGATGTAGTTCAAGATGCGAATCCCTTGTCTGCGCATGGGCGCCAGAGCTGCATCCACACATTTCGTAAAGGTGCGAGGTGATAAAGCTAGACCGAACGGAAGAACTCTGTATTGGTATGCTTCTCCCCCAAAAGCAAACCTCAGGAACTTCCTGTGATATGGAAGGATGGAAATATGGAAGTATGCGTTTTTGAGATCTATCGTGACAAACCAGTCCTCGGACCTGATCTGTGGCACGATTTGTCTCAGTATTAACATTTTGAACTTCAACTGCATTACCGCCTCATTCAGTACCCGAAAATCTAAAATGGGACGCAACCCCCCATCCTTCTTTGGAACTATGAAATGCCGGCTGTAAAATCCGGTTTCCCTGTCTAAGTGAGGTCCACGTTCTATGGCCCCTTTCTCTAGCTTTCACTTCTTTTTCCATTACCAAAACCTGCTCAGGGCCCACCACTCTGGGTAGGACCCCCATAAACCTGGGCGGACGAGACCCAAACTGAATTTGATACCCTTTTTGTATTGTGTGCAGGACCCATCAAGAAACATTCGGCAGTAGTTTCCATGCTGTCAAAAATTTCTCTAATGGTACCATCCTCTCGAGAATGGCTTCTGGTTTTTGTTGTGCTGTCAGTCCAGCGCCCTGTAACGGCGAACAGGCAGGGAACAGCTGAACTGACTGCTCTAGGACCCTCCTTGGAGGGAGCGGGCACGCCAGGGCCACTACGTTTCCGGGTGGACCCTGAGATTTTTGCTCGCTGGGGACCACTGTGCCCTGTAACACCTGAGGTGGCAGGGTTGGCAGAACAGTCCCCTGAGGGCACCGAAGGGAGGCAGGCACCGTATAGTGAGGTGTGTACTGCTTCCCTTCGGAGGGGATTGCCCTCAAAGGCCTGACACTTCGGGCGTCAGGACCTTTTCCGCCCAGCCTTTTTGGAAATAATAACGGTCCTCAGATCCGTTTTACCCCTCAAAGGTTGCGGCAGATTGTGCTTCCCCTGTCCCCAGCCCCTCTGCGGGGGAGCACGGGAAGCCACACTCTGTTTTTGAGTGGCACGGTGTGATGAACTGGCCTTAGATGTTTGGGGCTGCTCTCTGGCAGCAGCCCCGGAGATTTGAGAGCGGTGGGGGAGGAGCTTTTGGAATGCAACAGTCTGCTTAGATGCCTCCTGGTACCGATTGACAACCGAATTAACGGCGTCGCCGAAAAGGCATTTCTAAAGGCCATCTAAGCAGGCAGTTGTATTCCATAAGCTCCTCCCCCGCCGCTCTCATATCTCCGGGGCTGCTGCCAGAGAGCAGCCCCAAACATTTTTCTCAAACCCAAAAATGGGCATTTTTAAAAATGGTATATTAAATGATCTGTTAGGAATTTTGATCAGACACACTCTGGGGACACCTGAGACTTATATTACATCTTGTAAAAAGGGGCATAATAGGTGCCCTTTAACTAATCACTTAAATATCTCAATAACTTTGACACTGATTCAGTGTTACTTTAACACTTTGTAGAGTGGCACCATGTACTCTGAGCAGTGTTGATTTAACACTGGGGATTTTGCTGTGTACTCCTTTCACATACTGTTTTATGAAAACTGAATTCAGACCTACTACTCTTTTCACATACTGTTTTATGCCTACTATATAGTAGAGAAGGGCATATTTGTATGCAAACCAAAAATTGTGTTAATACCACAGGTTGCTAAATAGGGCGATGAATAGTTTACAACACATTTAATACAAACCCTTTTTTGTGGCATTTAGTCCTAATATTATTTGGGAGAATTTGCATTTGTAATGGGCACACTGTACTATAAATATGATTTTCTGGCTAACTTATAGAATGGTAAAACCTTGCCAGCATTTTTTTTTTACCTTTTGCAGTTTTAAATGTGTTCTTGCATTGGAAACTCAGTCTCACTTCCTCAATTGATTTTCACCTATAATGCGTGTCACTAAACCATTGATCTTTTGTTTTGTTCCCTTTGACCATTACAAGGATAATCCATTTGCTTAGTGGAACAAGGTGACAGAGTAGTCTAGTTTGTGAAACTGCAGGAGGGAATAAAGAAATCCTGGGTTTTTTTTTTTGTTTGGCAACCCTTAGACCTTGAGAAAGAAAGCAATATACAATAGTAGTGCAAACAAATATACTGGTAAACCTGCAAGGTTTTGTGAAATTCACCATATACTGTACATGTACGGCAGGCAATCGGTGTGAGCTTTCAACAGCCTGGGGATCCAACAATAACTGCAGCGATTCCTTTGAATGGGCTGTTGAACTGACTAATGTCTTGAAGTAAGTAAATGGGAATATTGTTCGACAGCTTGGTCTTTTTGGATTTATTCTTCCAATCTTCTGTGATGTATGTATATGATCGTTTGAAACAAGATTACAGCAGCAGCGTAAATGAAATTGGTCCAAGCATGTGCTTGTGGAACATATCATAGCAATCTGCAGTTTACAATGATAATCGTCGCCGCACTGTATCGATCTGTTGGAGTGATGAAAAGAGAGAGAGCCAAACAAAACAGGTTTGGAAGAACTCTCCAAAGACATCTTTGCACAATAACTGTTTGCTTTTATGTACCACTTGAGACACAGAGACGATCTGAACAGAGAGTGAAGATAAAGCACAAGCTTTGGGCTTATTGCCTGGTTTGAGAGGAGATTCTTATACTGATCTCAGCGTGAGCAGCACACCTAGCAAAGACAAGAGGGAACAGAAATAAGAACACTGCAGCTTAAAGACTGATTATGGTTTCTGTTACCAGCAGATAAAAGCTTATTCCACAACTATAGGGCACACCACCAACAAAAAGTAATTTCATCACATAGTAGTTTTATAGTACAGTCACTGTGACTGTGTTAGCAAGTGTTGCAAAATTCAAAAGAACTATATATTTATTGTCCTTGATGTGGAACTTACAGGAACTCATAAATTGAAAAGGACCCTACTATTGTCATGATTCCCTGTGTCTCTGTTTCATGGACTCTTATTTTGATATTCTGTTGTCTTGGTGTGATTTTTCCCACCTAAACCATGTTCAGCGGAAACTCCGCCCTGCAGCCGATTCTTAAGATTTTATTGGTCATGTCAATCACAGTACTGATTGCCTACCAAACACTGATCCCTAAACCTACCCGTCATTTAACCAATGAAATTAGCTGCAGGACGGGATTTTTGGGCTGCGTTCAGCCCCGACAAAACGTTGCAAAATGTTTTTTAAACGGAAGCGGTGGTGCGTTGAACACCCTGTTCTGATGACGCAAGAGTTGCAACTATGGCAGCTGAGAAGGCCATTCTTTGTGTTCTTTTTGAAGGATTTTCGGAGCCTGATGAAATCGGTATAAATACATGTTTAATACTGCAAAGCACGCTCGATGTTACAGTCACCGCCATTATCGGCCAGAATAAAAGAGTGAAGGGATTTGTGGAAACTGTGGTTGCTAATTATTGTGATACAACATTTGCCTCGCATTTCAGAATGAAAAGACAAACATTACTTCGAATATCTTCAATTGTTGCCTATACTGAGCTGCAGCGCACACATTTGTAAACGACTTTACTTGGACCCATTGTGCGAGCCGTCACAGCACAGTTTATATACATGTTGCTGCTAATTGGGCTGACATATTTGACACACCCAGCAAACAAGAGAAAACGTATCTCAAACCCTGTTGCACACCGTTGCACACCGTTTCCAGGAAACATGACGTTCAACCTGGAAACCGTAGCAAAACGTTGCGCTTTGAGCTTGAACGTGCCCCTGGTGAAGGGGTTTGGGGGTGGGGTAAAATAATAAAATATGTGGGTGGGTCCTCCCCAGAAATTAACAAAGCAACAAAAGTCAAGTATTGTTTTAAACAAAAACTCCTTCCTCCTCCAAGCAGTTCAGATAACTGTTAGCGTTATAACAACATAGTATAAGTGTAGCTGTAATTAAATGCTGCAACAAAGACTTCATGTTGCCTTTAAAAGCAACAGGCGAACAAGTGATGGACATTTACTTAAATACCAGCTTGTTTAGTGACAGTATGTGAGTACACAGCCAGACCCACCTGAGCAGCAGATATGCTAAGATGCTTTGTTTACCTCGCTGTATCGCGGGTGTGAGTAGTGAAAAGGGAAGTTTAATTCATATGGAGTCTGAAAGAGCCAAGTAGAAGGGATTTGAGAAAGCAGCAGCGTGGAAGTCGAATTGGAGTTTAATTTATTAGGGCATTCCTCAAGAGGAATAGATTTGACTGATGGTGCTCTGAAAAGTGAACAGACGTGCTGAATTAGAGATGGTAAAAGTGAGTGGGTCTAATATCATTGGTCTTAAAAAGTGAATGGGTGGGTGAGTGACAACTCTGCTATTCTTATGTAAAATTATTTAAAATTATTTTTAGAACTATATACTGCATTGCTCCAAATATAAGACGACCCTGATTATAAGCCCTTTTTTCAGAGTAAATGCTTTTATTTGAATATAATTTTGATGCTAAATATTTTTCATATTTAAATTTTTGTATTAATAGTATGGTAAATACTGGTAAAATGTTTCAAAGATCACATTTAAAAATAAACACTTTTTGATATACTATAAAAATATCCTGTAGCCTAACAATTAGGCTCTCCATTTCATAGTGAAAACCATGTAGGCTACCAAAATTTTATTAACAGTAGAAGTGAAATACAATTTCAAATCTTAAAATCTGGGTACCATCATATGTTTTAAAATCATGTTTACAAAGTTACAATCAGCGAGGCACGCAAATAGACAGTAAGCTTTTCTTTGACTGTTTGCATTTTTAAGACTTTAAAAAGTCTTTTTGCACTCTCTTTCTTCTAACATTACACTCTGACACACCGTGTGTAGTTGGACGCTTGAACATTTTGAGTTTACTAGCTTCATTCAGGGCACTGATCAACAGCCCATTGACTGATTCCCTGATTAGTGCTCTGACTACTAAACTAGGGAGCTGATTGAGACCACCTATTGTTGCGGGTGTATTATTGACATGTAAAAGTTTAGACTCTGAATCAAAGTCCCTTTAATGGTGCGTTCACACGCAAAGACGCGAATAGACATTCTGCGGCACGAATTGAGCGTTTCGGGCATTTGATGCGCATAATGCGTGATTCGCGCGAGTTGGAAAATCTGAACTTTGGCGGATATTCGCGCCACGTTAACCAATCAGGAGCTTGCTCTAGTAGTGACAACAATGAGGAGAAAATCATATGTGGATACCCGGAGCTGTACGATACATCTTCGTACTTTATAGAAACAGGAATAAAAAGGATCTTGCTTGGAAGACAGTGAGTGAGGAGGTCGGACAATCTGGTAAGTTGTAAAAAATGGTCTTTACTCAATTTGAGCTATACATATTGAGACTACAAGCTAGCTAAAGCCGGCAAATTGAGCTTATTCGCCGTATTTTAAAACAATCCATGTCAGCCATTTCGCAACGAGATTGGAGCCGCCTGGCAGAAGCCCCTTCCATGACGCGAATTCGCGTCTGTTGTGAATGTCATGTGCGAATGAAGCGAGTAAACTAAAAATGTTCAAGCGTTCAACTACGCGCGAATAGCGTGATTTATTTGCGCAAGTCGCGTCTGGTGTGAACGCACAGTAAGTCAATGCAAAGACGCGAATAGACATTCTGAGGCGCAATTCGCGCAAATGAGGAGGCGCAAATTGAGCATTTCAGGCATTCGATTTCTGCCTCCGCTCAGAATCACGTCACTACTAGAGCAAGCTCCTGATTGGTTAACGCGACGCGAATATCCGCCAAAGTTCAGATTTTTCAACTTGCGTGATTCGTCACTCCAGAGAACAGTGGTGGCGTGCTTTACTGCATCCGACCCTTAGCATTGCACTTGGTGATGTAAGCGATGGAAACCCATTCCATGAAGCTCTCTACGCACTGTTCTGAAGGCCACACGAAGTTCGGAGGTCTGTAGCTATTGACTTTGCAGAAAGTTGGTGACTTCTGCATGCGCTGACCCCGCTTTGTGATTTCACGTGGCCTATCACTTCGTGGCTGAGTTGCTGTTGTTCCCAATTGCTTCCACTTTGTTATAATACCATTAACCGTTGACCGTGGATTATTGCACAGGTGGCAACCTATCACGGTACCACGCTTGAATTAACTGAGCTCCACTGAGCTCCTGAGAGCGACCCATTCTTTCACAAATGTTTGTAGAAGCATCTGCATGCCTAGGTGCTTGATTTTTGACCTGTGGACATGGAAGTGATTGGAACACCTGAATTCAATGATTTTTTCGCAGTGATGCCATAGAACCAGTTTGGGTTCCACAAAGAACCTTTCAGTAAACAGACATTTTTTTCTTAGTGTGAAGAACATTTAAATAATCTAAAAAAAACCTTTTGTGTAATGGAAAGATTCCATCGATGTTAAAGTTTCTTTATGGAATCACATATTCCAATAAAGAACCTTAATTTTCCTCATTATTTTCTTAGACACTTGCATTTTAGAGAGGCATAGTTAGTCATTGTTATAAAAATCATAATATATTGGGTATTTGAAGGAACATTTATTTTTGTAAATATTATATTATAATATCATTTAATAGTATAATATAAATAATTAATAATTTCTGTATCACCTAATGTTATTGGAAATACCCTATATATTTTGTATAGTATTTTTTTATACTGTGTAATACATGCAAAATAAATAAATGTAGCTATTAAAAACTACTATTAACAACAGTTACATAAATCCCTTTGCATTTTATTTAATTTGAATAGTACTTAACACAAATAGAACTCAAAATATGAGTTGTAATCAGCATTCAGTTTGAGACGCCTTTAGTTTCAACTAATTTTGAATTCAGAAATAGAATAGGAATATAAAAAGGCACTCTAAAATCTTAATGATGCACCACACTGTCAGTCACACTTGAGAATGCATGCTATAGTCAATACTGGTCATTTATTAAAAACCGTACAGTATCTTACATTGCTATCTTGGAGTGAGGAATAAGAACACAGTTCTGAAGACGTGAACTGAGAGACCATGATAATGTATTATTTCAAATATTGAATGTTATAAGAGATTTCAGTCCGTACCTCAGAGACCAAAGTCTTTGCTGCAGTTCTATTATGATCTTAATCCTAACTCTGCCTTTTTGAGTATTACACATGTTGATTATTCTATTTCCAATGCTAGACTCTGCAGAATCACAGATTGAACCGCTACCGATGGCCCCTGACTGTAAAGTGCCAGCAAACAACCGGTGCATTTCAATGTTCTCACAGACTCTGTAAGAGAGCTGTTGTGTTATAGATTTTGGTCAGAGCTGCATGTCTGAAACACTTTACAGTTAAATTGAGGAAGGTCAAGCAGTCTTGCTGTCTCAGTGCTACACATTGTGTTCCGTACAGATGACTCCCATTAGAGGTAATGACACGACCATTCACAAAGGACAGGGATCCAGAATCTGCTTCTTGTGAGTGATAAGGACACATTAAGAAGCGTTTGAAATAGAAATGACAAATGATAGATGAAATTTAATAGGCTGGGTAGGTGCCTGAAAGAGGGGCCGCCACCATGAACGTTAGGAACAAAAGAAGTAAACATTTTTTTCAATGAATTTTGTATTTTAATTCCTGCAGCAATGGCCATTCTTAAATCTGCTGATATTATTCAATGGCTTTTAATTGCTGAATTTTAAGTAGTTTGTCCACATTTAAAATGCAATGAATTGTATAATTAAAATAGCTTAAAATGTAAATCAGTGGGCTGGAAAGGCAGTAGGTAATTAAACAGTTTTCCTAGTGGAATAAAGTCTAATTGTCTCAGAAAAAAAAAAAAAAAACAAAGTGAAGAAAATATGTTGAACAGGAAGAAAACATGTTTTGGTGTGTTTCTTGGTGCATAATTTGAGTCAGTAAAATAGCTTGCATATGCAAGTATGGTTATCTGGTAAAATCATCATCCCATCATTATTGTAATAATTTTAAAGTTGCACGCAATTGTTTCCTCATTAAAAAGTCCCTACGGAAATTAATAGGAAACTTTTGAAGACAGTCATATCAGTAGCTAATAAAAGCTGTTTTATTTTACATGCATGTATCAGATCCCTCAAGGGGGGTTTTCATGTGGCTATAGCTCTGCCTAGATGAGATGAGATTGAGATGAGATCACGTGACCAGCCCAAAACTATTAGTTTCTTCTCTGCAACCCGTTTGATTCATTCTCATAGCAAACTTCACACTACAGCATTATTCACAATCAATTTCTTAAGTGCTGTAATGTTTACACTTTGATGGAGTGTCTGCAAGCTTCATGTAGTTTCCTCCGAGAACATGGGCTGCTTTGTGGTCTGAAGTTGCAATTAAGATTTAGCAGATGGAAGCCTCACAATTAGATGGGAGTGGTAATCAATTTCCGCCATTTACTAAGGACTGGGATGCTGCCATGGAGAGAAAAGCCTGCGTTTTCGAGCAAGAACCGTAACGTGATATCAATTCTGCTCCACTTCAGTATGCATAGCTGTGTATATGAACCATTTCCGAGTGCTCTTGCACCGCACGAACCTGCACGAAATGCATTACCACACAAAAGATGCAATCTGAAGTGACTTTGCACTTTTTTTTTACCATGTTTATCAGAATAGCCATTTAAATGTTTATAACCTTAACAACATATGCTTTTGTGTTCATTGCTGTGCATTCAGCATATTGATTTCCAATTACACCATTTACAGGATGAGTATTGCCAGAGTAAAGGACCATCATGTTATCTGAGGCACATATGGTGTGTGAATTGTGCATGCGTGCATCTGTGTGTGTCCACTGTTGATGAGCAGATGTTTGTGCTGATGAGAAGGGCTTTGGGAATCTGGCTATAGCTCTGCTCTAGATGAGATGAGATTGGCATGGCTTTCTCAGCCTTCCACTCACGGCTCCTGCAGGCCACTTGATGCCGCAGACAAGAGCATGCCAGCATTGAATGCTACGGTGGTGTGAATGAGGGAGTGCAAGATGAATGGCCGCCCACCGAGGAGTTGGTTTTCACCTTGAACATCTCATCATTCTTCCTGACTAATCCTCTGCACTGCTTCACTCAGGAAGAGCCAGGTGGCGCTTATTCAGTGACACATGGGAACACGGGATATGTTGAGAGTCGACCGCGCATACATCACCCGCCATCAGTTTAACGGGCCTCTGCGTGCTCCTATATCCCACTGAGGTGTCACAGAGGACCATGCACAGACCTTTTGAGGGGCATGTGCTGAAACTGAAAAAGGGCACCCCAAGGGCAACTGCATGTCTGTTCACCCCTAATCAATAAACACTTTATTAGCCTATTAAACACAGATGCTTTATTTCCACTTTTTGAATATTTTCTTAATTTTAATTGAAAATAAATGCCTTTCCGATCCGATCCGAAAAGGGAGTAGAGCGAGGCCGATTTGCGTCAAAACTTTGAACCATATACTTTATCCCTACACTATTACAGGTATAAATAATCTGGTGTCTTCCGTAATTTTGGCTGCCCCAACCAGACCTTTATTGAACAAGGTGGGCTATTTGCACTTAATGTAATACCATGGTTTAGTACGTTTATACATGTGAAGACAAGCGGAGAGTATAGAATACTAAATTCAAAAATTAGCTAGCTAGCGAATATACGTGCATTTTAACATCGAAAACATGAATTAAACATGTGACCATAATATGATTAAATGTTAATAAATTAAGTGTATCAGCAATCATAAATCAAAGGACAAATTTCTTAGAAATATATTTTACGTTGTGTAAGTTCCAGTACGAAACAGCGCGGGGCGCACCTGTGCTTATTTATGATTTTCCAATGGTAAAAAAAAGTTATATGTTGTTGTATTACTTATCTATATATTATTAACATTTTACAAAAGTCAAACTCAAGTGCAGTTACAGGGTTTTTGACCAGTGAATTTGTGCAAATGTGCATTTTGTCCGTCTTTAATTTGGCGGCATCACATTACGTTTTCCTCAACAGGTTACAAAGTTTGTTGTAGCTATATGGGTGCTCAGTTTTTCCTGTTGTAAAATACATTTGGCCAAAATCTAATTTTGTAAAAGATGAAATGCTACTGTATGCACAGGCTATTTAAGTGTAGGCTATTGGCTAGATGCTTGCCCTCTCTCTCCGGTCCCACATGTCTCAGACCTTAAATACATAAAATATAAGCCTTTATAGACATAATGTTTCTCACGTAAAGAAAACGCTGTACTTATTCAAACAAGATCTTTATTTACCCTTGCAAGACTTCGTTCAGCTGCTGTCTGCTGTGCCGCTGCTGGATGGAGTTATGAGGTGTACTGATAGTTTGAGGGTCCAACAAGATTTAGTCACAAGCTCTTTTTTAATACCTTTCATTGGCTAAATATTTGCAAAACAGACAGACAGACGTAAAGGGTGACCAATAGCAATGATTTATTGAAGAAAAAAAAAAAAACACCATCAAAAAAGGGCACTTTGGAGTGTAAGGGCAAAAAGGGCATGTGCTCTGCATAGGTTGAGCCCTACCTGTGCACGTGCCTGGTGTCACACCAGACCTGAGGTGGCGTCAAAAACCAAGACCGCTTTTATGCAGTTACTGACCAATCCAACTCTGGCAAATATTGCCATCCTCCATATTGTCAGAATGAAACAACTGTACCTTTCATTTTGCATTTGAAACCTCTTTCCACATTGATCGCATATGAACGGCTTCTTTCTAATGTGTAGATCTTCATGTGTTTCGTAAGGTGTGATGATTGCATGAAACTCATCCCACATTGATGGCATACATATGAACTCTCACATGAATCTCAAGACTTTGTTTGTATGTGAAGCTCTTCCCGCACTGATCACATGTGAATGGCTTCTGAAAAAAGGCAAGTTGGATTCGAACCTGTTTCCCACATATACAATAATTACAATTACGCTGCATTCACATGGGACGTTGATGCGTGGTGGTGGGCGTGTCTGAAGCTTCGGTGCTAATGCGACCGTCGTAGTGACAACAGCCAATCACTTTTTCGGTGTTGCATGAACGCAATTGGCTAGTGTCTGCGCTAGAGTATTTGCATAGGTGTTCTGATTGGCTGACGCCTGCATTTGCGCTTGAAAAGTTTTCAAATTATCAAGTTTTCAAATGTTCAATTTTCACTTTTCAGAAGTTGAAAAGTTTTCAACTTCTGCCACGAGCAGTGCCAGTGCACTGTGTGAATGCACTGTTACATGTCGGAGCAAAAACTTTAGTAGAAAAAGTTTGCATAGTATAGTTATCTAGTAAAATCATAATGCCATCATTATTGCAATCATTTTAAAGATGCACGCAATTCTTTCTTCATTAGTCAAAGTCTTGCCATTATATGTCGAAAGTATATGATCTTTTATAATGTAACTTTGGAAGATGTGTGTGTGTGTGTTTGGATACACTTTAAAATTATTAATTTTAATGGAAATAATAGAAGGAAACAGAATATAACACTGTCAATTGTAATTTACCTCACTATATATGTTAAAAAAATATATTAGGAAAATACTAATACTACAAAACAAGTAAAATGTTTGAATAACCATATATATTTTTGGTTAAAATCTAATAAATTAGGGGTGAAAAACATTAAAAGGACATCCTCTCCTTGTGTGATTACCACAGAAGTTCTGCCAACTACACTTCTAAACTCTTTCCCCGTCAATGTTTTTTTTTTTTTTTTTTGCAAGCCAGTGGCAGCATATTTTGATTTTCACCAAACTTTCATGGACCCCAGATTATTATAGCTGCGTTTCCACCAAAATTACCCAGAACACCCCAGACCTGTTGCTGTCTGCGTTTCTATCACGGTCTAAAGTACCAGTTCGATGACATAGGACTACAAGCGACTTTCCAGTTCCCACTGGATTTTGTCCTCCACATATAAGTTTAATAAAGCCTGAACCCCCCTCGTCTGTCTCGTATTTTTTTAAACTTCATTGTTGATTTGAATAGCAAACAACTTTTACTGCACGCACCACAACAGACTTTTAAAAATGGTGGTTGAAATAAAATGCTGTGTGGAGTCAACCAATCAAAATGCTGTGTGAACTCAACCAATCAGCATGTTCAGCGCCCAAGTCCCACCCCTGAAAGTTCCTGAACTTTAAAAAAATACTACCTTGTGAGCAGAGGAATTTTTACCCGAAACATCATTTAGACCCAAAGTTCCTAGTTCCTGGGGAAAGTTCCTGCGGTGGAACACAGCTTTTGTTGAATGAATATCTGAACATACAATATATCAAAAGAATGAACAGAGCCTTTGCTTTTAAACAAAACAAAAAAGATTAACTGATTTTTATCAACACTTGAATGTCAGTAAATTTCATAAAAAACAACATTTTGAACAAAAAGCAGAGAAATTCATGTTTTTGTCAAAGACTATGTCTCGATCAAATTCAGAGCGATGATCAAAACACAGATGGAGTAGATCGAGTCCATCAACACCCCCAAACCTTCACAGCCGTTTCTTCTTCCTGGTTCGACGTTTCATTCAGTAAAAGTTTTGATTTATGCGGTTTAATGTTTGATGATCATGTTATTTTACATGTGTGTAAGCAATGCTTCTATCACTTGTTTCTGCTTCTTCACATGTGTTTTGATCTGGAGATTCTATACTATTTCAGAAGATGCGTAAAACATATATAACAGTTAACACATGGAAAATTCTGTCAATGGAGGGAAAAGAGTTAACAGAATTTTTTTACAGCAAAGCAAAACTGAGAGAAAAATGTCTGTTTTCTCCTCACATGCTTCAACGTCTGTTCAATTTTCTCGTTCCTTCATCTTTTTTGAATCTGCATTCAACAAGGAGAGATAAAGTTAAGACGGGAATGAACATAGTCAACACATTCATGGTGACTGTACGTCACCCTAAAAGCTGCCTGGAACCATCATTGGTATTCCAGAGGGTCTGAAAATGGTTTTCTGCAGTCCATCTCTGGTGGTCTCTCAATTTTTTAAATATTTTTTTCACTCTTTTCTATTCTTCATTCTATCAGTTTGAGAGGAGGGGAGGCGCGGAGGAAGAGTGCTTAAAAGGAAATCCTCTCTGCTTTGTGGCAGAAGTCACAGACTCAGGCTGGCTGACGGAATGACAGGACAAAGCAGATATCCAGAGCGTGTCCCTTACCACGGCAATTGCAGCAACTTCGCAGCGCTCCGTGTCATCGCATTTGCGAGTGCAGCGTGGTGTGACAGTAGAAAGATGAGTGTCTGCGGTGTCTACCTTTTTTTCCAATCATATAGTAGATAGGGTGAATACAAAGCTCTGCAGATTCTTCAATCCAGGCAGAGTGAAACTGCTGAATTTGAGCTTGGGAGAGCAGAAGGTAATGTTTTTCCCCAAAAACTCTGAGGGTAACTTATCTCAACCACCAAAATTGATAGAACCTAGACCGGCCCCCACCACTGCATGGGTGGCAGTGATTTCTTCTAAAGTTGTCTAAACTCAGCAAGACTTTATTACAATGAGCAGCAGGCGTACGTCTGGTGTTGAAGGCCAGTGTGTGTGAACTGCAATGTGGTTGATAAAAGTTTTGGCAGGGCACTTTGGGTCTGAGCAAGTGTGGAGTGCTGATAACAGGCAAAGTAGCTGCCAATCGGAGATTGCACGATTAATCCAGATAAAAAGAGAACTGTGGATGGTAGTGGACGACGTAGAGTGGGGCCTCAATCAGTTGGAGGTGATAGTTTAAGCCACTCTCAACTGTTGGGATGAGATAGCGACAGCAGTGATAAACAATGCTACATTCTAATAATTAAAATTATATATATAAAAATAAAAAAAGTGAATTATAAAACTTTGACACACAGAAGCCACAAATGTCCCACTGATTTGCACAGGCTAGCTTAGCTTGTTAGCTTCTATGTTTATATTTTTGTGTATTACTGGGTCTAGGCAGTTCTTGGCAATGTTGTTACATTTCAATGTTTTATAGACCTATCTTGTTTTTGTAAACAGTGATGACATGTTTTGTGGGCGGAGCCTATCTGGTGGCAGAAAATGACAGTTCTGTAGTAGCACTCGATGGAAGCCATAAAACAATAAAAAGGTAATTTCAAGTTTATATCTCACAATTTTGACTTTTTTTCTGCATTTCCGAGTTTATATTTCACAATTCTAAGAAGAAATATCAGAATTGCAAGATATAAATAAATATTCTGTCTTTTTTCCCCTCAGAATTGCAGGTTTATATCCCCCAATTATGACCTTTTCCTCCTCAGAATTGTGATATCAACTCGCAATTGCAAGAAAAAAGTCAGAATTGTGAGATAGGCCTAAAAATTGTATGTTTTTAATGTTACCTATAAACATCATAGGTTTAAAAATTATTTCATGCTGTAACTGTAAAGCTATGATGCCCCTATGAACTGCATATGTGAATATTATGTAGATCTATTGTTTACATCAAATCCATGCTTTAATAGTAGACTAATCATTGCAGGTTTCCATAAATGTCTGCGTTTAGCTTCAAAGAGCGTCTTCGAAGACGGTATTCTATAAATATGAAGACCATATTTTTTGAATTACGATTCTGACATCCAAAGGCACAACAAGAATGTGTTTTTCTCTTATTCTGTGGATTTTGCCCATTTTCCTCCACTTGTTACCACTATTTTTCTGCCACCACAATGAAAAATTTTAAATATTGGTATTTTTCTTACAAACACTTATCGTTTCACTTCAGAAGACATTGATTCATCCATTGGGGTTGTATGGATTACTATAGTTATTGCTGTATGTGCTGTTTGATGCTTCAACTTTTAGGAACCCAAATGAGTTTTCATTAGCAGAGATTATTTATTTTTCTGTGTTCATCTGAAGAAAGAAAGTCGTATACATCTTGGGTGACATGAGGGTAAGAGACGAATAAATGGTGAGGACATTTCTGGGTGTACTGTATTTTCTTTTAATACATAATACAGAATAGCTGGAGACATGGGATTCCTTCTTAAGATTTATCTGTGGCAAGAACGAAAAAGAAGCGGAACAAGAGGAGCATGAAGCCAAGCAAGAGAAACGGATAAGAAGTGTTGTAAATCTGTTTTTCAAATAAAGATTTACGAGTGATATCAGATTGTGTACGTGTTTTTGTTGTACTTACCCTGTAACTACATGAAACAAGAGGGGAACAAACACCAATTTAATTTACGGCCTGTAGATTCATACTTACCCTGTAACTACACGAAACAAGAGGGGAACAAGCACCACTTTAATTTACAGCCCGTAGATTCATACTTACCCTGTAACTACATGAAACAAGAGGGGAACAAACACCACTTTAATTTACAGCCCGCAGATTCATACTTACCCTGTAACTACACGAAACAAGAGGGGAACAAACACCACTTTAATTTACAGCCCACAGATTCATACTTACCCTGTAACTACATGAAACAAGAGGGGAACAAACACCACTTTAATTTACAGCCTGTAGATTCACACTTACCCTGTAACTACACGAAACAAGAGGGGGACAAACACCACTTTAATTTACAGCCTGTAGATTCACACTTACCCTGTAACTACACGAAACAAGAGGGGAACAAACACCACTTTAATTTACAGCCCGCAGATTCATACTTACCCTGTAACTACACAAAACAAGAGGGGAACAAGCACCACTTTAATTTACAGCCCGCAGATTCATACTTACCCTGTAACAACATGGAATAACAAGCACCACTTACCCTGTAACTACACAGATAATTACCCCTTAATTAAAAAATACTTACAGTATAAATGATTTGTTAATTTTCCTGATAGTTACCCCTTTATTCCCCAAATATTACATATTGTTCCCTACACATACATACTTTATAGTTACACTATAATTGTTACACTATAATACACGTTTGTAACCCAGACTAAATAGTGTTATAATATACATTAATACAAATTATTAATGAGGTTCACAAAATAATCAAAGATTGGAGATGTTAACAAATAATTTCCATAGAATAAATTGTAACAAAAATAATTTGTAGTATTTAAAAGTTATTGTTTCAGCAAATCAGAATTCGTTTGATAGAGACCGCCCACTCAATTCGTGGTTAAAAAGTATATACATTTTTATTTTTTCTATATAACTAGACCCTATTCCACGTCTGGGATCGTGTAGAGCCCTCTGAAGCCCTTTGAAACTGCATTGATTTGGACCTTCAACCCACTGGTTGCCATTGAAATCCATTATGTGGAGAAAAATCCTGGAATGTTTTCCTCAAAAAACTACATTTTTTTTCGACTGAAGAAAGAAAGACATGAACATCTTGGATGAGCTTGGGGTGAGTAAATTATCAGGAAATTCTCATTTTGAAGTGAACTAATCCTTTAAGAAAACTTTCTGTTGCCTGAGGGCAATGCTGTGCTGTAGATGGTTATTGAGAAAAATATTAGAGTTATGGGTAACGCTTTAGATTACAGCCCGGAAAGAGTAAATTATCAGGAAATTTTCATTTTAAAGTGAACTAATCCTTTAAGGCCCATGTTCAGTACATGTTTTTTTAAATGATTAAAACAATTAGAATAGTCAAAAAATTATCAAAGAACAGTCCAATAAGGTGCGGGAGTCACTATCAAGCACCATTTGAAGGTGGAACGTCCTTTTCTGACACATGGTCACAGGAGCACATGGTGTGAGAAGGCGGAAAGATTATTTGCTTTAATAATCTTATTTAAAATAACATGAACTTTACTCCTAAGTAAATGTGTGTGTGTGAATGAAGGTGTAGAGAAGCCTTTATGAAGGTTTTATGAAGTTTTTTTTATTTTGCATGTCTAGAAATTCTGTTTTTCTTTTCATTGCCTCAGGCCAATGTTGTGCGATATGGGGTATTTTTAAGGATGTTTTTGCTGACAATATGTTTGGACGTTAATACATATTATCACGTATTGCACAATATAAGCTCTAAATATAGTTGTATTTATTTATTTTTGATTTCTTGACATTTTTGAAAAAGCTTAGTGATTTTGTATTGCTCTCTGACCATTGTCTTATGATATGTGAATTAATAATTTTCTTTATGATTCTGTATAATTGTTTCACAAGCAAAAAATATATTTTGGGGTGTGTGGGGATGGGGGGGGGGGGTATTGATAAATGTTTTATCAATGTTTCCAAATGAACCAAGAAATGATTTGGATTAATTTGTATCATGTACCATCAAAATGTATGCAGTAGAGGGTTAATTATAAAAAATCCTATGATCATTAGCATGCTCGTGTAAAGGTTGTGGGACTACTTCTACTGAAATGAATTCACATCCCTGTCCACCCACTACCTGTTTTTCCCATCTTTACGCCTGTTCACGAAGCGCATCGTTTACTTGTACCAAATGAGCTCTGTAGCCTAATAAGATCTGACTTCTGTTGACATAAAAGTTTAGAGTTTATGCAAATAAAGCTGGCAGGGACAGGCAGCGCATGAGATGTACCATCCCTCAGAGCATCTGCAACCTTGTGTTTCCACAATATGTTCTTTATTTATTATTATCAGCTCCCGTTTACAGTTACAGCTCCTAGGTCCAATTAGAGCTTCAAAACAGAAATGAGAACTGGGTGAGTGACTAGTTTGAATGTTGTTTCCAGCTAGTTGGTGCTGGTGTAGTCTCAGCTTTAGATGGCACGCCACCCACTGTACATTCACTGACAACCATAGCACGCACAAAAATCTCTTCCAGGAACCAGACCTTGAAAAACTGATAACTTAAAATGCATTGGAGAAATCCTGTCCAATCAAATCACTATTACTAAAATATATCACAGGGGAATATAAAGGGGAAATCTATTAGATTTAATTTATGCCCTTTCCATTTGTCCAGTCCCAACACACTGGGGAAAACTGCACAGAGATTTTGAAATGTTAACAGGTTGGTACAATGAAAATTTACCACAAAAAAACCCAAAATAGCTGGATTTGAAGTTTGCAAAGTTTTGTTTTAAGCACTTAGTAGCAAGATTTGTTAAAGGCCCACTGAAGTGCCTTGAAAAACGCAGAGTTATTCAGTTTGTTGACGTAATTTCCACTGAAACAGGAAGACAGGGCGGAACATATTGAACAGCTCCTCCCCTTTTTTTAAAATAGCCAATAGCGTTTAGTTTAGATCACAGCTCGGCCAGAGCCGTTGATAGTTTAAGCTCAGTAAAGCCGCAGTTTCCTCCTAATCTCTAACCGTTTCTCCTCCTAATCTCCTCCATATGGCTTTAAAATAAAGCATTCTGTGCAGAATTCAAATGGGTCCGATACATTTTGTGGTCTGCACCGACTCGCACATATGATCCTCTCTGTGCTATTGTGTCTCTGGACTGGAGCAGACTGTGTGCGCTGCAGTGGTTCGCGTGACACTAATGTAAAACCAGACTTCATTCGCCCCAATGGAAAGCATATTTACACTGTCTGAGTCGTTCCCTATCCCCTATATAGTGCACTATGTGCCATTCACCATGTAGAAAATAGTAAATGTGTGAACAAGTGATTGATTTTAGCCGCAGCTTCAGCATTTATTTATAGTGTAGGGGGCGGGACGCTTCAGATTCTACAGCATTTGATTGGACAGAAAATCTGATGAGGAGCTGAAAAGCAGAGTGATGTCATCAAAATCATGGATCCATGAGAGTGAGAGACTAAGTTTTGAACATTTGTATCTTCTAAATGTGAATTTTGCCATTGTTTTGGAGCACACTAGCTTATAGATAACAGTAAGGCTAACATATTCATAAAAGCAAAAAGACTTCCATTTTGACTTCATGGAGACTTCAACAATTTCACTTTGTATTCTGAAAATTTTTTTTGTGAAATAACTTTCGAATGGATATTTTTCACCATGTTTACATTGTCCCCTGTACAAGCATTCACAAAGGCTTGTTGGCCAGAATGTCTCTTTCTAAAGTAGCTAAAATATTTAAATAAGTTGGTCACAATGAAAAAACTTCTGGCTACATGAGACTGTTGGGTATAGTGGTGGTCTAGGCGGTGGACCGATTTTGCCCTGCTTTTTTACCAGAAGACTTTAGCATACGTCAGGGGTGCCCAATCCAGCTTCTGGAGGGCCATTGTCCTGCCGAAATTGATGTCAACCTGCTCCAGCACACCTGCCTGGAAGTTTCTAGTAATTCTGGAGACCTTGAATAGCTAGTTCAGGTGTGTTAATTTAGGGTTGGAGCTAAAATCTAATTTCTCAGATTGCTCCTGTCTCCTGATCGATTGCTCCTGTCTGCCTCCTGTCTGCCGGTCGCAGTGTTTGCAGCTCTGTACAGCTTTGCTTTTGAATCTCTATTTGATATCTTTTCTTGTTGTTTATACTGCTAAATACACTCACCTAAAGGATTATTAGGAACACCATACTAATACTGTGTTTGACCCCCTTTCGCCTTCAGAACTGCCTTAATTCTACGTGGCATTGATTCAACAAGGTGCTGAAAGCATTCTTTAGAAATGTTGGCCCATATTGATAGGATAGCATCTTGCAGTTGATGGAGATTTGTGGGATGCACATCCAGGGCACGAAGCTCCCGTTCCACCACATCACAAAGATGCTCTATTGGGTTGAGATCTGGTGACTGTGGGGGCCATTTTAGTACAGTGAACTCATTGTCATGTTTAAGAAACCAATTTGAAATGATTCGAGCTTTGTGACATGGTGCATTATCCTGCTGGAAGTAGCCATCAGAGGATGGGTACATGGTGGTCATAAAGGGATGGACATGGTCAGAAACAATGCTCAGGTAGGCCGTGGCATTTAAACGATGCCCAATTGGCACTAAGGGGCCTAAAGTGTGCCAAGAAAACATCCCCCACACCATTACACCACCACCACCAGCCTGCACAGTGGTAACAAGGCATAATGGATCCATGTTCTCATTCTGTTTACGCCAAATTCTGACTTTACCATCTGAATGTCTCAACAGAAATCGAGACTCATCAGACCAGGCAACATTTTTCCAGTCTTCAACTGTCCAATTTTGGTGAGCCCGTGCAAATTGTAGCCTCTTTTTCCTATTTGTAGTGGAGATGAGTGGTACCCGGTGGGGTCTTCTGCTGTTGTAGCCCATCCGCCTCAAGGTTGTGCGTGTTGTGGCTTCACAAATGCTTTGCTGCATACCTCGGTTGTAACGAGTGGTTATTTCAGTCAAAGTTGCTCTTCTATCAGCTTGAATCAGTCGGCCCATTCTCCTCTGACCTCTAGCATCAACTAGGCATTTTCGCCCACAGGACTGCCGCATACTGGATGTTTTTCCCTTTTCACACCATTCTTTGTAAATTCTAGAAATGGTTGTGCGTGAAAATCCCAGTAACTGAGCAGATTGTGAAATACTCAGACCAGCCCGTCTGGCACCAACAACCATGCCACGCTCAAAATTGCTTAAATCACCTTTCTTTCCCATTCTGACATTCAGTTTGGAGTTCAGGAGATTGTCTTGACCAGGACCACACCCCTAAATGCATTGAAGCAACTGCCATGTGATTGGTTGATTAGATAATTGCATTAATCAGAAATTTAACAGGTGTTCCTAATAATCCTTTAGGTGAGTGTATAACTTACTCATCACCATATATTGTTTAATATTGCCTATCACGTTAAAATTGACATTGTTAGCTTTTAATTTAAATCACTATCACAACGTGTTAGCATTTCACAACGCGTTAGCATTTCACTAGCCTGTTAGCCTGCCATTTGTGCATCCGGGTTTCCTGTTTTTGTCTCTCGTGCCTTTACTAGTCCATCAAACAACTGTGGTAAGTTGGATTAATCAACAAATACGGTAAGCCATGTCTTCTCCTTTTATTGTCACCTGCACTACATGTTTCATGTTTAGTATATCTGTCTCCGTTGGTGAACAGGGCTTCACATGTGATAAATGTAAGGAGATAGTCAGACTGACGGAGAAGATTTCAGAATTAGAGACAGGCATCCAGACTTTATTTGAGAGTAGTGAGAACAAAACAGCTTTAGACACTGCTTTGGATGCGACTAGCTTAGTGAAATCTGTACATTGTTCGGTTCCGGCTGTAGAGCCCGTGCAGCAGGGCAACTGGGTGACGGTGAAAAAAACCACTCTTCCGTTCCGATTAGAACATCAAACAGGTTCTCCCCACTCAGTGATGCACCCACTGAGAATCCTGTTGAAAGTGCCCTAGTTATTGGCGATTCTATTACACGGAACGTGAAAATAGAGACACCAGCCACCATAATCACATGTTTACAGGGAGCCAGAGCGCCTGACATCAAAGCAAATGTAAAAGTGCTGGCTAATGCTAATCGTAAATTCTCTAAGATTATTATTCAAATGATGTTCGACTTCGCCAGTCGGAGATCACCAAAATTAACATTAAAGAGGTGTGTGAACTCGCAAGTACGATGGCAAATCGGGTTTTTTGCTCTGGTCCCCTCCCCATTAAAAGGAGTGATGAGATACTTGGCAGACTATCATCACTCAATGGCTGGTTGTCTAAGTGGTGTCCGCAAAATAACATAGGGTTCATAGACAATTGGAAAAGCTTTTGGGGCAGACCTGACCTGTTGAAAAGAGATGGTATCCATCCCTCCTGGGGTGGTGCCGCTCTTCTCTCTAGTAATTTGGCACATAGTCTTAAAGCTAAACCTTGACTAACTAGGGCCCAGGTCAGGAAGCAGACGGACTGGCTAACCCGACCGTCTGCTAGCTGTCTCGCGTCACAGAAGTCAGATAAATCCCAACACATAGAGACTCTTTCACCTAGATATTATCACATAGAGACTGTGTCTGTTCCACGAATTAGTAAATACAAAAAAACACCAAAACTATTCAACGGTAAAAATTTTATTGATGTCCAACAAATAAACAACAGATATAATACAGATGAACAAAAGATAAAGCTCGGGCTGCTGAATATTCGATCCCTTTACCTCTAAAACGCTTATTGTTAATGATATGATTACAGATAATAATCTAGATGTGCTGTGTTTGACAGAAACATGGCTAAAACCTGACGACCACAAGATTATTGTTATAAACACGTGTTGCTGTAATTTATAATAATATCTTCAGTATTACTCAGAAGTCTAGTTTCAAATATAATTATTTTGAAGTTTTGGTGCTTTAGGTAACGTTATGTAGTGAAATTGATAAATCCTGTTTAACATTTGTGTTGGCTACTGTATATAGGCCACCAGGGCACAATACACACTTTATCAGAGAATTTGCTGATTTTTTATCAGAGTTAGTACTGGCTACAGATAAAGTCCTAATTGTTGGTGATTTTAATATCCATGTAGACAGTGAAAAAGACGCATTGGGATTGGCATTTAGAGACATTCTAAACTCTATTGGAGTTAGGCAACACGTATCAGGACCCACTCATCGCCGTAATCATACTCTAGACCTAATATTGTCACATGGAATAAATGTTGATACCGTTGAAATTCTGCAGCAGAGCGATGACATCTCAGATCATTACCTAGTATCATGTATACTTAATTTAGCAAAGGCTGCAAAGCCGTCCCCTCGCTTCAAATATGGCAGGACTATCACTGCTGAGACTAAAGATTTCTTTATAAATAAACTTCCTCATCAGTTTCATCTCCTCAGCATCCCAGATAGCCCAGAGGAACTTGATGTTGCAACAGAAACTATTGACTCTCTCTTTTCCAGCACTTTGCTTTTCTGCGCTTAAAGAAGATTAAAGAGAATAGTCCAACGCCGTGGTACAACGAGCACACCCGGGCCCTTAAAACAGCAGCCAGAAAAATGGAGCGCAGCTGGAAGAAAACAAAAGGACAGGACGTTTTTCGCATTTCGTGGAAAGAGAGCATGATTTCATACAGAAAGGCCGTAAAAACTGCTAGATCTGCTTATTTATCGACTCTCTTAGAAGAAAACAAACACAACCCTAGGTATTTATTCGATACAGTGGCTAAATTAACCAAAAATAAAGCTTCAACTTCTGATGTCTGCCAACAGCACAGCAGTAATGACTTTATGAACTTCTTTACTTGTAAGATTGATAATATTAGGAAAAAAATTATAACCATACAGCCGTCTACTACTGTACTGCACATCAGACAGAGCATTGTAGTGTCACTGAGGAAAAATTACATTCATTCACTGCTATAGGAGAAGAAGAATTGGCTAAACTCGTTAAATCATCTAAATCAACAACATGTATGCTCGACCCTATACCGACTAAACTACTAAAAGAGATGCTTCCAGAGGTTATAGATCCTCTTCTTAATATCATTAATTCATCCTTGACTTTAGGATATGTACCAAAAACTTTTAAGTTGGCTATTATTAAACCACTTATTAAAAAAACGCAACTTGACCCTACAGAATTAGTCAATTACAGGCCAATCTCAAATCTACCCTTTCTGTCAAAAATACTAGAAAAGGCAGTGTCCTCACAATTATGCTCCTTTTTAGAAAGAAATGGTATCTGTAAGGTTTTCCAGTCAGGATTTAGACCGCATCTTAGTACTGAGACTGCTCTCATTAGAGTTACAAATGATTTACTCTTATCATCCGATCGTGGTTGTATCTCTCTGTTAGTGTTACTCGATCTTAGCGCTGCATTCGATACCATCGACCACAACATTCTTTTGAATAGACTCGAAAATTATGTTGCCATTAGTGGAATTGCATTGGCATGGTTTAAATCATACTTATCTGACCGTTTTCAGTTTGTAGCAGTAAATAAAGAGATGTCACACCGATCACAAGTTCAATATGGAGTACCGCAGGGCTCAGTGCTAGGACCGTTGCTTTTCACCCTGTACATGCTACCACTGGGAGATATCATTAGGAAGCATGGCGTTAGTTTTCATTGTTATGCTGATGATACTCAACTCTATATTTCTTCACGCCCTGACGAAACTTACCAATTCACAAGATTAACGGAATGCATAGCTGATATAAAAAATTGGATGACTAGTAATTTCCTGCAACTTAATTCAGAAAAAAAAGAATTTTTAATTATTGGACAAAAAAACTCTATGTAGTAACCTAGAATACTGTCTAACACTTGATGGCTGCTCTGTCAAGTCCTTGTCATCAGTTAGGAACTTGGGTGTGCTCTTTGATACCAATCTCTCATTTGAAAGCCACGTTTCTAGCATCTGTAAAACTGCATTCTACCATCTTAAAAATATATCTAAATTACGGCATATGCTTTCAATGCAAAATGCTGAACAGTTAGTTCATGCATTCATGACCTCAAGGCTAGATTATTGTAATGCTCTACTGGGTGGTTGCCCCGCTCGCTTAATAAATAAACTGCAGCTGGTCCAAAACGCAGCAGCTCGAGTTCTTACTAGAACCAGGAAGTATGACCATATTAGCCCGGTTCTGTCAACACTGCACTGGCTCCCTATTAAACATTGCATACATTTTAAAATCTTGCTAATTACTTACAAAGCACTAAATGGTTTAGCTCCCCAGTACTTGAGCGAGCTCTTAACGCATTATACTCTATTACGTCTATTGCGGTCTCAAAACCCTGGCCAGTTGATAATACCTAGAATATCAAAATCAACTGCAGGCGGTCGATCCTTTTCCTATTTAGCACCCAAACTCTGGAACAGCCTTCCTAGCATTGTTTGGGAAGCAGACACACTCTGTCAGTTTAAATCTAGACTAAAAATGCATCTCTTTACTATGGCATACACATAAAACATTTTTAATTTATATTTTATTCAAATTGTTAGGCTGCATTAACTAGGTCAGCCGGAACCGGGAACACTTCCCATAACACCTGATGTACTCGTTACATCATAAGAGGAATGGCATCTTCGCTAATGTTAGTCTCTCTGTTTATCCCGAGGTTTACTGCAGTCAGCCGGATCCGGGCCGTATCCAGATCAGATGGTGGACCAGCGCCCAGACATTACCAACGCATCCCTGAAGTGTCTGCAGAGACCGTGTCAATTAGTCTACCCTCTGAAATTGCTCATCGACATGGCATCCTCAATGGATCCATCTCCGGCGTGATGACTCCGATATTTCGAATATTCCTATTTAATAATTGTTTAATCGACACGCCATCCTCAATAAACCCGGCATGATGCCTCCGATCTTTCGAATAATCCGATCTAATATTACTTCTGACCTGTAAGGCTGCCAAAATAATAAACATACACTGTTTGTTAATTGGCCAGAGGAGAACTGGCACCCCGACTGAGCCTGGTTTCTCCCAAGGTTTATTTTTCTCCATTAGGACACCTGATGGAGTTTTGGTTCCTTGCCACTGTCGCCTCTGGCTTGCTCAGTTGGGGACACTAAATTTTCAAATAAATATCCAAATAAATTTAATTACTAAACTAAATTATATCAATTACATTACTTGAATATATATGATAATTGAAATGAGCTGATGACATCACCGTTTTCTCCAGAGCGGCTATACTGCCGAATCAAATTCTGTTCATTATTTTCCTGTTTAACACTGTGAAGCTGCTTTGAAACAATCTGCATTGTAAAAAGCGCTATATAAATAAGTTGACTGACTATAAACTCTGCAGGATACTGAACCTCCAGTTGCAGGATTGGACACCCCTGGCATAGGTGTTTGCAAGAAGTAAAGGAGAGAGAGGCTTTGGCAGGTTTTGCACTTGGACAAATGTAGGGCATACAAACAAACATATTCAGGGTTGAGTTGGAATAAAGCCCAAACTCTAAGAGCATTCATTATCGGACAAAGCGAATGCCGCTTTAATGAGATTACTCCCGCAGACTATGCGCCGGAGACAAAGCAATCTCTGCATCGGCTGTCTTGTTTACAGCTAATGGTAACATTTCACAGGCCCTTCAGATGGACAGCTCCAGTGCATTATTGCAGTAATCGATCAGGGCCTGGACACACACATGAAAGGCCCATTCATTGCTCCTGGACCACCCGCTTTTGCTCACACTTTATGACTGCCCACCTCTTGGCGTTTGAAGAACTGCAAAAACAAGCCTGTCCATGCTGTGTGAACACAGCACGTATCATTTTTTTCTCACCTTAGGTGTGACGGTTTGACAGCTGTCTGTCGATTTGATGTCAGGGGTAGCCCCTGATATGCCGCTGTCAGGATCTCTGAGACAGCCACCATCAGGTCTGCCAGGGGTTGTTGTGGTCAGGTGAAAGTGTGCCATAGAAGAGTTAGGCCCAGAGCAACACTCTTATTTTGATTAATGGACCTCTCTGTACCCCTGAGTGAGCAATTATCAGAGGATCGGCACACTCGTTCATCACTGTAACAGAACAGCGGCACAGCCTGTGCTGCGCAACCGTACCCGACCTGCAGAACTGCCTCCTTACAACACCACCCCACCGGTTCGGGCCAAGAGAAGAGCGGTGCCCGGCTGAGGAGAAAGAGAGGAGTTTAGTGGAGTGAAAAGCAGAGGTTAAGGTTTCCCTTGAGGAATAACTCGGCAGGCTCTTGGATTTGCTCTCTGGCTGCGGCATGAGCTAATAATCAAGCCTCCTGCTTTCATCTACACCGGCGAACGTAATGGTCCACACTTTAGAATACCCAAATACTATCGTCTACATGATGCAAGAGCCCATTAGCGGAATGTTTTTCCCGACACACCATGTTTAGGTGACGCTGCAACCTACTTCAAAATAATCATCATCTTTACAGGGCGAAACACGTCGGCGCTACAAAACGAGTCTGTTTGCAACAATGCGCAGTGGCTGTCCTCTAGACTGTTTTGCACTGATACTGTCACATTGAGGAAAAAAGCTCATTATGTTAATCTGCAAATCTATTGAGGACATCTGGCAGATGACATGCATCTTTTACTCACACTGCCAAACATATTGACATTAAATGCATTATTACATTAGAAGTCAGCAATCAAATTCACACTGACACATGATCAATATGTAATTTGCAGATGTATTATTTCCCTGGCCGAGTAACACATCATCGATGAGCCCGTTTGAATAGGTTCACTTAGACAGACCTCAGTAATTTGCTCAGACTCATCTATTGTCTCATAACAAATGCTCCGATCTGATTGGCTACCTTTCTTCTGGGAGTAAATGTACACAGGTTTTTTTTTAAAACTGGAAACAAAGTAATGTTTACAAAGTATTGGGTTGATACAATCAGATAACCAATGGATTTGCCAAAGTTTGACATGTTTTTATTGAATTTAGTTTGAAGCAACTAGCAGCAAGTCACAAGCTCAATTGTATATTCTGCATTGTTTTGAGTTTCTGTACATATTACTTTTGGATGTGCAGAAAATCAAATCACTGATGTATGGTGAAACCATGGAAACCATGGAAAAATACATTTTATGATTGACCAGCCTTGCCCTTGAAGTATCAGGAAACAATAAAATGTAGCAGTCATTAATAATTGCCTGTATTTGGCATAGCCATAAAAAAACAATAAAAAAAAAACCGTTTTAGTTTTCCTGAGATCATCATAGTGGACGTGATCAAGTTTCAACATCTAGCTGATCTCAGCATATAACAAGACAAATGAGACTGCTCCCCTTAAACAAATCTCTATAAAGAATATAAATCACTGATAAACATCACCTATATAATGTTGTTAAATGATGGTGTAAGTTATAAAATACATATCAATTTAACTTAGTTATTTGTGAGAGTCTGTTTTCATTACTGTCCCTCTTTACCTTAACATGTTAAAAAAAAAAGCGAGATAATAGATTCAGGTAAAGTTTGATGGATTATGATCATTAATCATCATACAAATATAAGCTGACGTGGCATAAACCATGTCATGTGACCGTTAGAGCCTGGATTTTTCCTGAAAGTCTAATTAGCTGTGCTGTAGCACAGACATGAGATGCATATAGTAGCTTATATGTGTTGCCCTGTTTTACATGGTTTGTACATCAATTTGGACCAAGCCAGTCATTTAGCCAATCTTGAATACCCTTTCTTATTTTCCACAATCCCTGTATCGAGGAAAGCATTGACACCCTAATATTTTCAGCTGGGGAAAAAAAATCGAATGAACAAGGCTTGATAAATGTAATGACTTAGATGATTAATTTGAAGAGGATGAAAATTAATTACTCGTTACCCCCTAGTGGGTCTACCCTCAGAAATATAGTTTTATTAGTAAACCTCCTCAGCCTGTTAGAATGAAGCGTGCCGTCATCATTTCTAATCCCTAGATCCGATGATTTACCTGCTGTTTACCTCTAACTATTAGTCAATTACCAGGCTGTCTTCTGGACCAGACCTCTGAGTTAATGGGTTTGGACGAAGGCCAGGGTGTGATTTCTTTTCAACACAGTCTAATGGGCTGTCTTGTGATGCATTTTTAATGCACAACGTTGAGTGCAAACACCCTTTGCCAACTACTCAGGTATTTTTCTCGCATTGATTTTGTCTTCTCTTTTTCCCCCTGTGCAGATTTTTTTGCACTGAATATGCATGCTAATGCATGGCCTTGATTTTCATAAGCTATTGTTAAGACTTCTCTAAAGACACGCTCATTTTGAGATTCCAATGCAGTGTGGGATCGTACTGCATGGTGCGCTCAATTTAACCCCTCCGGTTCTACTCGCACTGCTCCAAGCGGGAATCGAAATGGCGCTTCTGGCATGTGAGGTGAGCACACTAACAAGGATGCAAAAAAACGTAGTCTCTAGCGCACCTCTTGACACCAGGGGATTTACTCCCATAGCTCTAACTAGGTGGACTCCATTACACTCACCCCCAATCCCACTCCCGTCCGGGTCACGGCACCAATATAAACTCGCCCTGCTCCAAGTGGGATTCGAACCAGCACTTCCGGCATGGGAGGCGGACGGACTAACAAGGATGCTAAAGACCGCAGTCTCTAGCGTCTATCGCCATTGTGCTTCTTGACACCAGGGGAGTGAGGTTTACTCGCACAGCTTTAACTAGGTGGCCTCCATTACACTTACCCCTCTAAACCTCACTCCCATCCTTGTCACAGCACCAATATAACCCCTTCGGTTCTACTCGCCCTGCTCCAAGTGGGATTTGAACCAGAACTTCTGGCATGGGAGACGGACGGACTAAAAAGGATGCTAAAAACAGCAGTTTCTAGCATCTGTCGCCAGAACGCCTCGAAACCAAGGGAGTGAGGTTTACACGCACAGCTCTAACTAGGTGGCCTCCATTACATATGCAGTTTTAGGGTGTTTCTCAAATGGAAGGCTGCATCCTATGAAGGCTGCATATCTCAGCTGCCACGTCATCAAACGTTGCTGAAGGCCATCTCAGTTTGAAGGATCCTTGGAAGGCAGCCTTCGTTTCACATCTTTCATTCTTCCTGTTTTGAAGGATACATCGGATGTATCCTTCGCGGCCTTAAATCACCCACAATCCTTTGCACACATTCCGATTCACGAAAATAAACTGACGGAAAATGAGTTGTACTGAGCTTGTCTTGAGTTTATTATGAAATGTAAGACAAAAATAATGTTTTCAGACATGAAAGCATAGATGTTATCTTTAGTTTTGTTGTAAATGAATCACTAACACTAAACTGACAATAATGTAAGCCACTCTGAGACCACAGACATCTGTCATTCACTGTATTGCATTCATAGAAAGCCAGTTAATATAAAGATTTGTAATACAAAGTATTTTACAAATTTAAGTGATGCAGCCATGCACACTTACTAGACCGTCTCATTCTAGTGTTTAATTGCTGAGGAGGACACTAGCCTACAAGCCTAAGAAGGGCTGGACTGGCCGCAATCTCTGTAGGATGCAACCTTCTGTTTGAGAAACACCCTTAGAGTTTAGAGCAGCCCTCAAAATCGAATTTGATTCAAAATTGATTTGCATGACCAGAAGTCATTCATTTTCAATGGAGTTAGCAATTTCAGACATCGATTTGTATCTATTTGTATTTCCAATGTCAACCCTTTGATGGACAGTTGTGCAGCCCACCAATAATATTACATAGGTACAACAGTATGAAATTCCACTATAACCGACAATACAGACACTCGGCGACCTCCAGCAATGACTGAGTTCAAGCATGTGTATTACATTTGCATTTAAATTATATTAATCATTAAGTGTTTTAGCTTCAATACTAATGGCAGTTTTTCCCAGACACAGTTAATGCAAGGTCGTTTTGTCGTGAATATAATACACTTACAAAGCGCAGTATAAAAAGCTCCACATAATGGCTTTCCTGACATCTTATTGCTTTTTAAAAGTGGAGTGAAACAGTTGTGTAAAGATCTGTATTTTGAATCTACATATTACTTTCATGTCCTCTCTTTCATCACTGTCTCATTCCCTTTTCTCTGTCTCTCCTCCTCTTCGCTCACTGGTTGTCTCCATCCGTTGCTCACATCTTTATTTCATTCCAATTTTCACCCAGCACGATGGAAATGGAGTGGGAGGGCTGGGGAGCTGGATAAGATGGAAGTGGCTGAGAGGAGACAAAAATAAAACCCAATTTCAACAATTGCTCAAACCCCTGCCTCAGTGTCTACAGGAGGACAGACCAGCGCACCATCAGCAAGTCCTGGAATTTTGTCTTCCCCTGTAGATACTTTTTTATAAGGTCTTTTTTTTTTTTTTTTTTTTCACAGACGTCCTTGAAAATAAGGCAGGCAAACAATGACTGGGGTGACTAAACAGTTGTGGCACTTTTGCAAGCAGTATTTCAGTAAAAAGAAATACTATTCATTAATCACCTGAACAGTACTGTTGCTAACCAATAATTTAGTCCAAAGCAAAAACCATGTGAGCCACTTACAATGGAAGTGAATGTGACCCATTTTCAGAGGGTTTATTGCAGAAATGTGAAGATTAAAATGTTACAAAATTAAAATATAATTATTAATCGTTTAGTTATAAAATCACTTGCATTCATTTTTGTTAAATGTGTTTGAACTGTAAACGGTGTTTGACCATTTATATTATAAAATACACTCACCTAAAGGATTATTAGGAACACCTGTTCAATTTCTCATTAATGCAATTATCTAATCAACCAATCACATGGCAGATGCTTCAATGCAGTTAGGGGTGTGGTCCTGGTCAAGACAATCTCCTGAACTCCAAACTAAATGTCAGAATGGGAAAGAAAGGTGATTTAAGCAATTTTGAGCGTGGCATGGTTGTTGGTACCAGACGGGCCGGTCTGAGTATTTCACAATATGCTCAGTTACTGGGATTTTCACGCAAAACCATTTCTAGAGTTTACAAAGAATGGTGTGAAAAGGGAAAAACATCCAGTATGCGGCAGTCCTGTGGGCGAAAATGCCTTGTTGATGCTAGAGGTCAGAGGAGAATGGGCCGACTGATTCAAGCTAATAGAAGAGCAACTTTGACTGAAATAACCACTCGTTACAACCGAGGTATGCAGCAAAGCATTTGTGAAGCCACAACACGCACAACCTTGAGGCGGATGGGCTACAACAGCAGAAGACCCCACCGGGTACCACTCATCTCCACTACAAATAGGAAAAAGAGGCTACAATTTGCACGAGCTAACCAAAATTGGACAGTTGAAGACTGGAAAAATGTTGCCTGGTCTGATGAGTCTCAATTTCTGTTGAGACATTCAGATGGTAGAGTCAGAATTTGGCGTAAACAGAATGAGAACATGGATCCATCATGCCTTGTTACCACTGTGCAGGCTGGTGGTGGTGGTGTAATGGTGTGGGGGATGTTTTCTTGGCACACTTAGTGCCAATTGGGCATCGTTTAAATGGCACGGCCTACCTGAGCATTGTTTCTGACCATGTCCATCCCTTTATGACCACCATGTACCCATCCTCTGATGGCTACTTCCAACAGGATAATGCACCATGTCACAAAGCTCGAATCATTTCAAATTGGTTTTTTGAACATGACAATGAGTTCACTGTACTAAAATGGCCCCCACAGTCACCAGATCTCAACCCAATAGAGCATCTTTGGGATGTGGTGGAACGGGAGCTTCGTGCCCTGGATGTGCATCCCACAAATCTCCATCAACTGCAAGATGCTATCCTATCAATATGGGCCAACATTTCTAAAGAATGCTTTCAGCACCTTGTTGAATCAATGTCACGTAGAATTAAGGCAGTTCTGAAGGCGAAAGGGGGTCAAACACAGTATTAGTATGGTGTTCCTAATAATCCTTTAAGTGAGTGTATATGATGTATTTATTTAATTATTTATTAATATCTGTTTATAAAATATAATTACTTTACTTTTTATACACTAAAATCATAACACTCATATTGTTTACATATTGTGGCTTTACTTGTAATAAAGTCCACTGAAGGTGAGTGCAGATGAACCCAAGTGAAGCTTTATTAAATCCAAATGAAGAAACAAAAATAAACAAAGACTTGGCTTGACATGAACTAAACATGAAGTTAAATATGAACATAAACTCACCAAACAGTGGACAGATCCTTACTGTCCTTACCAGTGCCCAAATTTGTGTACATAATATACTGATTCACGAGCTTGTGAGCTAGAGAGCTGGGGGGCATTCCAGAAAGCAAAGTTAACTTACCGTCACATATACCCAAACCTTACTTAATCAAGGTATGCTGGTTCCAAAAACAAGTCCGGGAGTAAGTTAAGACAACCCAGAGTATGGTCCCTGTTAACGCACAAGACATTCTCAACAGAGCAACGAATCAGTGATTCACCATGGAAACAGACGCTAAGAAAAAGCGTGCCATTCTACTTCCTCTTCTTCATTTGTTTAATGGCGATTTACATAACCTAGTGCACATCGCCACCTATTTGGTGGTTGTGCAATCATTTGTTCAATCTCTTCGTTTAATAAGTAATCTTTATTCACTGAGAATAAATATTATATATTTTTTTGATGCTAATTAATTGAATGCAGATCCATGTTTGAGATGACAATAAAATAAATAATACATATATTTGAATTGAATTTACATTTAAACATTACCTTGTTATAATAGTGCTTTAGAATTAATATATATTATTGTATATTATATAACTGTAACTATATAACAAATGTGGTTATATTAATATAACTAGGCCTATATTAATTATATAAAACACATCTGAATACCTCTTAAGCAAACTAACCCTGGAACATAACCTGCTTTGGAGCAGGTTATGTTCAGAGAGTGAGTTGCTATGGCTACTTGCATACCCTGAAAGTTACCGCCATGTTTGGAACCGAAAGTTAAGGTTATTTGCTTACTTACCCTTAAACATACCCAGGTATGTCACATAACCTGCTTTCTGGAATACCCCCCTGATTGAGACACACCCATGATAACAAAAACATGACTATCCCTGCATTGCAATGTGCATACTATCCACCCTCTCTGCCTTAAATAGTATTGAATATTACTATTTAGGATAGTATGCACATTTTGATGCAGGCAATAAGAATTTCAAAATAAAAGACATGAACACAAACAAAACACAAACCAACGTGATGTTACTATTGAAAGCATATATATTTATTTAATTCTTTTAAAGAAAGGAGGGACAAGTCAAAAATGAATATTGATCAAGTTTAACCACTGAACCTTGAATATTCCTTTATTTTTAGTGAATTTCCCTCTCTGGGTTTCTTTTTTCTATAATGCATCACTACGCAATCAACTTTTGTGTGTCCAACCTGTGGAGCCTTTCTGATGTGTATAGAAGGGATAGATTAAGAGTGTTCTGTCCATCCTGGTCAGATTGCATTACCTATCAGTGAATCAGACCTATCATCCCCTCAAATGACAGCAAATTACTGCAACGCTGTCAGATATGAGCTCTAATCACACACGGCTTTCCGAGGGGAATGTAATCACACCCCGGCCACACTGCAACTCAACAACCGGCTTAAAAACTGCCCTCTGACATCCACAGAAGACCTTTTCACAGAATATATTATATGGGAAAACCATTACAGTAATATCATGGTGTTCTTTGCAGTACTATGTGTAGGATTATGTTAACATACCATGGTGGCCCCAAAAGGTACTTGAGCCACACTTAAAATGTCATTTGATTAGATATGAGTTTTTCCTCATAAATAGCTTTTCTTACCCATGTTTTCTAATGATTTTTAAAGCAACTGGTGTTTTAGTGAGTTGTAGCGGATGTGTCAACCACAAAGTTAACTAATTATTTTTCCAACAATATACTGTATCTACTGTTTTACAATTTAAAACCTACATCGCCACCTATTTGGTGGTTGTGCAATCATTTGTTCAATCTCTTCGTTTAATAAGTAATCTTTATTCACTGAGAATTGTTTGTTTGATGCTAATTAACTGAATGCAGATCCATGTTTGATATGACAATAAAATAAATAATACATATATTTAAATTGAATTTACATTTAATCATTACCTTGTTATAAAAGTGCTTTCGAATTAATATATATTATTGTATATTATATAACTGTAACTATATAACAAATTTGGTGATATGAATATAACTAGGCCTACTATACAGGTGTGGCAATCATTTAGGGAAGGTGTGGATGGCGGGGAACACACGGGGTGCGTTCCATTCGACCGTAAGTGGACTGCGAAGTGTACTTCACAGGGTATTCAGCCATCTCAAGTGAGATTCCAATCCAAAGGGAGCGAACATGCTCAGTTCAAAGGGTACTGCGAATGGCGTATTGTTGAACCAACTTCTTTTCACTAGTTTAGTGCTGTTTCATTGAGTGCTTTGAACTTGACGCGCTTAATGCACAAAGATGAGCGCAGAGGAAGAAAACTTGCCTGACAAGGCCAAGACCGCTTCTGTGGCTACAGACAAAAAGTCTAGTTCTGTTGTTGATGACTTGGGGAAACGCTTAAAATTAACAGCTAAGGGATTTACAATGCTGTTTGAAAATCTGCAAAAAAATCCCAGTTTATGCAAGCTAATAAAATTAAGCAAATGATAATGAGGTTCTCTCTGGAAAAAGGACATCTCAAACTGTGTTTGATGTGAAAAAATGTCTAAGCAAATATACCACGTTGTGCAATGAGGCTTTAGAAACTCAAACTACTTTGCTGGAAATGCCTATGCCAGACCCTGAACACGACAAGCAACAACATTGGCTTGCACAGAAAACAGAGGAAATTAATACATTTAAGAATGATGTGAAGAAATGGTTGGCCGATGCTGCTGCAAAAAAGGGCGATGAGAATCTTGATGTGCTGTCTAAAGATAGTATATCCAATGTTTCAAGTAAAGGGTCAAAACATAAGGATCACTCTTCTGTTCATTCAAAGGCTTCCAGTATTATTTCTGTATGTTTAAAAGCAAAGGCTGTAAGGGCTGCACTTTTACAGTCTGCAGCTGCTTTGAGAAAAATGCATGACATTGACGCTGAAGAAGAAGCCCTTCAAATGGAAAGGGCAAAGCTGAAAAGGAAAAAGGAACAGCTAGAGGTTGAGGCCAAGTTGGCTGGTGCTAGAAAATAAAAATGTGTGTGGTGGTGAAGATGTGGATGAGTATGAAGAGGATAATGGAGAAGATGCCATGAATGCCTATCTTCATGGTCATTTGAAATCACAAACATCAAGTTATTTGAACACAGCTCTTGTTTTGCAATTTCCTAAAACTGTGTCTTCACAACAGGACCATTCTATGCCATTGGCTATATGGCCTAAAGGAAAGCCGCACATTCCACTAGCCTTTAGTCTTTAGTAAGGTCTGGTAACCCTTTGTCTTCAGTGTCATATGCACCCTCTTCTCACAGGTCTGAAGTGCGGGGGAACATCCTTGGAACCAGACCCACCAACGCTGCACCAGCAGGACTTCAGCCGTCGATCTCACAAGGGAGTCGGCCTACCCACATGCATGAGTCTGAAGTGCAGAGAAACGGATCCAGACTCACCAATGCTTTAACAGCAGGATTTCAGCCACTGACCTCACAAGGGAGTACACGTATGTTACAATATTCAACACCCTACTCTGTATGACCTTATGCAACAGCAAACTAACATCAGCTGGTTCAGAACCAAGCCTTAGCCTCTCTTCCTCCACAAGCTATCCCAGAGTTTGAAGGTGATCCACTTAAATATGTCGCCTTTATTAGAGCTTTTGAGCAAGCTATTAAAAAGAAAACTACAGATAAACAAGAATGTCTTTATTACTTTGAGCAACATACCAGATGGCAGCCAAGAGAACTGGTTCGGAGTTGCTATAACATGGCTCCTGGGCAGGGCTATGAGAGAGCAAAGAATCTATTGAACGAAAATTTTGGAAATTAACAAAAAATTGCTGTAGCTTATGTAGAGAAGGCTATGACATGGCCAACGATGAGGGTTAATGACATTAATACTCTGCAGTCTTTTTCAATCTTTTTAAGGGACTATTGCAGTGTCATGGAAGATTTACAGCATATGGAGGAGATGAACGTGCCATCCAGTCTTCGCTGGATAATGATGAAGTTGCCATATAAACAGTCAAGTCAAGTCAAGTCAACTTTATTTATATAGCGCTTTTTACAATGCAGATTGTTTCAAAGCAGCTTCACAGTGTTAAACAGGAAAATAATGAACAGAATTTGATTCGGCTGTACAGCCGCTCTGGAGAAAACGGTGATGTCATCAGCTCATTTCAATTATCATATATATTCAAGTAATGTAGTTGATATAATTTAGTTTAGTAATTAAATTTATTTGGATATTTATTAGAAAATGTTGTGTCCCCAACTGAGCAAGCCAGAGGCGACAGTGGCAAGGAACCAAAACTCCATCAGGTGTCCTAATGGAGAAAAATAAACCTTGGGAGAAACCAGGCTCAGTCGGGGTGCCAGTTCTCCAGATTATGTTTATTATTTTGGCAGCCTTATAGGTCAGAAGTAATATTAGATCGGATTATTCGAAAGATCGGAGGCATCATGCCGGGTTTATTGAGGATGGCGTGTCGATTAAACAATTATTAAATAGGAATATTCGGAATATCGGAGTCATCACGCCGGAGATGGATCCATTGAGGATGCCATGTCGATGAGCAATTTTAGAGGGTAGACTAATTGACACGGTCTCTGCAGACACTTCAGGGATGTGTTGGTAATGTCTGGGCGCTGGTCCACCATCTGATCTGGATACGGCCCGGATCCGGCTGACTGCAGTAAACCTCGGGATAAACAGAGAGACTAACATTAGCGTAGATGCCATTCCTCTTATGATGTAACGAGTACATCAGGTGTTATGGGAAGTGTTCCCGGTTCCAGCTGACCTAGTTAATGCAGCCTAACAATTGGAATAAAATATAAATTAAAAATGTTTTATTTGTATGCCATATTAAAGAGATGCGTTTTTAGTCTAGATTTAAACCGACAGAGTGTCTGCTTCCCGAACAATGCTAGGAAGGCTGTTCCAGAGTTTGGGTGCTAAATAGGAAAAGGATCGACCGCCTGCAGTTGATTTTGATATTCTAGGTATTATCAACTGGCCAGAGTTTTAGATAGACGTAATGGAGTATAATGCGTTAAGAGCTCGCTCAAGTACTGGGGAGCTAAACCATTTAGTGCTTTGTAAGTAATTAGCAAGATTTTAAAATGTATGCGATGTTTAATAGGGAGCCAGTGCAGTGTTGACAGAACCGGGCTAATATGGTCATACTTCCTGGTTCTAGTAAGAACTCGAGCTGCTGCGTTTTGGACCAGCTGCAGTTTATTTATTAAGCGAGCGGGGCAACCACCCAGTAGAGCATTACAATGATCTAGCCTTGAGGTCATGAATGCATGAACTAACTGTTCAGCATTTTGCATTGAAAGCATATGCCGTAATTTAGATATATTTTTAAGATGGTAGAATGCAGTTTTACAGATGCCAGAAACGTGGCCTTCAAATGAGAGATTGGTATCAAAGAGCACACCCAGGTTCCTAACTGACGACGAGGACTTGACAGAGCAGCCATCAAGTGTTAGACAGTATTCTAGGTTACTAAATTTTTACATAAAAATTCAGTTTTTTCTGAATTAAGTTGCAGGAAATTGCATTCCGTTAATCTTGTGAATTGGTAAGTTTCGTCAGGGCGTGAAGAAATATAGAGCTGAGTATCGTCAGCATAACAATGAAAACTAACGCCATGCTTCCTAATGATATCTCCCAGTGGTAGCATGTACAGGGTGAAAAGCAACGGTCTTAGCACTGAGCCCTGCGGTACTCCATATTGAACTTGTGATCGGTGTGACATCTCTTCATTTACTGCTACAAACTGAAAACGGTCAGATAAGTATGATTTAAACCATGCCAATGCAATTCCACTAATGCCAACATAATTTTCGAGTCTATTCAAAAGAATGTTGTGGTCGATGGTATCGAATGCAGCGCTAAGATCGAGTAACACTAACAGAGAGATACAACCACGATCGGATGATAAGAGTAAATCATTTGTAACTCTAATGAGAGCAGTCTCAGTACTATGATGCGGTCTAAATCCTGACTGGAAAACCTCACAGATACCATTTTTTTCTAAAAAGGAGCATAATTGTGAGGACACTGCCTTTTCTAGTATTTTTGACAGAAAGGGTAGATTTGAGATTGGCCTGTAATTGACTAATTCTGTAGGGTCAAGTTGCGTTTTTTTAATAAGTGGTTTAATAATAGCCAACTTAAAAGTTTTCGGTACATATCCTAAAGTCAAGGATGAATTAATGATATTAAGAAGAGGATCTATAACCTCTGGAAGCATCTCTTTTAGTAGTTTAGTCGGTATAGGGTCGAGCATACATGTTGTTGATTTAGATGATTTAACGAGTTTAGCCAATTCTTCTTCTCTTATAGCAGTGAATGAATGTAATTTTTCCTCAGTGACACTACAATGCTCTGTCTGATGTGATACAGTAGTAGACGGCTGCATGGTTATAATTTTTTTCCTAATATTATCAATCTTACAAGTAAAGAAGTTCATAAAGTCATTACTGCTGTGCTGTTGGCAGACATCAGAAGTTGAAGCTTTATTTTGGGTTAATTTAGCCACTGTATCGAATAAATACCTAGGGTTGTGTTTGTTTTCTTCTAAGAGAGTCGAGAAATAAGCAGATCTAGCAGTTTTTACGGCCTTTCTGTATGAAATCATGCTCTCTTTCCACAAAATGCGAAAAACTTCCAGTTTTGTTTTCTTCCAGCTGCGCTCCATTTTTCTGGCTGCTGTTTTAAGGGCCCGGGTGTGCTCGTTGTACCACGGCGTTGGACTATTCTCTTTAATCTTCTTTAAGCGCAGAGGAGCAACTGTGTCTAAAGTGCTGGAAAAGAGAGAGTCAATAGTTTCTGTTGCAACATCAAGTTCCTCTGGGCTATCTGGGATGCTGAGGAGATGAAACTGATGAGGAAGTTTATTTATAAAGAAATCTTTAGTCTCAGCAGTGATAGTCCTGCCATATTTGAAGCGAGGGGACGGCTTTGCAGCCTTTGCTAAATTAAGTATACATGATACTAGGTAATGATCTGAGATGTCATCGCTCTGCTGCAGAATTTCAACGGTATCAACATTTATTCCATGTGACAATATTAGGTCTAGAGTATGATTACGGAGATGAGTGGGTCCTGATACGTGTTGCCTAACTCCAATAGAGTTTAGAATGTCTCTAAATGCCAATCCCAATGCGTCTTTTTCATTGTCTACATGGATATTAAAATCACCAACAATTAGGACTTTATCTGTAGCCAGTACTAACTCTGATAAAAAATCAGCAAATTCTCTGATAAAGTGTGTATTGTGCCCTGGTGGCCTATATACAGTAGCCAACACAAATGTTAAACAGGATTTATCAATCGTTACGTAAAGCACCAAAACTTCAAAATAATTATATTTGAAACTAGACTTCTGAGTAATACTGAAGATATTATTATAAATTACAGCAACACGTGTTTATAACAATAATCTTGTGGTCGTCAGGTTTTAGCCATGTTTCTGTCAAACACAGCACATCTAGATTATTATCTGTAATCATATCATTAACAATAAGCGTTTTAGAGGAAAGGGATTGAATATTCAGCAGCCCGAGCTTTATCATTTGTTCATCTGTATTATATCTGTTGTTTATTTGTTGGACATCAATTAAATTTTTACCGTTGAATAGTTTTGGTGTTTTTTTGTATTTACTAATTCGTGGAACAGACACAGTCTCTATGTGATAATATCTAGGTGAAAGAGTCTCTATGTGCTGGGATTTATCTGACTTCTGTGACGCGACACAGCTAGCAGACGGTCGGGTAAGCCAGTCCGTCTGCTTCCTGACCTGGGCCCTAGTTAGTCATAGTTTAGCTTTAAGACTATGTGCCAAATTACTAGAGAGAAGAGCGGCACCACCCCAGGAGGGATGGATACCATCTCTTTTCAACAGGTCAGGTCTGCCCCAAAAGCTTTTCCAATTGTCTATGAACCCTATGTTATTTTGCGGACACCACTTAGACAACCAGCCATTGAGTGATGATAGTCTGCTAAGTATCTCATCACTCCTTTTAATGGGGAGGGGACCAGAGCAAAAAACCCGATTTGCCATCGTACTTGCGAGTTCACACACCTCTTTAATGTTAATTTTGGTGATCTCCGACTGGCGAGGTCGAACATCATTTGAATAATAATCTTAGAGAATTTACGATTAGCATTAGCCAGCACTTTTAAATTTGCTTTGATGTCAGGTAAACATGTGACTATGGTGGCTGGTGTCTCTATTTTCACGTTCCGTGTAATAGAATCGCCAATAACTAGGGCACTTTCAACAGGATTCTCAGTGGGTGCATCACTGAGTAGGGAGAAGCTGTTTGATGTTCTAATCGGAACGGAAGAGTGGTTTTTTGATCCGCGACTATGCCGTCTCACCGTCACCCAGTTGCCCTGCTGCACGGGCTCTACAGCCGGAACCGAACAATGTACAGATTTCACTAAGCTAGTCGCATCCAAAGCAGTGTCTAAGTTTTGTTCTCACTACTCTCAAATAAAGTCTGGATGCGTGTCTCTAATTCTGAAATCTTCTCCGTCAGTCTGACTATCTCCTTACATTTATCACATGTGAAGCCCTGTTCACCAACGGAGACAGATATACTAAACATGAAACGTAGTGCAGGTGACAATAAAAGGAGAAGATATGGCTTACCGTATTTGTTGATTAATCCAACTTACCACAGTTGTTTGATGGACTAGTAAAGGCACGAGAGACAAAAACAGGAAACCCGGATGCACAAATGGCAGGCTAACAGGCTAGTGAAATGCTAACGCGTTGTGAAATGCTAACACGTTGTGATAGTGATTTAAATTAAAAGCTAACAATGTCAATTTTAACGTGATAGGCAATATTAAACAATATATGGTGATGAGTAAGTTATATTTAGCAGTATAAACAACAAGAAAAGATATCAAATAGAGATTCAAAAGCAAAGCTGTACAGAGCTGCAAACACTGCGACCGGCAGACAGGAGGCAGACAGGAGCAATCAATCAGGAGACAGGAGCAATCGATCAGGAGACAGGAGTCTGTCGTCTGGGAGCTACAGGAGCGTTGTGGTTACAGAGCTATGGTTCCAGATTTTCCAAGATTCTCCAGATTCTCCAGATTTTCCAGATTTTCCAGATTTTCCAGATTCTCCAAAATTTCTACATGGATGATTGTCTAAAGTCTGTGTCATCGGAGGCCAAAGCCATAAAAATGGTGCATGAATTGACTGAAGCCTGTGCGAAGGGAGGATTCCGCCTGTTGAAGTGGACAAGCAACAGCAATGAAGTCTTGGCCAGTATTCCTGAGCCACAGTGCTCCAAGACCATCAGAGGGCTTAACCTGGATCAAAAGACAAGTCCTGTCGAAACAGCTCTTGGTCTTCATTAGTGCATAGATGCAGACGTTTTGACCTTTAGGATAGTCATAGAAGAGCACCCACATACAAGACGTGGCATATTGTCTATGGTATCGTCTTTCTATGACCCTATGGGTTTTCTTGCACTATTTACTTTGCCTGTTAATAGGATGCTGCAGGAGATGTGCTGAACATTGTCTGGGACGCCAGGGTACCTTGTGTCTTCTCTGATCAGTGGTCCAAATGGCTGGCTAATCTCCATCACATCACTGAGTTCACAGTGGACTGGTGCATCAAGTCAAAAGACTTTGAAACACCTACTCACCTGCAGTTGCATCACTTCTCCGATGCCAGTGAGTATTGCTACAGAACAGCATCATATCTCAGGATGGAGAATGAGAGAAACCATGTCAGTATTGCTTTTATCTTGGGCAAGGCCAGAGTCGCGCTTGAGCTGGTTGCTGCTGTCCTGGCTGTCCGGGTGGACAAGATGCTGAAGAGAGAGTTGCAGCTAGATCTACACCCTTCAGTATTCTGGACAGACAGTACAACTGTTTCATACGTTTGTGGCCAATAGGGTGGCTGTAATCAGAAATTAAAAAATGTTACACAGTGGAGAAACATTGGCACAAGACTGAATCCAGCAGATGAGGCATCCAGGGGTCTAAGTACTGAAGAATTCCTTGCATGCAAGCAATGGCTGAAGGGACCAGAATTTCTCCTGAGGGGGGAAGTGGAATAGCCTAAGACCATCATGGAACAACCTTTGATCCTTGTGGATGACCCTGATGTGAAGAAAGATCCACTGGTGAATGACTTTGTCTCCCACAGTCCACTGAAAGCAACAGTGTTAAACTACTTTTCAGATTTTAAGAAGCTGAGAACATCTGGGACATGGATGTTCAGACTCAAAGACGTGCCTCTAACCTTGTCCCAAAAGAGAACGGTTCTTGAAGCTTCCGAAAGCCATATTTGCCATGATAATGGAGGCCGAAGAATCAACTACCTTTATGTCGAAATGCAAAGGGAAAAATTGGCACTTCGTGCACAGTCACTGACAACAGGTGACTTTAAGAGGGCAGAAGGTGCCATCATCTGCTTTTCTCAGCAAGAGAGGTTTTCTGATGAGATTGCTGTTTTGAAAGACGGAGGATCTGTCAAACTAAACAGCGACCTCTACAAGCTGGACCCAGTGTTGGTGGACGGATTGCTGCGGGTGGGAGGAAGGCTTAGTAGGGCTACCATGCCTGATGTTGAAAAACATCCTGTCATTCTTTCCAAAGAGCAACATGTGTCCAAACTCCTCTTGAAGCATATCCATCAACAGCTGGGTCACGCAGGTAGAAATCACATGCTCTCTTCTCTCTGGAAGCAATACTGGATTACTAATGCCACTTCAAATGTGGTCACCCTAGGGCACTACACTGTGTTAATCCAGGCCTGTACATGACAACAACGTTTTGGGGGCCTGAAAACACAACCTTTTGAAAACGGGGTTCAAAGCGCGTATACATTTGCGTATTACATGTTCAGTCTATAGAGAAACAAGTGTGCTGACATATTTTGAACTTTGTTTTTTGCGGTAGCTCTGTATATTTCTATGGCATTGCTGTCGAATTTACTTATTGTAGAGTTAACTAAAGTTATCATGGGCATTGTAATGTTTGAAGTGGCTGTCATAACAAATGTCAGAAGATTTTAAAACGAGTGGTACATTCATAAATCCATAAGATCTTACCTTGCTGTGAAAACACAAACCGGAAGACAGAACACAACTGAAACACAGCGCTGAAAAGGGCCGGGGCTACATAAGGTCTATAGGCAAGCGTGAGTTCTTGACAACCAAAATAACAATGACAGACTGTGTTTGTGCTGTTCAAGATACTGGGTTTTATTAACGTGTACTACTTCACCACTACTACGACCAGCAGGGATGCATTATTTACCTTCAGTGTTGGGGGTAACACATTACAAGTAACTTGAGTAAAGTAACACATTACTTTTCAATTTACAACAAAATTTGTTACTTTTTAAAATAAGTAACGCAAGTTACTTTGTTTTCCCATGTATTGACTGACAGCTCTCCTGTCCCCATGTTGAAAGAAATCATGAGTAAGTCATTGTGTGTGCTGTGTGAACATGATGGTTATTGTAGATCTAGAATAAATGAAAGCATTCACTCATCTCATATGCACAAAACAGATTCCATATTACACAAAATGAATAAAAACAGTGAAATGCAAGCTCTTATTTTATACAAACATGCAATAATTAAATATATTAAATTACACAAATCTACTTTATGTATTTAATCTCACTTTATTAACCAATAGCTTTGCTGCTGACCTTCGATGATCCAATTAAACCATATGAATAAGCAAAAATGACTTTAGATAAACATCACATTTGTGTTTCTTTTCTTTTTTTTATTGCTGAACTAAGCGTGTTGAACTTTCTTCTCCTGCATCTTATTCTTCTGCAATCCAGAATGGCAGGCTGTACAGGCGTGAATTTGCATTTCTTTCAGCCTGAGGCTTATTCATTTCACTCTTGGTGAATTTAAAAGCTAATTAAGACTTTATCTCACAATTCTGACTTTTTTTCTCAGAATTGCAAGATATAAACTCGCAATTGCGAGATATAAAGTCAGAATTTCTGATTTTTTGTCTCACAATTGCGAGTTATAAAGTCCAATTCTGAGAAAAAATGTGCAATTCTGGCTTTATATTTTGCTATTGCAACTTTATATCACGTAATTCAGAGAAAAAAAGTCATAATTGTGAGATAAAAAGTCCCAGTCACCTTTTTTATTTTTTATTCTGTGGTGGAAACAAGCAAGCCCAGCCCAGGTGAGAAAAAGTAACGCAAAAGTAATGTAACGCATTACTTTCCATAAAAAGTAACTAAGTAAGGCAATTAGTTACTTTTTTTGGGAATAACGCAATATTGTAATGCCTTACTTTTAAAAGTAACTTTCCTCAACACTGTTTACCTTTATATTGATTGTTTGTATTCACCATTCTGTAGAAGAATGCGTATGTTGTGCGCATAGGCACATAGTGTTTCTTTACAAAGCTGTTTTAGGCTTTTTTTTCGGATCCGTGTGAACAGGGATCATTTTGACAACGTTGTCAAAGGAAAAGCGTACCAAAATATAACACAGGAGTGTCACTTGGCCCTACCAGAATGTTAAGGTTTTTTTCAATAGTACCTTATTTACAGCTTCTTTTTTATGTGTGCACTACAGCAGTTTAAATTGAAATGGCAAATGCATGCACATGGCAATATTTTATTTTTAGATACAGTAGGACATTTATTGTGTTTAATGTTATAGCTCTCATCTTAAAGTGACAGAAGACTTTTTTTTTTGACTATTGGTGTGCGAGATTTGCATCTCGCGCTCCGCCCCGCAGCGCGGGTATAAAGCGGAAGCGAATGCAGCACGCTGTTGTCATTCACTTCGGAGCCGAACGGCGTTGATGAAGAGCGAGACTGCCTTTCTATTCAGCAGAGAGAGAGAGAGAGAGAGCGTGAGGAAGACGTTACGTGCTGGTGTGATGGCACAAACAGCGTGACCGCGAATTCACTGCTGCTATAAACTGCTGTTTTCACAGCAACTGTTGGTTTGGTGAGGGCGTTTGTTACAGTGAGTGCAGACAAAGGCTGCACTTATATCCTGTGTGCTGCCACGGTTCTTCCCTGGGTGGTTCTAAAAGAGCGTTTCCTCACAAAAGAGCAACACGGGTGTGATACTGCATCTTTTTCAAGATGTCATTCCACCCGTGCGTTTCTGGATGCGGTCGTTCCCTGTCGCCAGCTGACGGTCACAATCGTTGTATCACGATTATTGCTTCTACGCTGGCTACACGACAGAGTCCCGAGATGGGCGTGGCACAGCGGATCCCACTACTCCCTTCCGGGACCAGGTGGTGAGCCTGCAAGCGCTGCCTTCGGAGGAGGCAGACCCAGCCCTAGCTTTTCTCTGTCCAGTCCGCGCTCTGCAGACTTACGTGGACAGAACGCAAAGCTTCAGGATCTCAGAGCAGCTCTTCGTCTGTTATGGAGGCCAGAAGAAGGGAAAGGCTGTCTCCAAGCAGAGGATGGCCCACTGGATAGTGGATGCCATCGTCTTCGCGTATCAAACCCAAGACGTGCCCTGCCTGCTTGGGTTAAGAGCCCACTCCACTAGGGGTGTAGCTTCTTCCTGGGCGTTGGCTCGTGGCGCCTCGCTGACAAACACGTTCGCTAGATTTTATAGCCTCCGTGTAGAGCCGGTATCTTCCTGTGTGCTCGCTTCCCATAGTCAGTAACACCGAAGTGCCCGTTCTAAGTGTCGGCTTGCTGCGCCACTCCCTTCCCTATGGAACGGATACGTGCGCTTATATGCTCCAGTCGAGTTCCCCAGAACAGCGAACCCTGTTGAGTCCTCCACAATCCGGGGCAGTCGGATGTGGCGGAGCGTCCGACGCCAGTTCTAACACTCGTATGCATTGGTGGAACTTGTGTTAGACTGGGTTCCATATGTTGTGACCCCCACGGCGGTCCCATATGTGTATTCTTCCATGGTATGGCTCCCTACAGCAAGCCCGTGTCTTTCCCTCAGCAGAGCGCTCTGCCGTCTCAGTTAGGTGTTGTTCCCCCGCCTGTTTGGCCAGGGCCACTCCTGGGACTTCCGTATGTTGCACTGCCCACGGCCGGTCCATACATGTATTCTCCACATGGTAACTCCCTTCGGGCATGATGTGGCTTCCGCAGCGTCCCTCTGGGCCCGCTTTCCCAGCGTTATCCAATAGTCTGCTGAATGGGTCTTGTGGAACAGCAGTGTGACTCTCCCTGCGTGAATTTTCCGCCCGCAACAGTTGGGGTCTGAGGGGCTCTCGCTGGGCGCTGGAAGTGGTAGTAACTGTGGCGTTTTCCAAAGGGATCCCAATTCGTCGGTGACGTCCGACGTACGTGGAACGTGACCGACTGAAAGGGAACGTCTCGGTTATGTATGGTAACCCTCATTTCCTGAAGGAGGGAACGGAGACGTACGTCCCGTCGCCACAGTTGCTGTACCATCACTGCATGGCCGAGTCACTAGTTCGGCTCCTCAGTGAAAAACAACAGTGCGCTGCATTCGCTTCCGCTTTATACCCGCGCTGCGGGGCGGAGAGCGAGATGCAAATCTCGCACGCCAATAGTCATTGGCCGGTTCTCTATATCTTGAAGCTGATAGGGGCTCCCCGAAGTGATCCCAATTCATCGGTGACGTCCGACGTAGGTCTCCGTTCCCTCCTTCAGGGGACGAGGGTTACCATACCTAACCGAGACGTTTTTTTGTTTCAAAATGTATGGTGACTGTGTGTAACTTCTGTTGTAGAACAAAACATAAAAGTCTTCTAAAGTCATATTAACCACAGACCTTATTTTCGTCATAACTGCCATGCTAATACCCCAAAGAAAATTCCAGAGGGAACCCATGGCTTAAAAATGCAAATTCTCTAAAAACTAGACTAGACTATAACAGACTATAAACTGAACAGCTCTATATAGCCTAATTATTTATTTTCCTTTCAAAATGTAGTTCATTCAGTCTTAAATAGATAGTTCACCCCAAAATTTAAATTCTGTCATTTACTTACCCTCATACTTATTAACATATTGCTATATAAAGACAGGCATTTAATAAATGTAACTGAGAAGCCATTCTATAATTAAATTCCATAATTATTTTGTTTTCAGCTAAGATCAGTGGCTCTTTCTTTCTTTCTTTCTTTCTTTTGGTGTATTTTACCCCAATATCAGTTATTAAAGCAACATTTGATTTATGTTTTATTAACTCCAGAAGAGTTTTATGCATATGGTGAATAATTGGAGAATAAAATAAATAAAAATGTCAAATGTAACATATTGTGCGCAAACTTAACAGATTTAGAAAAGGTTCAGAGCTTAATTTACATGAGATAATTTATCTGGGTCTCAGAATATTTCTGTGTAAAATAGATCTGGAAATGTTAGCAGGTCTAATCGTTCTCCTGATTCAAATCAATGGCATTTATACATTTCAAGTGTGGCGTCACTTAGTAGTATCACTTTTAGGGGACACACATTTTGTTTTTTTTATGAGGGCATGCATCATACTGTAAACCCGAATAAATTGGACTAACTCAAAAATATTTGAGGTAATCAGTTACAATTTTAAGTAATGCACATACAAAATGCACATACAAATAAGTAAAAAAAAAAAAAATAATTAATCATAGTAACAGCTTGTTTTATGAAGTTAGGAGCTATAAATGAATGTATCTGTAATATGATCATGCATGCACAATTTATAAAAGCAAAACTAAACCATTTATTTTACATGTTATTTTGTAGCCTGCATCTGTTCTCTGTTAGCGGACTCTTTGCAAAGTTTGCTATATAGTCATGATTGTTTCATTTATTGTTTAAAAACAAACATATAATACTGTATAAGCAACACTGGACAATTGGTTAGAATAATATTATTTCTCGCTATACATGAACATATTTTTTTTATTTCTTCTAGAAGCGCATTTGTGAGGTGAGGCACTGATTTTGGACGAGAAGGCCTGGCTCGCAGTCTCCGCTCTAATTCATCCCAAAGGTGTTCTATTGGGTTGAAGTCAGGACTCTGTGCAGGACAGTCAAGTTCCTCGACACCAAACTCACTCATCCATGTCTTTATGGACCTTGCTTTGTGCGCTGGTGTGCAGTCATGTTGGAACAGGAAGGGGCCATCCCCAAACTGTTCCCCCAAAGTTGGGAGCATGAAATTGTCCAAAATGTCTTGGTATGCTGAAGCATTAAGAGTTTTTTTCACTGGAACTAAGGGGCCAACCCCTGAAAAACACTGTTCTCCTGGCAGTAAAGTAAAGTAGGCAGGTTTTTTGCGTTCATTTTTTATTTCCTGTCGCTGTGCAGGCTCTTTTATAGTATATGACAGTGTAAACAGCTCAATAACCCTTTTATTTAAAGGTTTAATGTAGGTGTGGCGAGGGGGGCGTGGTTTAGCGAGGTCTGTGACGGGAGAGAGAGTCAGGAGACGCACGGCACGTAAGGAAATCAAGGCCAAATGAGAAACACCTGTCTCTTGTTTCAGTGATTGGCGTGGAGAAACAGGATAAAACGACACAGGAAATGAGAACGAGAGAGAGAGGAGCGGAGACACCAAACAGGAGAGTGGGCAATAGCAGAGAGGAACTGCGCAAACAAACCGCTGAAAAGGACTGAGATATTTATGTTGTGCCAGGGGCACGTGTGAAAAAACCCCCACTTAAATTCCCAATAAATACCTGTTTGTGTGTCTCAAACCAGCCGACCCCCTTGTCTTCTTTCACATCCCCACGAACATTGTTACATTGGTGCCGAAACCCGGGAGGAAGAATGATGAGGAAGTCATCCAGGCACTCGCGGGCCTGCATCGGGAACAACATCAATCGATGCTGGAGATCCGGGAAGAGCAGGAACGGCGTTTCCAGGCGCTCTTCCTGGTACAGCAACAGGACCGCGAGCTGTTCCGGAGCTGCTTCGATCGGGAGGTTCCAGCCGGGGGAGCAACATCCACCCCGGCCAAATCCACCCACATGAAGCTCACAAAGATGGGACCGCAGGACGACCCGGAAGCATTCTTGGACTTGTTCGAGCGGGCCGCGGAGGCATGTGGGTGGCAGCGACTGGACTGGCCGGTGCGCCTCATCCCGCTACTGTCTGGTGAGGCGCAGATAGCGGCCCAACAACTTCCAGTCCAGAACCTCCTGGTCTATGACGACCTGCGACGGGCCATACTTTAGCGGGTCGGGCTATCCCCCGAGCAACATCGCCAGCGGTTCCGATCGCTGACACTGGGGGAGAATACCCGGCCCTTCGTGATGGCCCAGCAGCTCCGGGATGCCTGCCGCAGATGGCTGATGGCCGACCAGCCGACCGCCGACCAGATCATCGATCGGGTGGTACTGGAGCAGTTTATTGCGCGGACATCCAGGGCGGAGCCTCGGGATCACGGGCGGCCCCTAGAGGACGGCAGCCAACCGGTTTCCCTCCAGCCTCCGGTCCCGTTTCCCCTTTTTCTCCACGCCAATCCCTTGATTCCCTCCACTGGGGCGGCGGGAAAGTTTGGGCCAGCCTGTTGGCGGTGTGGAGACCTGGGTCACTTTATAGATCGGTGTCCAGTGATGGAAGTGGGAACACTGATCCGGGTCCCGGATGCGCCACAGGCTGCCCCTGACCGAGCCGGACTGTACCAAATACCAGTAAGTATCCAGGGGGGTACCTATCCGGCTTTGATGGATTCAGGGTGTAACCTGACCTCTATCCATCAAAGCCTGATATAGTTGTTGGCATTGGATAATAGCCGCATGGTTAAGGTACGGTGTGTGCACGGGGATGTGGTGAGTTATCCGCTGGTGACGGCTATAATAAAATTTCGGGGACAAAAACATAGAGTGGAGGTGGCGGTTAGCTCGCACCTCCGACATCCGCTAATTTTGGGGACAAATTGGCCAGCATTCTGTAGTTTATTGGAGCATCTATGTGCGGATGTCTCTTGGGGAAGAAAGGGGCGGGGAGAGAGGGCGGATGTGCAGGTTGGGGAGACTGAGCCGGGACCATCGGGGATTGCTACAGAGGAATCGAGTGGAGTAGAGAGGCTGATCCTCACTGACCGCGATGATTTTCCTCTGGAGCAATCCCAGGATGAGTCGCTCAAAAATGCGTTTGCACAGGTCCGGTCGATCGACGGACAGCCTCTCCATCCTGAGCAACCGCTGTCATATCCTTATTTTGCCATATTAAAGGACAGGTTGTATCGAGTGACCCAGGACACTCAGTCAAAACAAGATACAACCCAATTGTTAGTACCAAAAAGCCGTCGGGAAATGCTTTTCCAGGCGGCTCATGCGAATCCTATGGCCGGTCATCTGGGTCAGGCGGCCACACTGAATCGTTTAATGGTCCGTTTTTTTTGGCCGGGCATTCACGAGAACGTGCGCAGATGGTGCGCGTCTTGTTGTGAATGTCAGCTGGTAAATCCACCGGCCTTTTCAAAAGCGCCATTTCGCCCGCTCCCACTGATGCAGGTCCCCTTTGAGAGAATTGGTATGGACCTCATCGGATCATTGGAACGATCCGCACGGGGGCACCGTTTTGCATTGGTCCTGGTGGACTATGCAACACGATACCCCGAAGCAATAGCCCTCCGTACCATTTCTGCAAAGAGTGTTGCGGAGGCTTTGTTTAGTTTAATCTCCCGGGTGGGGATCCCCAAAGAGATCCTCACGGATCAAGGCACGGTGTTTATGTCACGAACATTACGCGAACTTTACGGATTATTGGGCATTAAATCGATCCGCACCAGCGTCTATCACCCACAGACGGATGGTTTGGTGGAACGATTTAATTGCACTTTGAAGACAATGATTCGGAAGTTTGTACAAGAAGACGCCAAAAATTGGGATAAATGGTTAGAACCCCTGTTGTTCGCCGTACGTGAGGTCCCGCAAGCCTCCACTGGGTTTTCCCCGTTTGAGCTTCTCTATGGACGTCAGCCCGGGGGGTGTTGGACGTGCTTAGAGAAGCTTGGGAGGACAGACCATCGCAATTCAGTATGTCATGGACCTGAGAACAAAACTCCACACATTAGGGCGGCTATCAATAGAGAATTTGTTACAGGCTCAAGACAAACAAAGTCGGCTATACAATAGGGGAACGAAACTGCGTACATTTGCACAGGGAGATAAAGTGCTTGTATTACTCCCCACGTCTACCTCTAAATTACTCGCCAAGTGGCAAGGACCCTTTGTGGTCACACAGCGAATAGGGGATCTCGATTATGAGGTGATTAGATCTGATAGGAGCGGGGCAAATCAAATATACCACCTTAACCTCCTAAAAAAATGGAATGAGGCGGAGTCAGTGATGTTGGCCACGGCTATAAGTGGGGAGGAGGATCTCGGGCCAGAGGTGAACACAAAAGGTACATCCCTCGCTCTGGCCCCAGAAGGAGATGATCTCTCGCCGTACCAACTCACTGACATAGCCCAGTTGCAGGAAGTTTTTTCAGATGTGTTCTCGCCCCTACCGGGTCAGACCAACCTCATTCAGCACCATATTGAGACCGAGCCAGGCGTGGTAGTTCGCAGTCGGCCATATAGGTTACCTGAACACAAAAAAAAAGTGGTTCAGGAAGAATTAGAAGCGATGCTGGACATGGGGGTAATAGAAGAATCCTACAGTGATTGGGCCAGCCCGATAGTTTTAGTTTCTAAAACAGACGGCTCAGTCCGATTCTGTGTGGACTATCGTAAGGTGAATGCTGTGTTGAAATTCGACGCATATCCAATGCCAAGGGTTGATGAGCTGCTCGATCGGCTGGGCACAGCTCATTTTTATTCGACACTGGATTTAACAAAGGGATATTGGCAGATCCCCTTAACGCCTTTATCCAAAGAAAAAACAGCCTTTACGACGCCGTTTGGATTGCACCAATTTGTGACACTTCCGTTCGGGTTGTTTGGGGCACCGGCCACGTTTCAGCGTCTCATGGATAAGATCCTGAGGCCGCATGCGACATATGCCGCTGCATACCTGGACGACATCATTATCTATAGTAATGATTGGCTGCGGCATATGGAGCATGTACGGGCCGTCCTGAGATCGCTGAGACTGGCCGGGCTGACGGCCAACCCGAAGAAGTGTGTGATTGGGCGCGTGGAGGTTAGGTATCTGGGTTTCCACTTGGGTCATGGACAGGTGCGTCCTCAAATTGATAAAACAGCAGCAGTTGCGACCTGCCCGAGACCCAAGACCAAAAAGGAGGTGAGACAGTTCCTGGGGCTAGCGGGATATTATAGGAGATTTGTTCCTAAGTATTCGGACCTCACTAGCCCTCTGACTGACCTCACTAAAAAGGAAGCACCAGACCCAGTCCAGTGGTCAGAGATGTGCCAGCAGGCTTTTACCCAGGTGAAGGCTGCTCTGTGTGGCGGACCGCTCTTGCAATCGCCTGATTTTTCTCTCCCTTTTATGTTACAGACAGACGCGTCGGACAGAGGGCTGGGTGCGGTCCTGACCCAGGAGAGGGAGGGGGAGGAGCGGCCGGTGCTGTACATCAGTCGGGAGCTCTCAAAGAGAGAGACGATGTACAGCACCATTGAAAAGGAGTGTTTGGCGATCCGGTGGGCCGTTCTTACCCTCCGTTACTATCTCCTGGGGAGGGTGTTCACTCTCTGTTCGGACCACGCCCCTCTCCAATGGCTCCACCGCATGAAGGATACCAACGCGCGGATCACCCGTTGGTATCTGGCGTTACAGCCATTTAAGTTCAAGGTGGTTCACAGGCCGGGTGTACAGATGGTTGTGGCTGACTTCCTTTCCAGAAATGGGGGGGGGGGGAGGCTGCAGGCCGGATGGCTCCCGGGCCTGAGTCGGGCGGTGGGGGTATGTGGCGAGGGGGGCATGGTTTAGCGAGGTCTGTGACGGGAGAGAGAGTCAGGAGACGAGCGGCACGTAAGGAAATCAAGGTCAAATGAGAAACACCTGTCTCTTGTTTCAGTGATTGCCGTGGAGAAACAGGATAAAACGACACAGGAAACGAGGAAAAGAGAGAGAGGAGCGGAGACACCAAACCACTGAAAAGGACTGAGATTCACTTAAATTCCCAATAAATACCTGTTTGTGTGTCTCAAACCAGCCGACCCCCTTGTCTTCTTCCATATCCCCACGAACATTGTTACAGTAGGCTATAGTCCATTGCATTACGATTGCAAGAAGGATCAACAATGTCAAAAAATGTGATGTGCAGTCAAATGTCCCGGTGAAAACACACAGCACCCCCAACCTAAAACATCTTTCCGCGCCCCTGGTGCAGCTTTGTTTCTTCAGCAATCTTCTGCTGAATTACATTATTGATCTTCTTTTGTGTAGTTGGTACCAGCACATTTTCCTGAAAATAGCAATTACACAATAAAAAGTATTTCCTGTAAAATATCCTTTTCTGCACATTAATGTGAAACTATTGAACATAAATGCTTGTGTACAGTGCGGTGAAAAAAATCCTGATTTAGTCTATTTTTTGTGTATATCCAATACTATTGTCAGATATTCCAAAGAAATTTAACATAAAACAAAGGCAAGTACAATTAGGGTATATGTACCTATTAAGCTCACCAAAATCTACATTGATACATTTTAGTGCACAGGGTATTGGTTTGAGTACAGGAAGTTATGTTAAAATGAAATATTAATCAGCACACAGTCTTATACAGCTAGTAAGCTAACAGTGTTCTGCAGCACCTGCGCTATGTTGCTAAAACTATCTTTTGGATCTAACTGTAATTATTTCCCACATCCAGGTTCCATTTTATAATATGCAAAAGACTAAATATTAATCTCTTAATTTTGCAGTAAGAAGTTATACTTATCGAAAATAAAGGCTTAAACATCTAAAAAAATGCACATTTAAGGGGCTCCTCTTCTGGTAAAAGTTTTCAGACAGCTTTCAAAATGGCCACCAGACAGTGTGAACACATGAATACCCATAACTCAGTGTGCAATGGTCTGATTAGCTTAATTACAGGAGGTATATCGTAACAAACACATCAGTTGGTTGTGGTTGTGAAACATAAAAAACTGAGATGGACTAAATCCAGAAGAACTGAGGCAACGTCTCCAAGACACTTGAAGAAACCTTTCTGCAAAACTACATGAATAGGTGTAGGAATAGATGCAGGTGACAAAAGCCGTTTTAAACGCAAAGGGTGGTCACCCCAAATATCGATTTGATTTAGTTAATAGAAGTTAATTCATAAATAAAAGCTATTTATGTTATTATTTTGACAGCATTCTCACTTTAAAGCATTCTAACAAGTGCCTAAACTTTTCACAGTACTGTAGTTTTGCAGGTAGGTTTCCTCAAGTGTCTGGGAGACATTGCCTTAGTTTTTCTGGATTCTCAGTTTTTTCAGTTTCTTCATGTAATCACATGTAATCAGTCTTCTCTTTTTACTTATATCGCAATGATATTGTACTGTAATTTGTTGACAGACCAACAGTAAAAGTGTAACTGTGAATCCTGTCCAGTCTCTTGAAATCAAAACCCCACGTAGTAGCCTAATGTGTAAATTCGTAATATTGAAATTTAAAATGTATATATGCCATACAGATAAAGTACAGTCTTGTGAATTTTCCATAATTGTCATCAAAATCATAACCATATGTTTACATTTGAAAGTACTTTCTGAGTACACTGTTAGAATGACAACGACTAAGCATTTTGACTATCTTGTTTGTAAACAATGACGCAAGGACTTGATGGATGCAAGGACAGTGTTCATTGACATAAATACTATACTTTTGAGAGATGAACTAAGGATTTTGAACAAGTTACATGCTCCTGCAGGTAATCCATTGTGTGGTGCTGTTTGTACGAATTGTTTTGAGAAATACACTGACTGGTTTGCAAATCAAGATGTGTACCAAAGAAATGTACCAAAGCAACTGAGGAAAACTGTAACCTTAAGTTAGTCTAAATGAAAGGAAATTAGTTTATACAACTCAAAACATTGAAACAGTTCAGTTTACTTGAAATATGTCAGTGATGTGAACTCAAAAGAAAGTTCTAAATACTCATTTAACTGAACTAATTTGTTACTAAGTATTTTGAGCGAGGCCAGTTGTTTGGCCTGACCAGGTCTTCAAGAACGTTACACTGTCTAGAATAATATTATTCCGGCCTAGTCACAGCACATTCATATGCACTGATCTACCGAGACTCCATCTTGAAATCAATATCCACTGCCGGCTGTGGAACTGAGTAATAATATATTAGCAATTGAAATTCATAGATCTTGTGTGTGCACTTTTTCCACTTTCCAGAGAGCTCAAAGTGTTGCCCAATACTGGCTGATTGGGAATAGATGCAATGATTGACAGGTCATGACAATGTGTAGAATCACTTCTGCTAGACAGAGAGAATCAAAAATCACATACTGAGAGTGAAGTTAAATAATTAATTACAAAGTTAGACAATAACAAATCCAAAAACAATAAAAAATTCATTCATCATCAATTTTGCTTATCTTAGAAGCTTATCTTTTTTAACATTTATTTCTGTTTCACATACTATATTACTCTACAGTATGAACTGCACCATACTAATATAACACTCCAACTATAGCCATTGTGCTGTTACAGATGTGCATCTGTCCCTTGTTCACTGAATATCTGCTTGTGTGTTTGGATTATGATATTGTATTATCTTCATTTCTCAGATGGATTCTTATTCCAGCATGTGATTTGGACTAAAACGCTGTACTCAGATCCTTGAGACTGATTACATCTTTTGTTGTTTCTTGGGCCAGTGAGCGAGAACAGCCAGAGAAAACCTGAATAATTATGAGCCCCAGAGAAATGCTTGACCTTTGATTCATGACACACCAAATATTCAGGGCATAATTAGGAGATAAAAAAAATTCAGTGTGGCAACCATGTCCTTTTAATCATAAATGCTCATCATGAATTATTCTCTCTTAATGATTAAAATTTTTTTTTTCTCAGATCATCTGATTATGCAGCAAATGACACAAATACTACTTAGAATGACACAAAATAAAGACTCCATATTCATCCTCATTTGCTTATGTCAGATATATACACTCACCTAAAGGATTATTAGGAACACCATACTAATACTGTGTTTGACCCCCTTTCGCCTTCAGAACTGCCTTAATTCTACGTGGCATTGATTCAACAAGGTGCTGAAAGCATTCTTTAGAAATGTTGGCCCATATTGATAGGATAGCATCTTGCAGTTGATGGAGATTTGTGGGATGCACATCCAGGGCACGAAGCTCCCGTTCCACCACATCCCAAAGATGCTCTATTGGGTTGAGATCTGGTGACTGTGGGGGCCATTTTAGTACAGTGAACTCATTGTCATGTTCAAGAAACCAATTTGAAATGATTTGAGCTTTGTGACATGGTGCATTATCCTGCTGGAAGTAGCCATCAGAGGATGGGTACATGGTGGTCATAAAGGGATGGACATGGTCAGAAACAATGCTCAGGCAGGCCGTGGCATTTAAACGATGCCCAATTGGCACTAAGGGGCCTAAAGTGTGCCAAGAAAACATCCCCCACACCATTACACCACCACCACCAGCCTGCACAGTGGTCACAAGGCATGATGGATCCATGTTCTCATTCTGTTTACGCCAAATTCTGACTCTACCATCTGAATGTCTCAACAGAAATCGAGACTCATCAGACCAGGCAACATTTTTCCAGTCTTCAACTGTCCAATTTTGGTGAGCTCGTGCAAATTGTAGCCTCTTTTTCCTATTTGTAGTGGAGATGAGTGGTACCCGGTGGGGTCTTCTGCTGTTGTAGCCCATCCGCCTCAAGGTTGTGCGTGTTGTGGCTTCACAAATGCTTTGCTGCATACCTCGGTTGTAACGAGTGGTTATTTCAGTCAAAGTTGCTCTTCTATCAGCTTGAATCAGTCAGCCCATTCTCCTCTGACCTCTAGCATCAAAAAGGCATTTTCGCCCACAGGACTGCTGCATACTGGATGTTTTTCCCTTTTCACACCATTCTTTGTAAACTCTAGAAATGGTTTTGAGCAGATTGTGAAATACTCAGACCGGCCCGTCTGGCACCAACAACCATGCCACGCTCAAAATTGCTTAAATCACCTTTCTTTCCCATTCTGACATTCAGTTTGGAGTTCAGGAGATTGTCTTGACCAGGACCACACCCCTAAATGCATTGAAGCAACTGCCATGTGATTGGTTGATTAGATAATTGCATTAATGAGAAATTAAACAGGTGTTCCTAATAATCCTTTAGGTGAGTGTATATATATATATATATATATATATATATATATATATATATATATATATACATACATACCCCCAGGGCATCCAAGATATAGGTGACTTTCTTTCTTTAGTAGAACACAAATTAAGATTTTTAACTCCAAATGTTGCTGTCTGTATAATGCATGTGGATGGTAACAAAATCTATGAGAGTGAAAGAAACATGCACAGGCAAATCCAGTATTGATATAATTTTTGTTACCTCTAATACGCCACTATGTCCAACAGCCTTCAACGTGCGATCACTTCCAGTGAGTGTACAATGTACAAGATCTGGCATAGAGATAGGCGCGAGAGATCACTTCCGGTGCTTGTGCCAGATCGTCTACATTGTACATTGACCTCACTCACCGGAAGTGATTGTGCGCTCAAGGCTGTTGGACATAGTGGCGTATTAGAGGTTAAAAATGTTATAAATACTGTTCGGTTTCTCGCACAAACTGAATGTTTTGTGTCTTAAGACATCAATGTGTTGTCTCGAGCCGCAGGGTTTAATTTGGATTTGTCTGTGTATGTTTTTTATACTCTCATAGATTTTGTTACCATTCACATGCAATATACGACTGACAGACTGCAACGTTTGGAGTTAAAAATCTTCATTTGTGTTCTACTGAAGTCACCTATATCTTGGATGCCCTGGGAGTAAGCAGATAAACATAAAATTTTCATTTTTTGGGTGAACTATCCCTTTAACTAAACTTAAGGGTATTTGTTTACATACCGGCTATAGACAGATGGAGAAGATCCTTATTTACACACTCTCAGTCTACAGCTTAAGTAATTATTAAACACTATTGTCTTCTTGAAGTATTAACAAAAAATAATAGGGTAAATTCACTGTCATTTAATTGTAATCAGGCCAATCTGTTCAAAACATAAAAGGAACATAAACTCAAACTGTAAAGGTGCAGCCATATTAGCAAAATTTAGCAAACAACAAAAATGGTCCACTGTCCATAGAGTGCCATAGTCAGGTTCTGGAAGAGAAAACTCCATAAGAACATATATTTTAACAATATTTTAAAGACAGCCTTACCGTGAAGTTTTTAATCAATAGCATTTGCTTCCGTTGAAGCCGTGAGCCCGCATTATTTCAACTTAGTTTAAAAATAATTGTGTTTAACAGTGGAATTCCTGGTAAAAACTACATTACCCATGATGCTGTACAGAAAATCTATCCACCAATCAGAGAGTCAAAGCAAGCAATAGACCAATTATCTGTTTGTAAACATACATGCACGCACAGCTAGGTTGCCGAAAACCAGGGAGAGATAGCGTTTACATACAGAAAATTACATGGATACGGTACAAAATCGTTAGATTTAAAAAGATTATAGATTATTTATAGATATATATTTATAGATGACCAATTATAGATAATTAGATGTTATTTTCAAAATGTTGTCCAGCAATAGGGTAGAGCTGTGCCAGTAAACGTGACAACCGCATCACCACGGTGGCTGAGTATGTGAATGCTGTTTTACATGAATATTATGACACAAGTGAAGCATAAACATTTATTTACAAAATAAATAATAGGTTTGCAATTAAATGTTGCATCGCAGCCATGGAAACATGGATTCATTCCGAACGAGAGAGGTAGGCTTTGTGAGGTGAGACAAATTTAAGCTTTGCCTGCATTTTGAGATCTGGTCACCCGATTTTCCACGAATTTAACAATAGGCTTACTCCATTTTATTCTACTGTTTATTCTACTGGACATGGAATCTCTTATATTCCCAAATCTTCATTTACATCTCTCACAGGGGATTATACACGTTTCTTCCTTTTGTTTGCTTTTAATTAGGATTATTCGCATCATTTACTGTGGTAAAGTAGAAAACGGTGCTGTAGGACAGACACGTTTTACTTCAAATTCTATTTAACATAGTTTGTGCTTGTTAAGGTGCATCATGTGTATTTATGTGTATAATGTATATTTTATTCACGCTGGAGATTTTTAGTTTCGTTTTCTCTTGCAGCGCATAATCAAACAAAGCCTGTTCTTGACCCTGCAGAAGATAATTTCGTTCTTCATACCTTTTACTACAAGTGTCAGTTTTGGAACATCAGGAGAAAACATGAAGATATTAGTAAAACGATGCTCTCTTTCCTGCTCGTGTCCCACATCCCTTTCAACGCAAAGCGGCATGTGACGCACCTCTGTGGGGAAATATAAAACTAATATTTAACTTTCTTATATAATTTATATTACAATTATTTACTGATATTTATTTAAATGTTTTACAGGCTGTAGTATGTTGTTTCACTGACGGAAGTACTAAAATAAACACGCATGCTTAAATGGATGTTAGCCTAAAGCACGATTTAAATCAATGTGTTTCATACATTATAACATTTTTCCGATAGTCTTTTGCAACCGACATGCTCAGTTGAAGCATGTCTCAGTCAGTGAGACGTAGGCTGATAATTGGACTATACGCAACAAAAGATCTCGTTAGCTCCACCCACTTCCATGAAGTACTGCGGATAACAAAATCTCCATATGCTCTCAAAATACTTAACTTAACTTAACTTATATGCATATTTTGCAATAAACATAATATACAGGTGCTGGTCATATAATTAGAATATCATCAAAAAGTTGATTTATTTCACTAATTCCATTCAAAAAGTGAAACTTATGTATATATAACTTAATATATATTATATTCATTCATTACACACAGACTGATATATTTCAAATGTTTATTTCTTTTAATTTTGATGATTATAACTGACAACTAAGGAAAATCCCAAATTCAGTATCTCAGAAAATTTTAATATTGTGAAAAGGTTCAATATTGAAGACACCTGGTGCCACACTCTAATCAGCTAATTAACTCAAAACACCTGCAAATTCCTTTAAATGGTCTCTCAGTCTAGTTCTGTAGGCTACACAATCATGGGGAAGACTGCTGACTTGACAGTTGTCCAAAAGACGACCATTGACACCTTGCACAAGGAGGGCAAGACAAGGTCATTGCAAAAGAGGCTGGCTGTTCACAGAGCTCTGTGTCCAAGCACATTAATAGAGAGGCGAAGGGAAGGAAAAGATGTGGTAGTAAAAAGTGTACAAGCAATAGGGATAACCGCACCCTGGAGAGGATTGTGAAACAAAACCCATTCAAAAATGTGGGGGAGATTCACAAAGAATGGACTGCAGCTGGAGTCAGTGCTTCAAGAACCACTACGCACAGACGTATGCAAGACATGGGTTTCAGCTGTCGCATTCCTTGTGTCAAGCCAGTCTTGAACAACAGACAGCGTCAGAAGCGTCTCGCCTGGGCTAAAGACAAAAAGGACTGGACTGCTGCTGAGTGGTCCAAAGTTATGTTCTCTGATGAAAGTAAATTTTGCATTTCCTTTGGAAATCAGGGTCCCAGAGTCTGGAGGAAGAGAAGAGAGGCACACAATCCACGTTGCTTGAAGTCCAGTGTAAAGTTTCCACAGTCAGTGATGGTTTGGGGTGCCATGTCATCTGCTGTTGTTGGTCCACTGTGTTTTCTGAGGTCCAAGGTCAACGCAGCCGTATACCAGGAAGTTTTAGAGCACTTCATGCTTCCTGCTGCCGACCAACTTTATGGAGATGAAGATTTCATTTTCCAACAGGACTTGGCACCTGCACACAGTGCCAAAGCAACCAGTACCTGGTTTAAGGACCATGGTATCCCTGTTCTTAATTGGCCAGCAAACTCTCCTGACCTTAACCCCATAAAAAATCTATGGGGTATTGTGAAGAGGAAGATGCGATATGCCAGACCCAACAATGCAGAAGAGCTGAAGGCCACTATCAGAGCAACCTGGGCTCTCATAACACCTGAGCAGTGCCACAGACTGATCGACTCCATGCCACACCGCATTGCTGCAGTAATTCAGGCAACAGAAGCCCCAACTAAGTATTGAGTGCTGTACATGCTCATACTTTTCATGTTCATACTTTTCAGTTGGCCAAGATTTCTAAAAATCCTTTCTTTGTATTGGTCTTAAGTAATATTCTAATTTTCTGAGATACTGAATTTGGGATTTTCCTTTTTTGTCAGTTATAATCATCAAAATTAAAGAAATAAACATTTGAAATATATCAGTCTGTGTGTAATGAATGAATATAATATACAAGTTTCACTTTTTGAATGGAATTAGTGAAATAAATCAACTTTTTGATGATATTCTAATTATATGACCAGCACCTGTATATGTAGGCTACATTTGTAATTTTGTCTGCAACAGTTCTTTCTTTTTTCGCAAATCTGATTGACTGAGAGCCATTTCCAGCCGTGCGATTATTCCCCCAGTATCAGCACTGGAACCGTTCCACCGTTTGTATTAGAGGCTGACATTTTTTAAGGTATGGGAAACAAAATCAGTATTAATCACGTGATTGGGACGGGAGAGAAAAAAAAATTCAGCAGGAGGGGGCGGGCCCGGGAATCGTAATAACACTGTGATACCAACTATATACAAAAATATACCGTTTATATAAATTAACTATATGTTAATATGTTAAAATCGTTAAAAGGACAAAGATATCACTTTCCTAAGCGGACATTCAAACAGATTTTGTGATTATGAATATAAGATTGACCAGAAGAATATAATCTAGATGCAGGTAATACACTAGTTTAGTCGAACTCTCTCTCATAATACTCTACATAATACAGTAATCTTCAATGAAGCGACTCATTGTGCCTCCATTACTAGTTCTAAAGTGACATTTTAGAATTAATAATGAAGGCTTGGGCTCAACTGTCAAACTGTCAGCTTGAGATTTGAATCCATGGTGGAAGGAAGTAGTCTAGTTCTGCACAAAAGAGGGATGTTAAAGACACTCCGTTGTTGTTTCTTATTAATTTACTCCCTTGTGCCGTCGAACTGTTGTATAATCACAATATCACACTCTTAGCCGTGCGATATGGCTGTATATCAACTCATTACCTATGGCCGTGCTGATATACAGCCATATTGAACTGCTACGAGTGTGATGTTGCTCATTTAACCAAGACTTTTTTGAAATCCCTATGGGAGAAATGAATGGAAAAAATACTTCCGGAACCTACACCGCTGAAAAAGGGAATGGGCACTAATGCACTATATTGTCAATAGTATAGTGATGTATAAAACGCAGTTCACACAGAAATCACTGTCAAACCCAGCAGCTTTCTGTTGGTTAAGGCAGCAAATTTGCTACAAACTTGAACCAGTTTTGAAATCTTGGGAAATCTCTGCCCTCAGGCTAACTTCCCAATCGATCTCATTCTTATTGAGAATACTTTATTTTGTCTGCAATAAATGAGACTGCAACTTAAGTGTCTACATCATTCTGCATATGATGAATGATTTTACAAATGATTTACAAATTCATTGTGCTACTGTTTCCTGAATGAGACCAATGATGCACATGAGAGGCTCTACCAACACAGTTGATTCCTATTGAGTTTTAGATTAGTTTAGATTAACTTTATTGTCCATTCTGTTGGTCACAGAGCGGAAATTTGTCTTTGACAATGGTGTCTTATACATACATCCACAGAAGTACTTAACAACACAACAAACATTGACAACACAAACACAGAATTAAACAGGATTACACTATCCCTTATATAGTTATTTCCAAACTTCCCACATTAATAATAAATGAAAAAATACATCATCTAAACAATCAATTAAAAAGTGCTAGAATGCATTACTTCAGCAAATAATGAGATTTAAATGAATCACTGCCATTGGGAAATTTTTTTTTTTAAATACATAATTCTTCTGATCAGAGGCAAATTTTGAGCCTTACGCCCAGATGGGAGCATTTCAAAAGTAGAGTGAAGGGGGTCTTTAAAAATGTTTTCCCCATTAAACGATTAAAGTCCTGGAGTGTGTGTTGTTTATGGCCAGTGATCTTATTTGCCTGATTGGCTATTTGTGACATTTTTTTCTTTAGTTTAACTGTGAGATTATTGTACCATGAAACAATATTATATGTGAGGATACTCTCAATCATTGACCTATAAACCATAGTTAGAGTATGTGTGCTAATGTTAAAACTCTTCAATTTCCTAAGAAGACCAAGATGCTGTTTTATGTTAGCATGTTTATAAGCTAATGAAATATGACATGGAACTATATTCCAATGATATTTGTCAGAGCTGACTGAAATATACGTTGTATTTATAGATTATACTTTGAAAATGTCATCACTATTTAAAAAATTTAGTCACAACGTGTTCTGGGATTACCTTATCTCCATCTGTGAATGATACATCCAGCGCTGCCTATACTATTTTTGGAATAGCATTGGGGTTTGCATTGGGAGAGAGCTTATAAATGTTGCAGATCACTAGGTTTTTGGAACAGAGCAAATGCCTTTGTTTGTCTTTTAATTTGAAAAGGCCACCACTGGATGAGAGATCTGGAATAGATGGTCCACAAGAGATTGGGTTCTGAAAAAGAAAGAAAAGACAGCAAATGAACAACACATTTCAGACAAAGCTATAATATATTACAGAGCACAGAAGTGTTATGTTTGCTATGCTTCATGTTTAATTCTTTTTTTCTATAGATATAATGATTTTTATACTGTACAAACTGTATCTTCTCTCCCCTTACACTAACCCTACCACTAAACCTACACATCACACCAAACTTTCACAAAACATCACTTTGACTTATACACTGTTTTCCTTATGGGGACCAAAAAATTTAAGCACATGGAACACTATGATCCACAAAACATACTATTTATTTATACAATTCATTGAAGTTTCATCAAATTCTTCAGTTATCATTTTTTATAATAATATAATGGCTCACTCACAGCTGATTTAATGTTTTTATAAAGTAAAGATAATAAGATAAAGTCATTTGAAGTTTCATTTGATTGGGACAGCAACAAAAGTGTTGATGTTGGTGACCTTTTTAAAATTAGTAATTACTATTTGAACCAGTTTGTTCCATCCATCCATCCATCCATCGCCTCTTCAGTCAAATACCTCCTATGTACACTACCATTTTAAAAGTAATACCCATCCCTCCCTCCCTCCCTCTCTCATCTCTCCATCCATCCACATCCATCCATGCATTGCCTCTTCAGGCAAATACCTCCTACTGTATGTACACTACCATTTCAAAAGTAATACCTATCCCTCCATCCATCCTTCCCTCCCTCCATCTCTCATCCATCCACACATCCATCCAACCATCCAACCATCCATCCATCCACCCATCGCCTCTTCAGTCAAATACCTTCTATCTACACTACCATTTCAAAAGTAATACCCATGCCTCCCTCCATCTCTCATCTCTCCATCCATCCATACATCCATCCAAAAGTTTGGGGTCATTAAGTTTTTTTTATCTTTATGAAACTTTTCATGCTCTTATTTGACAAAAAATACAGTAAAACAAAATATTTTATTTTATAATTTTATAAATTACAAAATTTAGTTACAATTTAAATTATTTGCTTTCTATTTGAATATATTTTAAAGTGTAATGTATTCCTGTGATTAAAGCTGAATTTTCAGCATCATTACTCCAGTCTTCAGTGTCACATGATCCTTCAGAAATCATTAATATGATGATTTGATGCTCAAGAAACATGTCTTATTATTATCATAGTCAAAAACTGTTGTGCTTAATAATATTTTTGTGGAAACAGTGATACTTTTTTTCAGGATTCTTCGATGAATAAAAAAGTTCAAAAGAACAGCATTTATTTGAAATGTATTTTTTAATGTCACTTTTGATCAATTTAATGCATCTTTCCTTAATAAAAGTATTCATTTCTTTCTTTAAATAAATAAATAAATACTGGCCCCAAACTTTTGAACGGTAGTGTAAACACATAAATTCATCCTCCTAGGTATACTTACAAACAAACATTCGAATACACATGCCACACATGGCAATAACGCTGGCGATGTTGAGAGCTCGGCCGCACTCCGGACTCATCAGACAGTTCTTGGTTTTTATGCAGCACCTGCAGCAGCTGCCCCGCGTCTTATCAGCGGAGTGGCTTTGATTAGTGTTGCTCGTGTGCTGCTGGGTAATAACTTCTTCATAGGACGGTGGTTGTTTCATGTAATCCTCCTCCATGGCTAGTCTCCTGGATCTGGCCTGAGAGAGGATGAGATGGTTACGCTGGGACATGCTGAGAATCAATCAATGGTAATTACGTTCCAGTATCTGAGAGAATTGATATGGAAATTAATCAATGCTCTATGGATCTCGCAAGCTTTATCTGAATGCTATTGACACATTGCTCCACGGAAAACTCCCAAGTTTGGAAAGATGTTTTGAACCTCTAATGACAATTAGCTACGAACGTGCCGGTGCTTGCTTGGTGTTTTACATTCAGTGATAACTTAAATGTGTTGTGAGATGAATGTGTCAGTATTAAGCTCAGCCCTGAGGCTCTAGGGCAAAATGCCAGCACCATCATTACAAAACAAGCATTGAGTTCCTCCTAGTTACCTGTTCCTTTTTCACAGACTAAAAGCTTTGAGCTCCTAAAGATGTTGAACAGAGGACACTTTTATTACACCAAACTTTTCACAAAAAATCAGTTCCAATCAAATAATTTACCCAAGGACAAGGCTGCGAGCGACGGATATGTTTCAGATGACTCAAATTATCAGAGAACTGCCATTTTCAATTCAATGTACCTTTTTCAAGTGCCTTTAAACGTTTCGAATCCTCTTTTTTTCTTTAATCTTCCTTTTCTCCTTCAGTCCGCTTCTGTTTTTTTTTTGTTTTTTTTTATGAAATTGAGAAGAAATTAAAATCCTCAATCACTGTACTGCCACAAAAAGAGAAAAGAGCATAGAAACGACATTGCTTCTCACACTGTTTACCCCATTTGTTTCCGCTGTCCTCTTTTCGTCTTTTAAATATGTAAATGTTAATAAGTAAATTCAGAATTACCTAAGTTGTCTTTCTCGTGATGTTGACAGGGCTGGTCTGATGTACACCTGGGTGGATTCTTACATATAAATACTGCACCTCTGTTACGGCATGTTCTACAGGGCGTGCAAATCAAGTTTTTCCTGCCTGTCCACCGAGAGTCAGTCATACCATGTCAAGCAAAATGTTTTTTTTTTGCATGAGTGAAACTTCTGAATTGTTTTCACTTCTGAATCACTTTTTTTCTGTGATGAACAGAATCCCTTATTGGTCAACAGGATAAAACACCTTATTGGTCAACCACTGTTTATACATCAGTATGCATTAAAAAAAGTGTAAAGAATGTGTAAAGAACCACATTTATTTGAAATAATTCACAGAATCAATTGTACAACACAGTATTCAGTGTGCAGTACAAATGGTGCAATCCTGTATATACACATCGTAAAAAAAAAAAAATCCTTCATAGTTTTCAGTCTCTTGCTGTACAAAAAAAATGGCATTATGAACCCATCAGCTTCCATTTTGCACATCAGGTGATCTAAACCAGTTGGCCTCCTTCCAAATGAGAACCTATGAACCAAGAAATAATAATTAAAAAGAAAAACTTTACAATAACTCTTTATAACACTTATTTTTATACACACACACATTAAAAACCCTTATTAGTCAACCACTGTATATACATCAGTATGAATACTTTATAATGCATTAAAAAAAACTTGGTATCACTTTATATTAAGGTTTCTTTAGTTCACAAGAATTCCCTTGTGGAAAAACTAGGCCTATATATTGGCATATGAGTACTTATTATGAAAATAATATAATTTAAACAAATATACACATTGCCCATTGTTAGTTTGTGTTAGCAAATGCATCAACTAATATTAACAAATGAGACCTTATTGTAAAGTGTTACCAATAACTTTATGAAGCACATTTCATGGAACATGTTACTGAATGCTAACAGTGGAGCGCTGGCATTTCAAAACAAATCAAGAATTCATATCCTGGGAATGAATAAAAGTCAAAACGGCTTGCCATATGTACATGTGCATTTATTTGTTACTCCACCTACCTTCTCTTGGTTTCTGTGTAGATCTGGGCTGCTCAGTGGTCAGAAGGGCAGCACAGGAGTTAGCCATCCTGGTGCACATGAAACACAGAGTGTAGCGGCAGTCATCCGAGCAGATGAGACAGAAGCAGTCCAGACAGAACTGACAGCACAAGTTACAACAGCGATCCGCACAGGGCTCGTCCATGTGACAGACACAAAGGCAGTTGTCCCCACAGCTCTCCCTGCACTGAGGGCAAGGGCCAGACTTTATACAGCAGCTCAGTCCAATGTCTGCTTCAGCTAAGCAATCTCTGCTGGTCACAACACCCCTCTGACAAGAGAGACTCCCAAATATGTCATAATTAATACGTTTATGACTGCGTTCTTAGGGGACTGCGTGAAATTTCCCAATTTCCCTGCTCATTTGAACTTTCCATGTGCTGAAGAAAGGGACGACAGACTGTGTTTGTTAGCAGTGAGCTTATAAGCCTCAGGGTGGCCTGAGCCGGCCCTTCTTCTGTGCTGAGTCAATTATTAGACAGGGTCCCGTGATTAGCAGCTCAACAGAGAACAGTGTTGAGTCTGTCTCCCCTCAGGACGACCATGAATGGGCTTGCAAAAGAGTCGCCTGGGAGCTCTGTTCTGCGTGCTCGCATAAAATGTGCGTGAATAAATTCGCTAAATGTCCGACTTTTAGCAAATGGGGCATTATAGCCCGCAAGAGACGTCACATTTGAACCAGACTATATGGGCCGCTTTATCTTATCACAAGTAAGGCTGAGATAATGACGACTTGGGGGACATTTATTCACCTTAAGCACAGAACAATGTCTGGAAAATGGAGTATGGGACGCAGGACACACTTTCTATTCCCAGCTCCACATTTTTTTATTGTTGGTCTAAATAAACTAAGTTCACTCAGTCAGTGTTGTTGTTTCAAAGTGAGGATAATACTTTTTTTTTTTGTATGTAATATGACAACAATGAATCTGCCAAGGTTTTAAAAAAAGAACTTTCTAAATACAGTTCATTCAATTTCTAAGTTAATAAATCTCTGGCATTAAATTAATACACATTCCTTACAGTGTGAAGGACGTTTTTTTTTTTCTTCTTTAGATTATTAGGAATTCAATTGGCACATTTTAACCAGAACCATAGAGAATACTTTTTACAGCAAATAACTACACATCTAAAAGACAATAAATCATATATCAAGGGATGAAGCAGAAGCTGATGCAACATTACATTTAAGCATTTGGCAGATACTTTTATCCAAACCAGACCTAGACCCTTCTAGGCCTTATTTAAAGTGTCATGTTGCATCTGGTGACAACACACACCACATTTTGACATCAATGACTCAAGATCAATACTCTAGCTCAGATTTTAGGTGATAAGTCATTTATTGCACAAGAGTGGTGTGCTTACAATGTGATGTGCTCACATCTTTGTGTAGTCACCATTGTTTAGCTTCTTTGATATATGTAACTGCAGTGATACCATGAATCAATAATGGTGAGATAAACAAAATAAGAGAACTTGGAAATGTCACAATGCTCATTTAAAAGCCTTTTAATCATTAAAAACATGTGGATTAGATTAGATATGATGATCATGATGAAAACAAAGAGGTTCCCACACACCTCATTCAGCAGCACACACATACACAAACAGTCTTTCCCCACAGTTCACAAATCAACACACAAGAACATGACAGGTGAATCACTATAAAGCCGAAGTGACCTTGACTTCTCCGGTAGCATAGTCTGAGCAGTAAAAGCCTGTAGTGTGCTATTGTGGGCCCTCGCGCATCCATTAGTGGATGACATGACACATCTGTGAGATACGAGGGCATGCTGGAGATGATGGAGGCCAGCTGACAGGTCTCAGCATAGCGGCATCCCATTTGCGGTAGACTCACCTGTACAAATGCCTGTGCCTCACATTCACATTGGAATAAATCACGGCTCTGTTTCATTACCTTATTCATGCTGTAGGGAATTACACCCAGTGGTGACTCTCGTTTATCCAGCTCTCTACACTGGCAGCGACGCGCCGAGGGGTGGATCTCTGATTTCATGACTACATACATCAGTGCATGTTGAAAAAAAGCACAAAATTTCAACACACTGTTGGTTCCAAATATACCTTGCAAACATATAACAGAACCTTCATTGTTATTTCAGTCAGGATCCTATATTAGCTAGAAGCATAACTTTAGATATACACTGTTACACTGTTGGATATACACCTACTACATGTTGAAGTCAGGCAAGCTCTGTTTAAAACCTGTTTTCTCTCTTGGATTAACTGCTTCTTCCACTGGTAGCTGCCAAATGCTTTGAAAAGAGGTGTCTGCTTAATTAATACATCTCAATGTTGTTGAAATTATTTTCTATTGAGATATAGTTTCCTCACATACAGTTGGAGCAATGATGCGAACATGAGTTCCCTTAATGGCTCCAACGACTCCAGGGAAGCCCGAAATCCTCATAAAAGTGACTCATTGTTTAAGTGCCGCATTGTTTGAATATCAGTTGGAAAGCTGAAATTAACTGCCATACAGTAGTGATTTCTGGCATATTGACATGTTTACCCGTTATTCTATTATTGTTAAAAATGTGTTAAAGATTTTGTAAGCATATTGCGTAGTTGTTATTGGAGCCAATTGTTTTAGTTGTGATAACACAATGATATATGCCAAATTTTGCGGACATTTGGCCAGGCTGTCATACATAGGGAAATATTAATAACTGATTATGTTGTAGTAAAAAAAAAATTCTGTGAGCTTTTTGTTTTTGACAGCTTGATCACAGGTACATGTCTTTAAAGATGTTGATGAATACTGTCAGCACTCCATAAGAGTGTAGGATTTGCCAAAGGGACTCTCAGTGTATTCTGTCAGAAGTCAATGATGGTGATGGCCAGAGATTGTCAAAATTAATACATTGTTATGGTTTTTGGGAGGACGATGATTTTTTCACTGTATGATCTTCCACCTCAGAATCCACAACCACAAAGCATCCCTGAAGTGTCAGCAGAGATTTTGTCAACTAGACTCTCCCCTGTGAAGGCCTCACGGACTCGACATCCAGAGGCACAAATCCTCAACAAATCCGTCTCCATACCAGCGTGATGAATCCAATCTTCCAACCCGATTAAATATTTTAAATGTTCTGATCCAATCTGACTTCTGACCTGTAATGCTGCCTAAATCATAATCATATACTGTTCGTTTGTTGGCCAGAGGAGAACTGCCCCCCGCCTCTGACTGAGCCTGGTTTCTCCCAAGGTTTTTTCTCCATTCTGTCACCTGATGGAGTTTTGGTTTCCTTGCCGCTGTCACCTCTGGCTTGCTTAGTCGGGAACACTTAATATTCAACAATATTATTGATCGGACTGCGTTGACACCATTGTATGAGAACTGAACTGAGCTGGACGATGACATCACCATTTTCTCCAGAGCTGCTGTATAGACGTTTCATCGGACGCACGCACGTTGCCACAGTTACGCGCCTGGCCCGAAGTTAACTCCCGGTCTGTGTTTGTTTATCTGTCTAGCTAGTGAATAGTATGGCGCACTACCCAGTAGAAACACATTTTTGACATACTATTCTTGGATAACATGATACAAATATTAACGATCAAGGAGAGAGCATATGATACCAGCGCAAAAACAGTGTGTGCGAAATGCCTTGAATGCTTCATAAATATCCAGTCTGACTGCATACGAGAGCAGGGTCTAATGTAATTTAGACTGTATGTCTAATGTAATTTACTTGTTATTTATTTTGCTTGTTATCAGAAATAATCTACTCAAGAGGTAACTTATTCTGGCTGCGTTTAGACTTGGCATCAACAGAGATCACCTTGATCTGATCAAGCAGATCGGCTCATCAGTCAATCAGGACACGGCGCGTTTACATTTGTTCACATCAAGTGGTCGCCATCTGGATAACTGATCGCATTTATGTTTCCCGCAAAATATTTAAATTGGATATGTAATAGGCCTTTATCACGGAGTGTAAAACAACTTTCGCTTTATCCTCTATTAATGGCAGTGCCCATAGAGCACGGGATTTTTGTGATGCCTTCATATACAATCAATCTCAAATAGGGTACTTTATCTACAAGTTTAAGTTTCCCAACATTAATCTTACATTATGAAACAAAGAAACATGTTATTCCGACGCATTGCATGATTGAAAGGCGAGCGCGCAAGAATTTATATAGGCTACTGTACAGAAAACGGCATTACACGATCTTTAAAGGGTTAGTTCACCCAAAAAATGTAATTCTTTCATTATTATTCACCCTCATGTCGTTCCAAACCTGTATGACATGTTCATTTTCGAAACACAAATTAAGATATTTTTCTTCTTCTCTAAAGTCTTATGGGTTGGGATCGACATGAGGGTGAGTAATTAATGACAGAATTTTTGGATGCACTTTTTTGAGCTTCAAATTTTGGGCTGCCATTTTCTGCCATTATAAAGCTTGGAAGAGCAGGGATATTTTTTAACATAACTCTGATTGTATTCATCAGAAAGAAGAAAGTCATATACTGGCTTAAGGGGGAGTAAATCATGGGGTGATTTTCAGTTTTGGGTGAACTATCCCTTTAAGCTGGAAAATGACACTATTTTCTTCTAGAGCTGCTGTACAGCCAAAAACAAACTTTGTTACATTATTTCCCTGTTATCACTGTAAAGCTGCTTTGAAACAATCTGTATTGTAAAAAGTGCTATATAAATAAAGGTGACTTGACTTTTTCAATGGTGATTTCTCCAGTGTCTGTTTGTAGCTCCTCTTAGCCTCATCTACATTAAACTCATAGGTGTTAGTCAGGTCTGGTTGGTTAAGTGCACATTCAATATAATTAAACACACTTATTTTTCAAAAGGGCCGCCACCTATACAGTTAGACAATACTGAAGCATAGGACCTTTCAGTCATACTATTAGAATTGCTACAACTTCATTTACTTACAGATAGGAACTTATATGTATTGATTATATCTATTAGATGGAGACCAGAAACATTATGAGCTAAATTTGAAATAACAACTAGGGTTTATTAAAATACATTGCAAATGACAGATAGGGGAAATAAAGTACCATGCAGGGTATCAAAAATAGAAGCAATGCTTCCATGAACACAGCTTCATTGATTATAACAGGACTGATTTTGTTTTGATGCATCATGACATACCTCATTTAGACATAGTATTACACTCTCTGCATTCTCTGGGGTAACAAGGTGACCTAGACAACCAGATCATTGATGACCATTGATCAAATGGAGTCCAAAGGTTTTATTATTGTGGTAATGTTGTGAAACAATCTGAATAAATTAAGGAATAGGCCTGTGTGTCTCTGTGGAGCTATGCTAATGTTGTATTGTCTGGAGCTGAAATGTATTTAAGGATAATCAATCATGAGATACAGGTGTGATTAAAGTTATGTAATGCACTCTTTCACTCTGCCCTGCTCCACCTATGAGGAGTGAATGGATTTCTGCGCTGATAATTACACTTCTCCAACCATTCCCTTTCTCAGACATAAAAATAGAGGAGACACAGAGCGTGAAACGGGAGAGAGAGAGAGACAGAGAGAGAGAGAGAAAGAGAGCAAGAGGGGGTAACTAACAATTCATTTCAGTTCTCCATTGAGATTGAGATGAGATTAAAGATACTGTTTTGGTGCTCACAATTACCGTAGCGTCTCACACTCCCCAGCCATTCCATTAGCTGACTTCAAATGTAGAGTGTTCACTTTCTTTGAAGTCTAAAAAAACGTAGAATAAATAAGTTTAAAAACACTATATCTCAAAGGTTTGGACACAGTTATGTTGAATTTACCTTTTTATTTGAAGGCTTATGATTAGATGTTTAAATATTTGACAAATACAAATTATGACTATGTATTAATTTATCTGCAAAATGTACTTTTAAAACTTTTAAGAAAATCTCTCTTACAAAGTGCATGTTTAAAACTTTTTGTGATTTTGAGTACACTACAAGTGAACATGAAACAAACTTCTTATTTTTCTCCAAGGGTAGGCTTGTCCAAATATGTGACTGGAATAGGTGACTGGAAATGTAATTCATGAAAAATTATTTAATCCCACGTTTGATTTTTCACAGGTTGCACAGAGAAAGGGATCGGCTTCTTGCTAACTTAAGAGGCCAGTATACGGTAGCACTGAGAGCACATGTAACAGACGTAGGCCAGTAACAGGTGTGGGGGGAGACCCCGGTTCGAATCCAGCTCGGAGCGGGAGAAGTAGAACTGGCTACTTTAGGTGTCGTGACCTGGATGGTAGTGAGGTTTAGGTGGGTGAGTGTAATGGAAGAAGGCCAGAAAGAGCTCTGTGTGTGTAAACCTCACTCCCCTGGCCCCAGGAAGCGTGCTAGCGACTGATGCTATAGAGGCTGCGGTCTTTAGTGTCTTTGTTAGCACAACTGCCTCCCACGCCAGAGACCATGGTTCAAATCCTGTTCCAAAAGGGTTGAGTAGGACCAGGTTACATTTGATGCCGACCCGGATGGGATTTAGGAGAGTGAGTGTAACAGATGTAGGCCAGTAAGAGCTGTGATTGTAAACCTTACTCCCCTGACCTCAAGAAGCATGCTAGTGACTGACACTATAGAGGCTGTGGTCTTAGGGTCCTTGTTAGCACACCCATCTCCCACAATGTTCCACGGTTCGAATCCCACTTGGAGCGGGTCGAGTAGGACCAGTTATACACAGCATGGAGCAAAGAACCTGATAGATGTAAACCAAACTGATTTGCAGAAAGATGGTCTAGAATGAAAATATCAAGAATATCAAGCTTGCAATGGCAAATAAACAGCTATCTTTCATTCTTTGCAATGTCAAAAAAGACACCAGAGATGGTAGAAGGACATTGAGGGCAAATTATTTGAAATCAGTGAATCTAACAGCTGGGACATGGTCATATTTTTTAGTTTTTTAGTTAGACACAACTCATGAAAACGGGTCTGTCTGGACATCTGGTCATCATATTCAAATTGCACACAGCTGCATCCGTGTTTGCATGAACAAAAACATCACAGCTGACTGGAATCAAACACATGAATTTAAACAGTACTATGGTGATCATGAAAACATCAGATTTCAGTTGGTGTCTCTGGGTAGTCTGTCATTCCACATTCAGGATGCATACAATGTACAATCCTTAAGAGTTTACTTAGTAAAAAAGTGTTAGATTTAAAGCTGCTGCCAGCAGTAGGATGACAACGAAAGGTGAAATATAGCAGAGAGCCCTGTGCAACCAGCCTCTCTAGCATTTTATTTGGATTGGCAACAAGCCGTCAAGACACTCATATTTTACCCCACTGTTCCTACAGGTTGTGCTCCAGAACTCAATGTCTTTCCATCACATCTGTCAAAGGAGCAAAAAGTGGGAGGTAATTGGTGGTTGCGGTTCGGAAGGGTGTGTGTTTGTATTATATGGCATGAGGCTCCTATTAAAAAAATTGTGGTGTATTTTCAACTTAATATTGCACACTAACTAAAAAATAGATTTTAAAATAGAAGTAGAAAATAGGGGTAGGTGCATGTTTAGAAAGTGGCAAGAAAAATGCTGTAACTATTTAGAAAAATGTTTCAAATGGAAACCATATTATGGTCCTGAAGCTCTTATTATTTGTTTAAAATGTATTTGTATAATAAAGTGCTTTTATTTAAAAGAATAATTCAGAATGTGTAGGTTTTAAATAATTTAAACCCAACACTTAAAAAGAACAAACTACTTAGCTGGGACAAAATAATTGTCTGTTGGTTAGAACATGTCGTAAAGTTTTTTGTAGTTTAATTGTTCTTGTACAACAGTTTAAATCAAGACTCACCTAAAAAAAAAAGGAGCCACACCTGATTTGTACCAGTCTTACCTTACTGTAGCAACTGGTCTGTATAATATCAATCTCACTCATACCTTATAACATACATACTGTATATATTTTAGGTACTCACTTTACCCACATCACTTACAGTTTATCCACATCACTTATGGTATCCTTGATTTCTAGTGCAATTTGGATATCGGTCAAATAGATGAAATCATCAGTTACACTATACTGCTTCTACACTGGATGATTGCATATTAGTAGTTCACTTCAGAATTCCAATTTCCTGATAGTTTATGTCTTTCTTTCTTCAGACGAAAATAAATGAAGGTTTCTGAGGAAAACATTCCAGGATTTTTCTCCATATAGTGGACTTCAATGGGGTCCAACGGCATTGCAGTTTCAATGCAACTTCTAAGAGCTCAACACAATCCCAGTCGAGGAATAAAGGTCCATCTGCCATTTTCTAAAAAATATTCAAAATTAGTGAACTATTCCTTAAAGGCTTTATTTACTGAATGAAGCTCTGATTCAATACCTTTAAATTGTTCTTGGACTTGATGTTGCATTACTAAATGAGCAAACTGCAGATCAGAGCAGCTCTGACTGATTATGAATAGTGGTGTACCTCATGGTTATATCCTTGGTCCAGACAGTTTTACCTGTGACTACTGTTATATCAAATTCAACTGACATCACTATAACTGCAGTATTCAAAACACTGACAGAACAACATACAGCAAGGAAGCAGTTGACCTAATATACTCACTCTTGAATGTCAACAAGACAAAAGGGTACACTGTGGAGTTCAGAAGACTAACATTATCTGTGTATAAAAAAAAAAAAGGCAGAAAAAAAGCAGAATACATTGTTTGCCTCTATGTATTCTGCATGGCATCTTGCACAGATCATCTGACATAAAGGTCATTCTGTTGCAACCCTGCATCTTTTTAATGAGAGTTATCAGATTACAGAAACTGGAAAGATGGGAATAACAGAGAATATAGCCTGCAGAACAAGACTGCACCAAAAACTCCTATATCTTAAAAATGCTAACCACAAATAGTTTTATATCTGGAGCGATATACATATGTCAGTGTTCATTTACTCTTTCTCCATCACTTTTTGTCTGGTGTACAGCCCCATCAATGCGGTTCTATTATCCCTTCATTGACAAAAATCAGAAATGTGCACCTTTTAATTTGATATGATTTAGTATAAACTGGAAAAAAAATTAAATAGTGGAAACTCACCAAGTGAGTAATGAACGGCTGCATAAATCGTCTCGGTTACGTATGTAACCCTCGTTCCCTGAACGGAGACGAATTGGGATCTGTTTTCAGAGACCAATCTACTTCGAGTGATTAAAAACGAGCCAATGGACATTGGCATGCGGTTCACGCATTCCACACACCGCAGCGCGGGTATAAATACGGAAGTGGAAGTACCGCATATCGCTTTACAACTGAGGAGCCGAGCTAGGTGACTCGGCCTACAGCTGAAGCACAGCACCTGGCGACGGGACCTACGTCTCCGTTCCCTCCTTCAGGGAACGAGGGTTACATACGTAACCGAGACGTTCCCTTTCAGTCGGTCACGTTCGACGTACGTCGGAACTGATCGACGAACGTCGGAACTGATCGACGAATTGGGATCCCTACTAACACGCCAGAGATGCTGGCCCTTCCAGCGCCCTGCCCGAGCTCGCTGGACCACACCTACGTTGGTGCGGGAGTCAGGGTTCCGGGTAGGGAGGCCAGTCATAGCTGTTCCTGCAAGACCCACTCAGCGTGACTATTGGATAACGCTGGGAAAGCGTGCCCGTCTTGGGGAGATGGTACGCTGCGGAGCCACGTCCTTCAGTGAAAGGAGAGGTGGGAATACTCATAAGGACTAACCTAGCAGGGTAGTGCTGCCTATGGCAGTCTCTGGGGTGGATCCAACCTGGTCCCAGGGGGGAAAGAACACCACCAGAAACGACAGAGCGAGCTCTGTCAAGGGAAAGACACGGGGCTAGCCGAGTAGGGTAGCTGGTACTGTGGAGAATACACATATGGGGTTGCCGTTAGGGAACCGCTACATATGGAACCCAGCCTACACACACGTTCCACAAGCATACGGGTGCAGGCCTGGTGTCAAACGGCCGCAGCGTCTGACACCGAAGGGGTGACGGAGGAGCTCGACAGGGTTTAGCCGTTTCCGGGGGAACACAACTGGAGACAATAGACGCACGTATCCGGCCCGGAGGCGGGAGTGGCATATGCAAGCCGACACTAGAACGGGTACTTAGTGCTACTGGCCACTGGGGGCGAGGATGCAGGAAGATACCGGCTCTACACGGAGGCTATAGAATCTAGCGAACGCGTTAGGTGTCGCCCAGCCCGCAGCTCTACATATATCTGTCAGCGAGGCGCCTTGAGCCAGCGCCCAGGAGGAGGCTACACTCCTAGTGGAGTGAGCTCGCACCCCGAACGGGCAAGGCACGTCTTGGGACTGGTAAGCCAAGACGATAGCATCCACTATCCAGTGGGCTAACCTCTGCTTGGAGACAGCCTTTCCCTTCTGCTGGCCTCCGTAACAGATGAAGAGCTGCTCTGAGGTTCTAAAGCTTTGAGTTCGGTCCACGTAGGTGCGGAGAGCGCGGACGGGACAGAGCAAAGCTAGGGCTAGGTCTGCCTCCTCCGAAGGCAGCGCTTGCAGGTTCACCACCTGGTCTCAGAAGGGAGTGGTGGGAACCCTGGGCACATATCCAGGCCGGGGTCTCAGGACAACGTGAGAGTTGGCCAGCCCGAATTCTAGGCACGATTCATTGACCGAAAGTGCATGCAGGTCCCCTACCCTCTTGATTGAGGCCAATGCAGTCAGGAGCACTGTCTTCATGGACAGGATGTTTAGCTCTGCTGACTGCAAAGGCTCGAAGGGAGGGCCCTGGAGCGCTGTAAGCACCAGGGCTAAGTCCCAAGAGGGTACCGAGGTTGGACGAGGAGGATTCAGTCTCCTCGCACCTCTGAGGAACCTGACGATTAAGTCGTGCTTACCTAAGGACTTACCTTCAACTACATCGTGATACGCCGCTATTGCGGCGACGTACACTTTGAGGGTGGAGGGAGACAGCCTTCTCTCCAACCCATCTTGCAGAAAAGAAAGCACGACATTAATCGAACACCTTCGGGGGTCTTCCCGGCGGGAAGAACACCACTCAACGAACAGGTTCCACTTCAGAGCATAGAGGCGCCTAGTAGAGGGGGCTCTAGCTGAAGCGATGGTGTCTGCCACTGCCTGCGGCAGGCCACCTAGAACCTCCGCGTCCCGTCCAGGGACCAGACATGGAGTCTCCAGAGGTCTGGACGCGGGTGCCATAGAGTGCCCCGCCCCTGAGAAAGCAGGTCCTTCCTCAGGGGGATCGGCCAGGAAGGCGCTGTCGCGAGGAGTCTGCAACTAGCAAGACCTGCTCCTCGTCCTCCCTGACCTTTAACAGAATCTGTGCGAGAAGGCTCACTGGGGGAAACGCATACTTGCGTAGGTCCCGGGGCCAACTGTGCGCCAGTGCATCTGTACCGAGGGTGCCCCCGGACAGGGAGTAATACAACTGGCAATGGGTCGAGTCCGGAGAGGCGAACAGGTCTACCTGCGCGGCTCCGAAGAGGTCCCATATCAGCTGGATGCTCCGGGGGTGGAGTCGCCACTCTCCCGGAGGTGTCGGCTGACGAGAGAGCTCGTCGGCTGTCTGGTTCAGCGCACCTGGGATGTGAATGGCCCGAAGCGACCTCAGACGCTTCTGACTCCACAGGAGGAGATGGCAGGCGAGCCGGAGCATGCAACGGGAGCGTAGACCACCCTGGCGGTTGATGTACGCAACGGCCGCAGTGCTGTCCGTGCGGACCAGTACGTGTTTTCCCTGTAGCGGCTTTTTGAAGCGGCCCAGGGCGAGACGTACTACCAGAAGCTCTAGGCAATTGATATGCCAACGAAGTTGGGGCCCCGTCCACAGACCCGCAACTGAGTGCCCGTTGTACGTGGCCCCCCAACCTGTAGAAGAGGCATCCATGAAGACCACAGCATGCCTGGACACCTGTTCTAGGGACACTCCTGCCCGTAGAAAGGCAGGGTCCGCCCACGGGTTGAAGGTTTGGCGACAGTAAGGAGTAACTGAGACCCGGTACTTGCCGCTCTGCCACGCCCATCTCGGGACCCGTTCGTGAAGCCAGCGTTGAAGCGGTCTCATATGAAGCAATCCGAGCGGCGTTACCGCGGCTGCAGATTTCATATGCCCCAGGAGCCTCTGAAAGAATTTCAGTGGGACCGCTGTCCTGCCTTTGAACGTATTCAAGCAGTTCAACACTGACCGGACTCGCTCCTCTGTGAGGCGCGCAGTCTGGTTGACCGAATCTAGCTTCATACCAAGATAAGAGATCCTCCGCGTGGGACAGAGTTTGCTCTTCTCTCGGTTGACCCGAAGGCCCAACAGGCTGAGGTGACGTAGCACCAGGTCCCTGTGTTCACACAACTGCTCCCGGGACTGGGCCAGTATGAGCCAGTCGTAGAGATAGTTGAGAATACGAACGCTGCGTTCTCTGAGCGGAACAATGGCTGCCTCTGCGACTTTCGTGAAGACGCGAGGTGACAGGGACAGCCCGAAGGGCAGGACTTTGTACAGAAATGCCCTCACCTCGAACGCAAAGCGAAGGAATGGTCTGTGTCGAGGGAGAAGGGAGACATGAAAGTACGCGTCCTTCAGGTCGATCGCTGCGAACCAATCCTGGGGTTGGTTCCAGCGCATAACAGCCCTCTCTCCGATGCAGCAATTGACATCTGTCCTCTGCCAGAGCCCCAAACGAAACGCTGGCCCCCTTTTTTTTTTTCTTTTTTTTTTTTAGGACCAGCAATCCCATCTGTAAGCTACCAGCAGGCATGTGAGACAGTGAGCGTGGCCGTCAGCCCGACGGCACACGGCATGCTGAACACTCAAGCCCCTATGAAAAAAGGCAAGATGAACAACACGCCGACGTGGCCATGTTCTCATGAGAGAACGTGAACCACCCACGAACAAAGTCTCAACACGCACGTGATGCATTAGAGGAGTGGGGGCCCGAGGAGATGTACCCGGCGGGGAAGCCCCACTGTAATCCTCAGGTCACCAAGGCTTATTAGCCGAAGTAGCCCTTTTCTGGTGCACCAGAAAATAAAGTAGATCGGGGAATAGGCGAAGGGACTCAATCCCGTTTGAGGTTTCATAGTCTTGACCGCACATCTAGAGCGCCGAGTGACGCGCTGGGTAGCCGTGACAACCCCCGCTGTCAGCAGGCGCTCGACGGCACATGGCGCGCTGAACGCTCAAGCCATTACGAGAAAGGTGAGACGAACAACGTGCCGACGTGATCACGTTCTCCTGAGAGAACATGAATCACCCACGAACGCAATCTCACATGTTTATATGCGAGAGAGATCGTGGCCGTCAAATGAGGACAGGAAACAACCGCATCCAGAAACACACGGTTTGAATGACATCTTGAAAAAGACACAGGGTCAAACCATGTTACTCTTTTAGAAGGAAATGCTCTTTTAGAAGTGCTGAAGCACTCAGGGAGATGGCCGCGGCTCACAGCAGTCCGATTGCAAGCCTGCGTGTGAGAACGGTAACGCACAGCCAACCAACACAGGAACAAGTGTATGTTGCAGCGGCCATTTGCTGACTCGCGCCGTCACACCAGCACCCAGGTAAGAGAGTGATCCTCCTCGAGACTCGTCTAAACACTCTTACTACCACTTCCAGCAACCAGCAAAAGCCCCTCAGACCCCCATCTGTTCGGGGCGGGAACTTGCGCAGGACAGAGAAAAGCTAGGGCTGGGTCTGCCTCCTTTGAAGGCAGCGCTTGCAGGCTCACCACCTGGTCCCGAAAGAGAGTGGTTGGAACCTTGGGCACATATCCGGGCCAAGGGTCTCAGGATTACATGAGAGTTACCCGCCCCGAATTCCAGGCACGATTCGTCGACCCAAAAATGCCTGCAGGTCCCCTACCCTCTTGATGGAGGCCAATGCAGTCAGGAGTAATGTCTTCCAAGACAGAATTTTTATCTCCGCTGACTGCAAAGTCTCAAAAGGCGCTCTCTTCAGTGCAGTTAGCACCAGAGTTAAGTACCAAGAGGGTATAAAGTGAGGGCGAGGCGGATTTAGTCTCCTCGCCCCCCTCAGGAACCTGACGATCAGATTGTGCTTCCCTAAAGACTTACCATGAACCATGTCATGATTTGCGACGATAGCGGCAACATAAACTTTGAGGGTGGAGGGAGACAGCCTTCGCTCTAACCCATCTTGTAGGAAGGAAAGCACAGAACTGATCGAGCATCTTCGGGGGTCCTCACCAAGAAGAACACCATTCAACGAACAGGTTCCACTTCAACGCATAGAGGCGCGGAAGGGATGGTGTCTACTACAGCCTGTGGTAGGCCACCTAGAACCTCTGCGTCCCATCCAGGGACCAGACATGGAGTTTCCAGAGGTCCGGACGCGGGTGTCATAGGTCCTTCCTCAGAGGAATGGGCCCGAGGAGGTGATGTCGCGAGGAGCACTAATTCCGGGAACCAAGTCCGGTTGGGCCAATACGGAGTGACCAACAGGACTTGCTTCTCATTCTCCCTGACTTTGCACAGTGTCTGTGCGAGAAAGCTCACTGGGTGAAACGCATATTTGCGTAGGCCCCGGGGCCAGCTGTGCGCCAGGGCATCCGAGCTGAGGGTCCCCTCGGTCAGGGAGTAAAACAACTGCCAGTGAGACGTGTCCGGGGCGGCAAACAGGTCTACCTGTATGGTCCCGAAGCGACTCCAGATCAGCTGGACCACCTGGGGATGGAGTCTCCACTCTCCTGGGAGCACTGGCTGTCATGAGAGCTTGTCGGCTGCACGATTGAGCAGGCCCGGGATGTGAATGGCATGAAGCAACCTCAGATGCTTCTGACTCCATAAGAGGAGATGGCGGGCAAGTTGTGACATGCGATGGGAGCGTAGACCACCCTGTTTGTTGATGTACGCAACAGCCGCAGTGTTGTCCATACGGACCAGAAGGTGCTTGCCTAGTAGCGGCCCTTTGAGGTGGCCCAGCGCAAGACGAACTGCTAATAACTCCAGGCAATTGATATGCCATTGCAGTTGAGGCCCTGTCCACAGACCTGAAACTGCAACCCCGTTGGCTGGTGGATGAGGTATCCGTGGAGATAACAGCATGTCTGAACACTTGTTCAAGGGGAACTTTTGCCCGTAGAAATGAAGGGTAACTGAGACACGGAGTGAGCCACTCTGCCACGCCCATCTCAGGACTCTGTCGTGTAACCAGTGTTGAAGCGGTCTCATATGTGGTACCGCTGTCCTGCGTTTGAACAAATTCAAGCAGTTCAGCACCGACTGTCAGACCGACCGAGTCCAGCTCCATACCGAGAAAAGAGATCCTCTGCACGGGGCAGAGTTTGCTCTTCTCCCAGTTGACCCGAAGTCCCAACCGGCTGAGGTGACTGAGCACCATGTCCCTGTGTGGAGGCTCAGGTCACCCTGGCTATTCGTCGAAGTAGGTCTATTCTGCTAGGCAGGAATAGCACTAGATTGAGGTATAGTTAAGGGGACTCAACCCTCCCGGAGGTAGGGGAGTCTCGACCTAAGCGCCGAGATAGTCATGTTCCCACAAAAGCTGCCTCAGCGTGCTGAATGCCCAGGCACGTGAGACAACGATTGTGACCGTCAGCTGGCGACAGGGAACGACCGCATCCAGAAACGCACAGGTGGAATGACATCTTGAAAAAGACGCAGTGTCACACCCGTGTTGCTCTTTTAGAGGAAACCGCTCTTTTAATAGTGCTGAAGCACCCAGGGAAATGCTCCAACAGGAAATGCTGTGAAAACAGCAGTTTTTGCAACCCGGAAGTGAGCATGCGGTCGCGCTGCAGTGTGCCTTTTCCCCAGCACAAGGCGATCTCTCTCTCTCTCTCTGCTTGATAGGCGCAGGAACAGTCTTGTCTTCATCAATGCCGCTCGGCTCCGAAGTGAATGACAAAGGTGCGCTGCATCTTCTTCCGCTTTATACCCGCGGTGCGGGGCGGAGCAATGCAAGTCTCGCAAGCCAATGACCATTGGCCCGTTCTCTATATCTCGAAGCTGATAGGGGCTCCCAGAAGTGATCCCAGTTCGTCGTACGTCGAACGTGACCGACAGAAAGGGAAGTGGAGTTTACTTAATTACATATGTGAAATTTACCAAAGAAAAATTAAGTAAATCTTACTTATTGGAAAAAAAAGTCAGAATTGCAAGATGTAAGCTCGCAATTGCCAGAAAAGTCAGTATTGTGAGATAAAAAGTCGCAATTACCTTTTTTTTTATTATGTGGCAGAAACAAGCTTCCATAGGGGTCAACACAAACCATGTGCCACCTTACAGAAGCACAGTGGGTTGCAAGGTATTTCATGTTGCCTTGACCAATCACAACACATGGGTCCAGCCGACCAATCAGAGGACATTACGCTTTTCGCAAGAAGGGACTTCATAGAGACATAAAATACCCAGATCGTTACTAACAGACTGGGTGGAGAGGTGCTGCAACAATGTAAGATATGAGGAAAAATAATATCTTTTTGAACATTTAAGCATGAAACCCTAGTAGACCCTAAAAACAAAATCAAGACTTTGCAAAATTAGGTCCCCTTTAAGATTGATGCCCACTAATTACAAGTACATTTATCTAGTGTATTTTCTCAATCGTCAGTGTGACATAATTGTGACTTTATAACATGCAATTGTGACTTTATATATCTCGCAATTCTGAGTAAAAGAATATTCATTGTTAAAAATGTTGGGTGGGACTTGATTTTATACATAGGGAATGATTTTAGAAGAGGAATGGATTTAGAAGAAAATTAGGAGCGATGTATGACATCAAACGTAAAGGAGAGTTGCTCATATTGTCTAAAAATTGGCTTGCATACATGCATGAAAGCAGATGACTTCTGATTGTTTTGTTGCTGCAAATCAGCGTAAACAGCACTTTACAGGGACAGACTCCCTGGAGTGACCTGAGGTTAAGTGCATTGCTCAGAGGTACATCCTGCGCATGTTTGTCCAAACTCTTAATGCGTTAGTAACCCTTAATGTGTTAATAAACCTGCAAACTTTAGTTTACAATCTGAGTTTTTAAGACACAACACATTAGATAAATTAAAACAAGATAGGTCGTCAACTGGTCGTCTGGAAGGCTTCATGCATTGGATCAATAGTCTAGATGAAATTACAACATTTTCACCCTGTCAGAGCAGTGCATTCAGATCATTAACCTTTGTCAACATATTTTGCTCAACCAACTATTCATCATGAGCAGCTCTGTACATTTGATGCTTGAATTTCTGAACCGTCTTTATTTGTCATCTGTTTTTGTACCTCCCGGTCTTCTTCACTCTGTGTGCAAATAAGGATTTCAAAAGAGGTCTAAAATTATGCCTCTCCAAAGTCTCCAGCCTGAGCTCCAGTTACGTCGGCAATCAACAGCCCCCCTGGCCTCATCCATCAAAGGGGAGAATGCGCTGTTAGTGAGGGATTTACAGCACTTGCACAGGAAGTGCAGAATCATTCTTGATTTATGCTCTGAAGACTGAGAGTTGCAAGGAGAGTGTTCTTTCTGCTGTCTGAAATATGAAATGGATCGGCCTGGTGGATGGAGGATATTAACCATACTGTGGCTGCCTAACAGACAGACAGAAGGATCATTTACCATAAATATTCTACCTTATATCGATAAGATGATAGTTATTTTTGTGTTATTGCCAATAACCGATAAATGTATACAAGTGAATTTTAATTATAATGTACAGTATGAAAAATGGATATTCATTTTGAGATTGAATGACTACATTTAAGAGAGTTAATACAATAATAATACAAAAAAAACTTTAAATTTAGAACACTTACATTGAGTTATATGTTAGCAAAAGTGATCTAAATATAAAATTAGGAGAATAGAGCATGTACAATTAAATAAACCATATCGATTCTGCCCTACAAAGGCAAAGACCTTAACTCGCTAGAGTGTGGAACTGAGAAAAATTACTTAAAAAAAAAAAGATTTTTAGTTGTCCAGCCAAATGAATTATAGGCAGGATACTGGAAATCTGGCAATTAGATGTTTTAGTAATGAAAATTATCTACATAAAAAAATCTTGAGCTCAAACTTGACTTTTGACCCCTATTTTGAAGTTACTGTGCTCTGCCTTTGTATTGTCTGCTAAAAGTGAGAAGTCACACCAAGGAAAATGGCAGTAACTTCCACATTACCAATGTTTGGTTGCATTTACAAAATCATTATAGTAACACCTGTATAAAATCTAGTGATCATGGCATTCATTTTATTTACAATTGCTTTTTTTATGTGGAGCAGTTTAGTAGCATATTCATTGGGTAGCTGACTAGCCTATTTATGCTATAGGCTGCTAGCTAGCTAAACGAAGTAGATTGCGATCTATCTAATTTGTTGTTACACAATTTCTTACCTTGACCTTGATGTCTGCATTTCAAAGCCATTTCAACCATCCTTAAATGCTATTAGTAAAAACCACTCAACTATTTCCTTTACCTACACTTTTATTCAGGTATCGTGTGTTAGGAGTGCTTCAGTGACAGATGTATGACACAGGCTATGCCGTAATTTAAACGCAGCAATTTTAATGGACAGTAAAACAAAGGCAGCTCCAGGCCGACACAGTAACTTCTAAACAACGGCTAAACAATAGCAGTATCCAAACTCAATTTGAGCTTTCCAAAACCAAGGTAAAGAACGGTAACTGGTGTTATGTTGTTCTGCCTTGGTTTCTCCTGGGCTTTTGGAAGTTACTGTTAAGACAACCGATTATTTTCTCGATAAAACAACGGAATTGCCTCGAGATACTTATCCACATGATAAAGGAGTCCCAAAAATATCAATAACTCATTTTCGACCAAAAATGAAGTTACTGCCTTTTGCCTTTGTAGGGCAGAATTGATACTGATTAAATATAAACATTGGCTGATATTGGCCAATAACTGGTACTAATGTGGATCCTTATACATACCTAATTTATTTAAACTCATATAAAGGCCTGTTTGGCATGAAAATTCATCCCAATTTTTGTATGCAATTTGTCGGTTCAGACCAATTGTTACATTTAGGTCTTGTTTTGGTATGTTTCTCATTGTTTCCGTTTCCCTTTGTTCTGTTATTATGGATTTTTAATTAGTCATTTACACCTGTTCTGTTCATAAGCCCTGAGTTTCCTTTGTTCAGGGTTCGGTCTTGTTTGCATTTATGTGGTTGTGATTTCTCATTTCTGTATATTCCTGAGTATTAAATGTAATTCTTGTTGAATTCTCCTTCGTCATGTGCTTTCTACAACCAAAAAGTCAAGAAAAGGCTGAATGAAAATGCTAATTCACTCTCTGACAGTGGGTGGCACTTATGTAAAAGCAGAAATATAGTGGTACACAAGGGCAGCATTATGCAACATTTGTTTTTGTTCATTAAAATGAAGCTGAAATACATTTTTCTTGATAAATTAAGATGAAATTAGATGAAAATAAATCTAATTCTGGGCATATAACTAAAAGCGCAAAACGTATCGGTTGGCCGGTTTACATGCCATCCATGAAAACAAAAATTGTGAATTTTCATGTCATCTGAACAGAGGAATTAACAGCCGTTCATAAAACATTTATTGTACCATTTTTTTGCATCAAACATTTGTTATGGTGTGAACAGGCCTTAAAGTCACCATGAAATCAAAATGGACAATTCCACTATTTTTTCATGGAATACTGCAGTATTTATTGTAAATGGTTTTTATTACATCATCATCATTATTTATTATTATTATTTATCTTTAATCAACTTCACCTCCCTCTTGCGGTGACATCTCTTCTCTTCTCTGATGATGAGCTCACTCACATAAGATTGACCAATAGTAAACCACATCATCCAATCAATTCCCCATGGACAAAATCCCGTCTTACATTTTTTCTTGTTCAAGAAGCCATTTTACTTCGATATGTAGAAAAGACTATTGCGACTTCAGTTTTCATGCTGACTTTAAGGTAGAAAAGAAGTAGAACATGAAAAAATAGACTTAGATCTAGCTTCCCTGCTGAAAAGGCTAGAATTGTGCATCATACAAATATTCAGGAGGAAACCTTTGATTAAAAACAATGGATTGGTCTTATTTACACTTAATGCAAAAAATGTTCATTAATCTGATGTTTTTTTTTTTCAAAGAACACAGGTGAGACATGAGTTTTTGATGATATTCCTCAAGCCGCTGCTTCTGCTACACAATCCAACATGCTCAAGGCATTTTAATGTCTCTGGTAAACAACTCCAGAACAGCAGCATTGGACGTCAAGCTGCTTGTATTTACACACCTTCTAAAAAATAAACCCTGTATTTTTTTAAAAGTCTGTTAAAATTATGTGCACATATTATACGTGTGCATAGATATAGACACTACACAGATGTGTATTTCTGCACCAGAGCTCTTTCGCATGCACAAAACAACCATTATATTTCTCAAACTGCATCAAAGGGAAAAGCAATCCCTGAATGAATGTTACCATGACAATTTATGAAAACTTGAAAAGTACTTGAAACATCTATGGCAGCTGTCAAGACTGTAAGCCTTTCGAATTGTGAACTTTTTCAAATAGCCTATATTACAGAACTGCAACTGTCATCACACTTTTTACCCAAAAACCAATGATTGCATCAGCTCTCCTCGCCTGTACATTTCCATTTGACAGTTAATCACAGGCTTTTCAACACTAACAACCAATTACAATTTACTGACAGCTAAAACTTGGAAATCCCCTAAAGTTAACATAGTATTCATGTAATCTAAACAGCAAAAGTAAATAAACACCACATGGTGCAATAGAAATACAGAGAAGAGAATGAAACAGTTATAACTCAAAATTTGGTGAATCTATTAATATGTTCAACCTCAAGTGAAAATGCTTTTATTTTGACAGGTGCATAAAAATGTTATTGGGAGTTATGACTTTTTGGTATTGTAGAAGAGGTCTTTATTTTGCTAGATTCATATTTATGTCAGTCTTGGTGTGAATAGACTTTTCGGGTGTGATTTGATATTCAGTGTGAATGGTGCATGACGTCAGAACCCGGAAGACTAATTCGAGATTTTCCTTTATACTGGGGTTTATCGATTTATGTGTAAAATAAAGCCTGTGGTAAACATAACTTGACGTTACTTACGTAAATTACACACACCCATATAGCGAAAACGCGAATTTTGAAGCAGCTGTTGTAACGCGTGGCTGTATTGTTAAGCACATGACTCAGTGGATAATTCAAAGAAAAGTCTTTAATATGATAATCCACACAATATAATGGCAAACAACAGGGAGAAACACAACCACAAGATCGGACAAATAACTGAAAGAACACAGGGCTTATAAACAAGAGTTAAAGGGATAGTTCACCCAAAAATGAAAATTCTGTCATCGTTTAGTCACCCTCAAGTTGTTCTAAACTTAACACAAAAGAAGAAATTTTGAAGAATGTCGGTAACCAAACAGTTGATGGACCCCATTGCCTTCCATAGTATTTTATTGCCTATAGTATGGAAGGCAATGGTGTCCATCAACTTTTTAGTTCCTTCAAAATATCTTCTTTTGTGTTCAGCAGAACAAAGAAATTCATACAAGTTTGGAACAACTTGAGAGGTGAGTAAGGCTGGCGACACACTTGAAGATTTTAAGCCTGATTCTGAACCCGATTTGCGATCGGGGGGCGTGGCCCGATTCGAGGCTTGTTGCAAATGACTTTTTGTCCAAAAAATCCTCAATTGTGTAGTGTCATAACAATTATTTTACTGCTCCTAGTCACGTCGGAGCCCCCATGTTTGATATTTTTGATGAAACATATTTGATATTAATAACTCTTGATCGGGATACCCGTGATAGCCAGTGAGAGCGAGCAAGCATCACCTAACGGATGTTGCATGCTTCAATAGCTGAAACTTGGCAGCCGCAAACATGCCACAGAAGTGGAGTATTGACAAAGAAGATCACATATAATCTTTTTTTTCCTATTTTGTTTTTCACTGTAAAACAGAACATGCTCCAGGAGAGCCCGCTGACAACGTCGATTGTCCTCGTCGATTGTTTTTCTTAAATCACGTTTGATCTCGCGAGTCTCCATGAGATCTCGTGTCACTGTGAAATTTCACATTTTTGGGTGAACTATCCCTTTAATCAAAGGAGAAACAGAACAGGTGTGAACTAATTAACTAATGATTAGGAACATGCAAACTGAAACACAGCAAACAAAACCAAAACAGAATGAAACCGTAACAGTTGTTCATTTTTTAAAACATATGTTTTTAATAAATAACTATATAAGACAGCTTGAGGTGTGAGTGTGTGCAGTGTACGTTGTAGAACAAAACGTCAAAGTATCGACAAGTTATATTTACCACAGGCTTTATTTTACTCAGAAATTGAAAAACCCCATAGGAAACCCCCAAATTAGACTTCCAGGTTCTGACGTCATTCCTGCACCACTCTGTAGGTTTAATGTCAAGCTTTGCCAAGTAAAGTTTTGCAGGTGCATGGTAATTTATGATAACTTATGTAATTTAAATACAAATAAGCTTCAGCATGAAATATTGAAATTCTTGATGCAGTCCTGATTAGACGTTTAGGGAGACTGTCAAAAGAAGAGTGGATATACAGTATAGATACTGAAACTGAGAGCCAGCTGGTAAAAATATAGAAACAGAAAACTAACAGGCTGGTAAAGAACCTCTTTAAACACCTCCGGGGTGCTACAAATTCATATTTGTGGAAGTAATTCATCTCTACATTGGAACTCAGTGGGATCTTTCAGAGGAACAGCCATATGAGCAGAATTATATTGTTGAGGTCTGGTTTTCTGACATAACACTGAGTCATAACGCTACTGTAAATGGAATGTGTGTGTGTAACTGTATAGCGCTGTGTAGGAACAATCATACTCAACCTGCTGAGTTAATGACTCCAGCTTTTTTTACAAGCTACTTCAGAACTGTTCATATCTCTGCATATTTTGCTCATTAAACACTAGTTAATTTCAGTTATGACATAATCAACTCTGAGAGGAACAAACATGCGCTTGAAACATCTCCTGGAGGAGCTGAAAAGAAAGTTATTGCCATAAGGTAATTTCCCTGGAAATACAATACAAACAAAGCCTGCTGTTTACAAAAGAGACACTTGTCAAGAAACAAAGAATCACGGGGAAAGTGGGACCTGAGGGGTTACATTTTATATATATATATAACCTTAGCTAAAAACATTACCTCACTGCCTCATCTCACATGTTTTCGTGGACCCTTTTTTTAAATTCACGCTACATTTTATGATCACGAAGGGAACATAATGAGCTCAAAGGAGTTTAAAGAGACATTGCCTCTCTCTGAACCCTTTCCACTGGTGTTAATGTTAAACAGTGTTGGAGTGCAGAACAAACACAGTCTCCCCCTGATGACAACCCTGACTATGCAATGTTCTTCATAATATTTGTGTTTTATTTTTGTACTAATACATTTTTCATCTAAACCTTTTTTTGAGGAGGCACTGCCTCTTTTGCCCCCCCTGAGAAAACTCTGTTATTGATACTGCATCATTACTAGTCTCAATTATATGCAGACAGCGTAATGGTATGTAGGATGTGACAGGATGTGTCATTAGCAGGATCACACCAATGCAATCACACAAAAGCACACTGTTTATCTCCATTCACGACATTGTCCAACAAACTCAGTGGGAAGATTAAAAGTCTCTTGTGACAACACTCATAATGTCTTCATATTAAAAAAAGACAATTAAATAGTCATTATTATGCCAGCCTTCCCATTTCTCTGTTTCCCTCGAACTGATTCAAAGAAATCTTCAAAAAGCAAATAAGAAAGCCTACCTTCAGGCTGATCTTCTGAAGCTCTTTTGCTGTTTTATTCAGTGAACTACGAGGAAAAATGCACACGCTCTGCGCTCAATCCCTGGAGGCCTATAAAGCTCAAACAAGTCAAATCCATAAAAAGGGTCAAGTGCTCTAACAACTTACCCTCTAAATTTATTATTCTTACACCAGCAAAACATCACCAGACACCTCGAGAGATAAATGGCCCATGTTAAATGATCTAGTAAATGTGGCTAATGTGTCTTTGCACTTCTCCAGTGGCATGATTCTGACCTGCCTCTTTGACCAGTCAAAGCCGCCTGTACTTGTTCTTGAGGTCAGTGAACATCTTGGCCCTTATTTGAAAGAGAGGGATGTTCAGTGAAAAATGAATACTAGATTGGCTACGTGATACATAAACATAAATACACTATATTGCCAAAAGTTTTGGGACGCCTGCCTTTACATGCACATGAACTTTAATAACATCCCATTCTTAATCCGAAGGTTTAATATGAAGTTGACCCACCCTTTGCGGCTATATCAGCTTCAACTCTTCTGGGAAGGCTTTCCTCAAGGTTTAGGAGTGTGTTTATGGGAATTTTTTGATCATTCTTCTAGAAACGCATTTGTGAGGTCAGGCACTGATGTTGGACGAGAAGGCCTGGCTCGCAGTCTCCGCTCTAATTCATCCCAAAGGTGTTCTATCGGGTTGAGGTCAGGACTCTGTGCAGGCCAGTCAAGTTCCTCCACACCAAACTCGCTCATCCATGTCTTTATGGACCGACGCTTTGTGCACTGGTGTGCAGTCATGTTGGAACAGGAAGGGGCCATTCCCAAACTGTTCCCACAAAGTTGGGAGCATGAAATTGTACAAAATGTATTGGTATGCTGAAGCATTAAGAGTTCCTTTCACTGGAACTAAGGGGCCAAGCCCAACCCCTGAAGAACAACTCCACACCATAATCCCCACTCCACCAAACTTTACACTTGGCACAATGCAGTCAGGCAAGTACCGTTCTCCTGGCAACCGCCAAACCCAGACTCGTCTATCGGATTGGTAATTTACGTAAGTATCGGATGGGTTTCCATTCTTGGATGGGTGCTTGGATGCAGCTGCTCGGCCATGGAAACCCATTCCATGAAGCTCTCTACGCACTGTTCTTGAGCTAATCTGAAGGCCACACGAAGTTTGGAGATCTGTAGCTATTGAAAGTTGGCTACTTGCATGCGCTGACCCCTCTCTGTGATTTTACATATTAAAGTTGCTGTTGTTCCCAATTGCTTACACTTTGTTATAATACCACTAACAGTTGAATATTTAGTAAGTAAGTAAATTTCACGAATGGATTATTGCACAGGTGGCAACCTATCAACCTTGAATTCACTGAGCTCCTGAGAGTGACCCATTCTTTCACAAATGTTTGTAGAAGCGTCTGCATGCCTAGGTGCCTGTGGCCATGGAAGTGATTGAAACACCTGAATTCAATGATTTGAAGGGGTTTCCCAATACTTTTGGCAATATAGTGTATCTTACTAATTAGCAATCGCTTTATGTTATTGTGGCATTCTGCTATCAAAAGCTTAACACAATTAAGCTAATTATGGCAACAACTAGACTACTTCACCCCGGAAATTGGCCGGGGACCCACAGGTACACGAAGTACCACAAGCACACAGATGCGTAGTGGCTGAGACAGCTATCAGACAACAATGAAATGTTTCACACAATTTTATTTGATAAACATCCAAGAAAATACAAGACCAGTCTCTTTAATGTATATAAAAATTAAAAAGTACAATCACTCATAAAACTTCTTGCACATCCATCCAAAAATGATTTTTTGTCTTGCCTTTCAGATAAACAGCAACCACTCATGCTCTCACAACACACCACCAACACCCCCGTTGTGAACACTGCAGGCCGACAGCCGAACCACCACCACACACAAAGGACACCGGCTAATTCTGGTACCCCAATTCTGAAGGGAAAAAGAAAACAGGATGAGACACAAGCGCGTGCACACACACACACACACATATACACTTTCCACGTTATGGTTTGGCCAAAAAAACACTTATCACATGCTGTCAGAAGGATCAATGTCACAAAACAATAGTGACCATCCTAGCTGGTGTTCTTTGGCTGTGAGAGCACAAAATCATCCCATAAAGTCACATATACATTAAACAAACAGAAACATGTAAAGCACAAAAAAACTATTTCCAAAAAAAATAAAAAAAATAGCAAAGGCTTTGTACAAAAGAAACAATAGTAGTGACAAACACGTAGCTTTTCGCCACTAATTACCCGCTTCAAATCCCCAGGTCACTAAAGTTCAAGCCTCCCAAATCTCGATGCGCCACCGGTGGCCAGGAACGCACTATTGTTCCGGTCGTCAAGGTGATGACATGAATTAGTGTTACCTGCAGAGTTGCAGAAAATGGATTGCCTGGTATACAGCAGAAGAGAGAGAAAGAAACCATCCAATCTGTCCGAAAACGTTCCAGTTCAGGCATTCATTACCGCATACAGATGATATAAGTTGTATTGCTCAACAAGAGAAGATACGACACCTAACGCCGCCCACAAAGCCTGCTGCAACACTGCCTGGCCCCCGTGTCACTAGTAAAACATAAGACATGTTGCATTAAAAAAAAAAATTACCCCCTCGTTAACCCAATAAATATACCATACCTGCAAATAGTGACACCACTCCGCACACTCAATAGACTGCAAGCTACAAGGTTCGCTCAACGTGTCTAACATACTCCTCAGCCACACTGTGAAATACATGGGTGTCAAATTACCCCTTCCAAACATATTTAAGACTGCAACTGCCACCAGTAGCTCTTACCTCCAGGACATAAACATGGCGCACCAGAGATGACATCAGCACAGAGACCCCGAACGACGCGTTTTAGATGTCAGACTCATTCCCTTTTTATACCGGTGGAATGTACCATTTTGCCCTCATTAACAAAAAAATGGTTGATTGCATCACCACATTATGATGATACTATCAAAATTACTTGGTCTTCATTCTAAAGAATAAGCAGTCCACAAACTCCTTCTGTTGCCTATGACAGGCTCCAGACAACCTAATGCTTTTTAACCTAATGATTTTGCTTGGGTTTGTGTGGTACCATTTTAGTTTAGGGTGTCAGGATGTTATGATGCAATCAGTGTTCATAAAAAAAAAAAAATAAAAATAAAAAGTGTTTGTCCTTTGAAAAAAATATCTTGTAAATTTAGTCAATGTTTTGTCATGTCATGTTACTGATTGCTGTAACAATCAGTTATTACTGATTAGCTATTACTGATTAGTTATTACTGATTAGTTATTACTGATTAGTTATTACTGATTAGATATTACTGATTAGTTATTACTGATTAGTTATTATTATTGATTAGTTATTACTGATTAGTTATTATTATTGATTAGTTATTATTACTGATAAGTTATTATTATTGATTAGATATTACTGATTAGTTATTACTGATTAGTTATTACTGATTAGTTATTATTATTATTGATTAGTTATTACTGATTAGTTATTATTATTGATTAGTTATTACTGATTAGTTATTACTGATTAGTTATTATTATTGATTAGTTATTACTGATTAGTTATTATTATTGATTAGTTATTACTGATTAGTTATTATTATTGATTAGTTATTACTGATTAGTTATTATTATTGATTAGTTATTACTGATTAGTTATTACTGATTAGTTATTATTACTGATTAGTTATTATTATTGATTAGTTATTACTGATTAGTTATTATTATTGATTAGTTATTACTGATTAGTTATTATTATTGATTAGTTATTACTGATTAGTTATTATTATTGATTAGCTATTACTGATTAGCTATTACTGATTAGTTATTATTACTGATTAGATATTACTGATTAGTTATTATTACTGATTAGTTATTATTATTGATTAGTTATTACTGATTAGTTATTACTGATTAGTTATTACTGATTAGTTATTATTACTGATTAGTTATTATTACTGATTAGTTATTACTGATTAGTTATTATTATTGATTAGTTAATATTATTGATTAGTTATTACTGATTAGTTATTATTATTGATTAGTTATTACTGATTAGTTATTATTATTGATTAGCTATTACTGATTAGCTATTACTGATTAGTTATTATTACTGATTAGATATTACTGATTAGTTATTATTACTGATTAGTTATTACTGATTAGTTATTACTGATTAGTTATTATTATTGATTAGTTATGACTGATTAGTTATTATTATTGATTAGTTATTATTACTGATTAGTTATTATTGATTAGTTATTACTGATTAGTTATTATTACTGATTAGTTATTACTGATTAGTTATTATTATTGATTAGTTATTACTGATTAGTTATTATTACTGATTTGTTATTATTACTGATTAGTTATTATTATTGATTAGTTATTACTGATTAGTTATTATTATTGATTAGTTATTACTGATTAGTTATTACTGATTAGTTATTATTACTGATTAGTTATTATTATTGATTAGTTATTACTGATTAGTTATTATTATTGATTAGTTATTACTGATTAGTTATTATTACTGATTAGTTATTATTATTGATTAGTTATTACTGATTAGTTATTATTATTGATGAGTTATTACTGATTAGTTATTACTGATTAGTTATTATTACTGATTAGTTATTACTGATTAGTTATTATTATTGATTAGTTATTACTGATTAGTTATTATTACTGATTTGTTATTATTACTGATTAGTTATTATTATTGATTAGTTATTACTGATTAGTTATTATTATTGATTAGTTATTACTGATTAGTTATTACTGATTAGTTATTATTACTGATTAGTTATTATTATTGATTAGTTATTACTGATTAGTTATTATTATTGATTAGTTATTACTGATTAGTTATTATTACTGATTTGTTATTATTACTGATTAGTTATTATTATTGATTAGTTATTACTGATTAGTTATTATTATTGATTAGTTATTACTGATTAGTTATTATTACTGATTAGTTATTATTAGCGATTAGTTTCAGCTAGTGATTAAATTTACTTTAGTCAATGTTACTAATTTTAATTCATGAGAAGAAGCAAATTATACCAAATATTAAAACTTTTAATTTATTAATTTAAATATGTATCAGTGTGAAAACATGTGAAAACTCTTGTAGTGAAAGCCTGAGCTCCTGGAATAGTATTAGCAGTGTTGTTATTGTTAACTGAAACGAAAGCTTTTGAAAATCACTTTTAGTATCTAAAAGAAAGCTGACATAAAATAAAATATTAGATGGAAAAACCTTAAATTTAAAAAAAACTTGGCAACTATAACTGAAATAAGTTTAAGTTTTACTACAATTATTGAAATGAAGCTAAATAGAAACATTAAAAAATACAGAGGACGAAAGCACATAACAAAATTACTAAAATGAAAATGATAAAAATATAAAACTGAAAACATAAAAATTCTAATGCTAATGTCACAGTTTTTGTATGTGTGTTGGGACCATAGACTGTGGAAAAAGTAGAGGCTGTGTCCGAAATTGCCTCCTACACCCTTAAATAGGGCACTAAATGACGGGACAGTCATTTGTAGTGGTGTCCGAAACCATAGTGGACGTTATTGAGTGCACTCATTCAATCCCAAAATGCACAGCAATAACGAGTGTACAACTGATGTTCGCTCAATGGCTAGAGAATACCCATAATGCACTGTGAGAGTGCATCCATTTTACAAACCGCGCTGGTCCAGCGTAATATCACACAGGTATAAATTCCTTTTTAATTGATTATTAAATTATTGAAAGGTTTATACATACTAGTTTCCATGGCAGAGTTCAAGATCAATTTTGAACACAGCACTTGTTTCCCTTTTCCTGTTTAGTTTCTGTTTCTTTGGTTGTCATAGTTATTCATTGTATTCATCATCCTTGTGTATTGTGTACAGTTATCTTCTGTTTAGAAGTTCCCTTTCAGTCGGTCACGTTCGACATACTCACGTTCGACGTGCTCGGATTGCTTCATACGAGACCGCTTCAACGCTGGCTACACGACTGAGTCCCGAGATGGGCGTGGCACAGCGGATCCCTTCGTGTCCCCATGACTCCTAGGTGCCGCCAAACCTTCAGCCCGTGGTCGGACCCTTCGTTTCTACGGGCAGGAGTTCGCCTAAAACAAGTGTCCAGGCATTCTGTTGTCTCCACGGATGCCTCATCCACCGGCTGGGGTGCCACGTACAACGGGCTTGCAGTTTCGGGTCTGTGGACGGGGCCTCAACTGCAATGGCATATCAATTGCCTCTAGTTGTCAGCAGTTCGTCTTGCGCTGTGCCACTTCAAAACGGTGCTACTAGGCAAGCACGTTCTAGTCCGTACGGACAACACTGTGGCTGTTGCGCTCAACAACAAACCGGGTGGTCTACACTCCCGTCGCATGTCACAACTCGCCCGCCATCTCCTCCTATGGAGTCAGAAGTATCTGAGGTCGCTTCGTGCCATTCACATTCCGGGCCTGCTCAATCGTGCGGCCGACGAGCTCTCACGACAGCCAGTGCTCCCTGGAGAGTGGAGACTCCATCCCCAGGTGGTCCAGCTGATCTGGAGTCGCTTCGGGACCGCACAGGTAGACCTGTTTGCCACCCCCGGACACGACCCAGACTGCCAGTTGTTTTATTCCCTGACCGAGGGGACCCTCGGCTCGGATGCTCTGGCACACAGCTGGCCCTGGGGCCTGCGCAAGTATGCGTTTCCCCCAGTGAGCCTTCTTGCACAGACTCTAGATTCTATAGCCTCCGTGTAGAGCCGGTATCTTCCTGTGTGCTCACTTCCCATAGTCGGTAACACCGAAGTGCCCGTTCTAGTGTCGGCTTGCTGTGCCATTCCCTTCCCCATGGAATGGATACATGAGCTTATATGCTCCAATCGAGTTCCCCAGAAACGGCGAACCCTGTTGAGTCCTCCGCAACCCACGGCAGTCGGATGTGGCAGAGCGTCCGACGCCAGGTCTAACACTCGTATGCATTGGTGGAACTTGTGTTAGGCTGGGTTCCATATGTTGTGACCCCCTCGGCAGTCCCATATGTGTATTCTTCCACGGTACGGCTCCCTATGGCGAACCTGTGTCTTTCCCTCGGCAGACGTACGTCGTCATACATCGAACATGACCGACTGAAAGGGAACGTCTCGGTTACGTATGGTAACCTTCATTCCCTGAGGGAGGGAACGGAGATGTACGTCCCGTCGCCACAGTTGCTGTACCATCACTGCATGGCCGAGTCACTAGTTCGGCTCCTCAGTGAAAAACAATGGTGCGCTGCATTCGCCTCCTGTTTATACCCGCGGCGCGGGGCAGAGCGCGAGATGCAAATCTTGCACACCGGTCCCATATGTGTATTCTGATTGATTGCTCAGTCATGCTGATTGCTCAGTCATGCTGTCAATCAGGACAAGTCTCTATATTTCGAAGCTGATAGGGGCTCCCAGAAGTGATCCCAATTCGTCTGTGTTGTCCAACGTACGTTTCCGTTCCCTCCTTCAGGGAACGAGGGTTACCATACGTAACCGAGACGTTCTCTTTATGGTTCCTGTTCAGCAATAACCGTGCCACTAAATGTGAGCTAATATAATACGGATTTTGCATTTAAATCTCATTTAATTGTAATAATTCACAATTTTAGTTGTTGGTGGAAATAAAAAAAAAATTAAAAACACTTGATGACCTTTCATGCCCTTTTACAAAGTCTTGATTTTGTTTTTCGGGGTGTACTAGAATAAGTTTCTATGCGTTAATAATATATATATATATATATTTTTTTTTTATACATATTTGACATTGTTGCAGCACCTCTCTTCCCAGTCTCTCAGTAAAGCTCTGTTTAGTTCCTGTCTCTATGAAGCCCCTCCTCCTGAAAAGCACAATGTGCTCTGATAAGTCGGCTGGACCAGTGTGTTGTGATTGGTCAACAACTTCCAGCTTGTTTGGGAAATATCACTCCCCTTACTAACTCAACCAGGCCCACCCCTTTATTTTGCGTATGCCTTTATTTAAATTAGGAATATTGTGATGTGTTCATTAATTAATAATAATTCATTACATTTATATGTCTTCCATCCAGGTCCTGACCAGACTCAACCCTGCTTAGCTTCAGTGGGAAACCAGTTTTGGGCTACATGGTAATATGGTAGCTAGCATGTGGTTCATTCCTGGAACAAAACTCTAGGTTACAATCGAGGCATTTCAGGTAGTTCAGAAACAGTGTTTACTGATATAGAGAATAACTGCCTTTGGAGTGACTTTGTGCTTTGTAACTAAGCAGACCTTTTTCATGCTCAAAAAGAAGCATTACACACTAAAGAGAGTTGAAAATTAAAAAAATCATCATGTACATTTCCATCAATAATTTCCTAGACACTGGACATATCTATAACAAGCAACAATCACAGGACAGAAAAAAATTACAAGGTGTAACCTACAGCAGATTGAACACACACACACACACATGTGCACACCTACACACACACACAAACACACTTATTTGGTTCATCAAGACATCAGCAAGAGACCAAAAATGGTTGCACTTCTACTATGTTTTAAGAGGTTTCATTAGCCACGCAGCTAATTATGTGTTCTGCTAATCAGGGACTTAAAAGAGCAGAGCCTTTCCACTTCATTAGGCCAAGAACACATTGTACTTCTGATTGCTGCTCAGATGACTCCCAGAGTACAGGGTTTATTAACTTTTTTGGACAGAACCTACAAAACCGAGCTTGCTTTGTCTTTGCAATGCAAAGCGGTAACTTGTGGTCCGCTGCGTCTTATGAATCCGCACGTGATGGCAAATAAATGTCTCATTAGGAGCCTTTTGAAGTATCTAACATTTCAAAAGGAAAAAAAAAAAAATACAAAAGAGAAATAGTATATGAGGTTTATACAACTGCTCAGAGTCAAATGTCTGTTGTTTTTATGCCAGTCGCCATTGCTTTGTGGAGGCTATAAATCTTTCGATTTACCTGCTTGTGTTTTCTCCGATGATCTCCCTCAGGTCTCTGATGCCGGCTGCAGACAGCATAATACAACAGCTCCAGCCTGGAGCTTTTAATTAACACAGAAATTGCCAGAACCGGCTTCACCATGGGAACTAACATTACATTAAATGGAACCAGGTATTGATTGTTTGTACTTGTGCTGCTGTTTCAGTTTTGAAAATTTTAGTAGCTAGCGTGTGGTAGGATAGACTTTACTGATTTTTGCTAAAATGTAAGAGCCCCTCCTCAGAACTAATGCTACAAGAAAGAAAATAGAAAACAGGATCAAACAAGACCATCGAAGTAAATACAAAAGCTCTGTTTGAAAGCCAAGACTGTGCGACATCATTGGTGTATTACAGGCACACAGGCTGTTTCAAAGCAGAAGCTAGCGAATGCTGTATTCGACCTCATGTTGGCCATATTTTAAGTGTTGTAAGCCATTCTTTCTCTGTTTGTTGGAGCACATAGATCGACATTGTACTCAACAAATGGTGCAGGTTTGGGCAGAACACCTTGTTTGTCTGAACTAAGCTAATTGTTTTAAAGCAGCTATATGAAATAATAGTGCAGTAACAATGTTTTGAATTCCATAAGGTCCACATTCAGCAGTTATGCCTTAATGTATTTGCCTATAAACCCCCCAATGCGTATATTTATTTATTTATGTATTTATTTATTTTTAATTTTGGCAGACTTGGCATTCAATATCATTCATAACACATAAGTATGTGAATAGTTTGTAAAACCATTATGATATAAATGGCTGCATTCGAATCAATGCAATCATTTACATAAGCATTTATGAATGATTTACATAGAAATTCTACTCGTCTGCCATGAATGAGGTGCTAAGAAGTGTTTCAGGAAAATATCATTATTTTTGTAATTCCCATTGGTGCCGGTGTTATTTTAGTATTATTTTATTGTTTTTTATAAAACGTTTAGTTGCAGTCTTTGATTCTGATTAATGTGATCTGATTCTGTGTATCACTACACAACACCCATAGCAGCATAAACATATGTTTATTTTCATTGATATTGTTAAATGAAGCTTGCTGTATTTCATTGTAAAGTATTGTGTGAGAGAAATCGAGTGAGCGAGTGTATTACCTGTATCACCTCAGATTTAACATTTTCCTTCAGGTCAGTCATAATAAAAGGACTAAAATGAATAAAAAATGTCCGCTGCGATGTATTGTCCTTTTAACAGTTAAGGGGTTTTCCTGTGTCTCACAGCGCTAGTCAAAGCATTTATTAGGCTTTTATCACACTTCCGCGTTCGAAACTATTTAAACTTCAAGTATTCAAAACTTCCGCTGCAACCTGTATCAAAGGCTGTGCCCACAGCATGGGATTGTTATGATTTATTTATGTAAAATTCAGCACAGATACTTCATCTAAAGACACCAACCTCAGTTTGCAATCATTTGTATTGTGAAACAAAGAAAAAAAGGTGTCATAATATTCTGACGCATATCTCGTGCTTTTAAAGGGGGAGCACAAGCCATACATAGACTGTAAAAACTGTCCGTGGCGTCACCCGTAGATTTCTGAAGAGCATTTTTGAAGCCTAAAGTCGGCCATTGCCATCTTGGCAGCACGTCACCACGTGTCACTCCCAGGTAACTAAAAATGGGCAAAGAGACGGGACGTGGGTGGAGCTGAGATGACTGGTTGCTGAAACCACACCCTCCTAGCTCGACCATAGTGGCAATCCACCTGTCACTCAAGTGTCATGAAGTTAGGCATTTTAACATGGGGGAGATACAGATTTGACTCCCGTGGACAGTCGATGAATTGTAGTTTAAGACACTTCCTTGTTGGATTCAAGAGAGAGACAGCGGGAGGTATATACTTCAGATTCTGATCATTTTATTTTATCGCAGAACTGCAAGAATACAATACAAACAACATATCATATTAAAGAGCATTAGAATTATACAAATCTTAAAATATTAATTATGACTAAAATCTATTTGGTTGGGATTAAATAAAAGGTTTGGGGGAAACCTATATTAAACAACATTTGCTGCAAAGATCCAATCTCTGGGCTGCTGTTCCACTCCTAGCCTGCAGGGGGCGCCCTCAAGTTTCCATGTCATGCTCCCTCCAGGTCTCCAGATGGCACTTTAACCCCATGCTCAGTGCTCTCCACTCCTGCAGATGGTGCTAGTGTATTTAATTGTACTCAGAATTCTCCTCATTAGCCCTGATTCCCTTCACCTGTGTCTTAATTGTGCTTGTTCCCTGCCATTATGTTCAGTCTTGAACCTATGTTCTCCAGTCTCAAGATCTTTAGATAAGTTTTGGGCCTTATAATACCTTTTGACCCTTGTGTCTGTTTTTGTTTCTCTGTTTTATGGAAGCTCTGCTTTCCTAGATCATTTGTACATTGTGCTTTGATTTCTCAAGTAAAAACTAGTCTCAAGTCTCTTGACTCATCACTCTTCTGCTCTTGGGTTCCATTGTCTGGGAGTTAGCTCAGTGGAGAACATGCCACACTTAGAACACCAGAGACCTGGGTTCAAGTCCAGCCAAGGGCGACATCCTTACATTTGCAATTTTTCATGCACTTACTTTACGACGCAATCATCCATAATTTAAAAAATCTAATTGAAGTTGCTTAAATAAAGGAATATTTCCAGCCCATAAACGTTTTCAAAAATAACTGGTTTGATCATCGTAAACGAGTCATCCTCCGTGTTTGAGTGCAATGATTGGATAGCATTATACTGTAGACAATAATACAGGGCATCCAGAAAGTATTCACAGCGCTTTTTCCACATTTTGTTATGTTACAGCCTTATTCCAAAATGGATTCAATTCATATTTTTTTCCTCAATTCTACAAACAATACCCCAATAATGACAATGTGAAAGAAGTTTGTTTGAAATCTTTGCAAATTGATTACATTTTTTTTTTTAAAAACGAAAAAAATCACATGTACATAAGTATTCACAGCCTTTGCTCAATACTTTGTTGAAGCACCTTTGTGTCACGACACACTGTAAAAGAACCATAGAAGATCCAAAAGTGAGTACGAACAGGTTTATTACAACTCGGAGACACAATAGAAAAGATGTAGACACAATGTCTACACGTGACTCAGAGACTCCGTAAGATGAAGACGTATACACAGAAGTCTGTAGGTGACTCAGAGACTCAGTACGTTGGCGGCAACAGAGAACGGATGACTGCAGCAAGTGCTCGGTGACGCAGGGACTACAATGGGCAAACGAAGAACAGACATGCCAGGATCCGATCCAGACGAACTCCAGGGAACCCACGTCCTAGAAGACGGCAGAGAAAAGCGCGACCGATCCTGCTAGCATCTGCAACGAACTGACAAACAGGACACGCAACCACACACATTAAATAGACAGCTAAACAAGGAACAGCTGCCACTGATAATGATCAGCCTTAACCGGGGCGGGCGGATTAATGTGAGAATGAAAAACAGGTTTAATTTTGGACACATGTAAGACGGGATGAACTCTCCTGTACGCAGGAGGAAATTTGAGGTGAACTGTCACTGGACTGAGGATCTTAGTGACAGGAAACGGGCCAATGAATTTGGGTGCAAGCTTATTACAGCCGGAGCGGAGCGGAATGTTCTTAGAAGAAAGCCACACTTTTTGACCAACGACGTATACGGGAGGTTTCAGCCGGTGGCAATCGGCCTGAGCCTTGGTGCGCGCTCCCAACTGAAGAAGAGTCTCCCGGGCTCTTCTCCATGTGCGATGACACCTTTGGATGAAGGCGTGAGCGGAAGGAACCGCAATTTCAGATTCCAGACTGGGAAAAACTGGTGGCTGGTAACCTACACTACACTCAAAAGGCGAAAGGCCCGTGGATGATACTGGTAACAAGTGAGCGTACTCAATCCACGAGAGTTGTTGGCTCCAGGAGGAAGGATTCTGAGCCACCCTACATCATAACATTCTCTCCAGATCTTGGTTGGCTCTCTCGATTTGACCGTTACTCTGGGGGTGAAACCCAGATGACAGGCTGACAGTCGCTCCCAGTAATCTACAAAACTCTCTCCAAAATTTGGAAGTAAACTGAGATCCCCTGTCGGAAACCACATCTATTGGGAGGCCATGAATACGAAAGATCGTAACCGCTGTCTCCTTGGCTGAAGGTAATTTGGGCAAGGGGATAAAATGTGCCGCCTTCAAGAACCGGTCCACTACAGTTAAAATTACCGTATTTCCCTGTGAAGTAGGGAGACTTGTCACAAAATCTAGCGCTATGTGGGACCAGGGTCTCGAAGGGACAGGCAGCGGTTGGAGAAGCCCAAAAAAGGAACGATTGTAAGTCTTACCACGAGCACAACACGAGCAAGCCAAAACAAAATCTCGGATGTCATGAGCCATCTTGGGCCACCAGAATCGTTGCTTAACCAAAAACTTGGTCCGAGAAACTCCTGGATGACAAGCCACATTGGAAGCATGTCCCCAGCGGATAACATCTGACCGTAATCCCTCCGGCACAAATAACCGACTCGGTGGACCCCCGGGCGGTGGCGTTACCCCTTCTAAGGCCGTGCGGACCTTCGATTCGACCTCCCATGTGAGTGCAGAGACAAAAAGTCTCTTAGGTAAAATACACTCGGGAGTAGACGGGCGTTCGGAGCGATCAAAAATACGAGATAAAGCGTCTGGTTTGATGTTCTTAGACCCAGGACGATAAGAAAGCGAAAAATCGAAACGACCGAAAAACACCGCCCACCGAGCCTGCATGGAGTTAAGTCGTTTGGCGGACCTGATGTACTCTAGATTCTTGTGATCGGTCCAGACAATCAAAGGTACCCCTGAACCAATGACGCCACTCTTCCAATGCTAATTTGACTGCCAACAACTCTCTGTTACCAATATCATAATTGCGTTCGGCTGTTAATAAGCGATGAGAAAAAAACGTGCATGGGTGCATCTTGTCGTCCGCGGCAGTGCGCTGGGAAAGAACTGCACCTACCCCCACCTCCGACGCATCCACCTCCACCACGAACTGACGTGACGGATCAGGGGCTACAAGGATGGGAGCTGAAACGAAGCAGCTCTTTAGGTTGGAAAATGCAGCCTCAGCTGCATTAGACCACCTGAACGTCGTTCTGGTGGAGGTCAAGGAGGTCAGAGGAGCGGCTAGTCAATGCACAGTCGCAGAGAGCCATCCTTCTTACTTACGAAAAAAAAAACCTGCGCCAGCCGGAGATGAGGATCGACGAATGAGCCCATTTACCAGAGAATCAGAAATATATTTCTCCATGACCTCCCTCTCAGGATTGGAAAGTGAGTATAACTTGCCTTTCGGCGGAGAGGTACCTGGCATTAACTCTATAGCACAGTCATAGGGACAATGTGGAGGTAGAGAAGCAGCCTGGGACTTACTGAACACTCTCTTCAGGTCAAGGTAGTCCTCTGGCACGTTAGATAGGTTCCTGTAACACAGAACAAGAAACAGACGGACAAGCAGACACTAAACATTGAGCGTGACACTCACGGCTCCACTCCGAAACAGAGCTCTGTCCCCAATCGATCCTGGGTCGGTGCTTGATGAGCCACGGGTGACCCAGAACGATAGGCACAAGGGGGGACCTGGAAATAAAAAAGCATGTTAGTTCGGTGTGATTGCTGGACGTGATGAGTGTGATAGATCCCGTGGAGTGAGTGATGTGCGGTAACTTCTGCCCGCCCATGGCACCAATTACAGCATCAAGTCTTTTTGAGTATGATGCTACAAGCTTGGCACACCTATTTTTGGGCAGTTTCTCCCATTCTTCTTTGCAGGACCTCTCAAGCTCCATAAGGTTGGATGAGGAGCGTCGGTGCACAGCCATTTTCAGATCTCTCCAGAGATGTTCAATTGGGTTCAAGTCTGGGCTCTGGCTGGGCTACTCATCGACATTCACAGTAGCCACTCCTTTGTTATCTTGGCTGTGTGCTTAGGGTTGTTGTCCTGTTGGAAGAGGAACCTTCACCCCAATCTGAGGTCCAGAGCGCTCTGGAGCAGGTTTTCATTAAGGACGTCTCTGTACATTGTTGTACATTCATCTTTCCCTCAATCCTGACTAGTCTCCCAGTTCCTGCCTCTGAAAAACATCCCCACAGCATGATGCTGCCACCACCATGCTTCAGTGTAGGGATGGTATGAGCGGTGCCTGGTTTCCTCCAGACATGCCGCTTGCCATTCAGTCCAAAGAGTTCAATCTTTGTTTCATCAGACCAGAGCATTTTGTTTCTCGTGATCTGAGAGTCCTTCAGATCACTCAGTTTGGCCAGGCGGCCAGCTCTAGGAAGAGTCCTGGTGGTTCCAAACTTCTTCCATCTACAGATGATGGAGGCCACTGCGCTCACAGGGACCTTATTTTTTTATTTTTAATAAATGTGCAAAGATTTCAAACAAACTTCTTTCACATTGTCATTATGGTGTATTGTTTGAAGAATTGAGAGAAAAAAAATTATGAATTGAATCCATTTTGAAATAAGGCTGTAACATAACAAAATGTGAAAAAAAGTGAAGTGCTGTGAATACTTTCCTGATGCACTGTAGGTGGTAACACACTGCAAAAATAACCAAAATAACATTAAAAATTAAATAAAATCAGTCTGATGATTCCTCTGGCAGTAACTTGAGCTGCGTGCTGTTCGTTAATCTCATGACTGGCAGCACCGGCAACGCTGACTGACAAGCGTATCACTCAGATAATGTTACAAATTAAAATGAAAAATGACATACATGATTGGGTATCATATAAGTCTAAATAAACGGTTTTAGATATTGATGTTTATTGTTAAGTTCAACTAAATTTGTTTAATTTTCTTCTTTAAACTGGCATCCGTCCATTGACAATAATGCAGGCAGAAGTTCCTTTACGCTAATAATCGGAGCAGGATGTGATGACACGTGGACTGTGATAAAGGCCTGTTGCGTCTTGTTCCCGTGAACAAGTTTCAGTCCTTTCAATATAAAAGTCTTCACTACTTGACTGATTCACTCAGCTCACTGCCGGAAGCTAGTGAGACAGTCTTTGCCGCCATCTAATGGTGTAATAATATAACTTATGTTGCTGTTCAAGGTCAGGGACTATTTTTTCCAGTGGAAGGAAAGCTTTTAGTGATTTTACTTCATGAAAGTTGCATTGATACATATTCATATTGATACACTTCAGACATTCTACTAACTTTGCAACTACATGTCAACTAACTCTCTTTAGAGTAGACTGTTGGTTCAGTGTTAGGGTTAAGGTTAGTAAAATAAGTTTACATGTAGTTGCAAAGTTACTTCGTAGAATGTCTAAAATAAAGTGTTACCAGTCATTTTAGTACTTCAGCTTAAACTTATTTTATTTTGTTTCAGTTACAGTAGTTGCCAAGACAAAATTTGTAATGTTTTGTTGGTAACACTTTACAATAAGGTTTCATTAGTTAACATTAGTTAATGTATTAACTAACATGAACTAACCTTGAGCAGTTAATTTGTTACTGTATTTGTTAATCTTTGTTAACATTAGTTAACATAAAAATACAGCTGTTCATGGTTTGTTCATGTTAGTTCACAGTGCATTAACTAGTGTTAACAAGATTTTAATAAAGTATTAGTAAATGCTGAAAATAACATTAACAAAGATAAATAAATGCTTAATAAGTGCAGTTATTAGTTCATGTTAACTAATGTAGTTAACTAATGAACCTTATTGTAAAGTGGGTAACGCTTTAGATTACAGCCCGGAAAGTACTGCGTAAGTAAAAATGAATTTACAGCGTAACTTTCAGTAACTATAAAGTAAGTACGTGTAGGTATAAGGGAACAATATGTAATATTTGGGGAATAAAGGGGTAACTATCAGGAAAATTAACTAATTGTTTATACTGTAAGTATTTTTTAATTAAGGGGTAATTATCCATGTAGTTACAGGGTAAGTATGAATCTGCGGGCTGTAAATTAAAGTGATGTTTGTTCCCCTCTTGTTTCGTGTAGCTACAGGGTAAGTATGAATCTGCGGGCTGTAAATTAAAGTGGAGCTGGTTCCCCTCTTGTTTCGTGTATTTACAGGGTAAGTATGAATCTGCGGGCTGTAAATTAAAGTGGAGCTGGTTCCCCTCTTGTTTCGTGTATTTACAGGGTAAGTATGAATCTGCGGGCTGTAAATTAAAGTGGTGCTTGTTCCCCTCTTATTTCGTGCAGTTACAGGGTAAGTATGAATCTGCGGGCTGTAAACTAAAGTGGTGCTTGTTCCCCTCTTGTTTCATGTAGTTACAGGGTAAGTATGAATCTACGGGCTGTAAATTAAAGTGGTGCTTGTTCCCCTCTTGTTTCATGTAATTACAGGGTAAGTACAATAAAAACACGTACACAATCTGTTATCACTCGGAAACATTTATTTGAAACAACTTTCAAAACAGATTTACGACACTTATTCATTTATTTATTTTTTTAAATAAACTTTTCATTTCAAATACTAACGTCCTGACAGAAAGAGGCACGTTTTGTCCCTTTTTTGATTCTTTTGCTTGGCTCCTCTTGTTTCTCTTCTTCTTTTTTGTTAGTCTACGGTTTAAAAAAATTTGAAATGTTTTTTTTTTTTTTTACAAACACTTATCGTTTCACTTCAGAAGACATTGATTCATCCATTGAGGTTGTATGGATTACTGTAGTTATTGCTGTATGTGCTGTTTGATGCTTAAATTTTTAGGAACCCAAATGAGTTTTCATTAGCAGAGATTATTTATTTTTCTGTGTTCATCTGAAGAAAGAAAGTCGTATACATCTCGGATGGCATGAGGGTAAAAGACAAGTAAATTAGGACATTTCTGGGTGTACTTTTTTTTCTTTTAATACATAATACAGAATAGCTGGAGACATGGGATTCCTTCTTAAGATTCATCTGTGGCAAGAACGAATAAGAAGAGGAACAAGAGGAGCATGAAGCCAAGCAAGAGAAATGAATAAGAAGTATCGTAATCTGTTTTGAAAGTTGTTTTTCAAATAAAGATTTCCAAGTGATATCAGATTGTGTACGTATTTTTATTGTACTTACCCTGTAACTACACGAAACAAGAGGGGAACAAACACCACTTTAATTTACAGCCCGTAGATTCATACTTACCCTGTAACTACATGGATAATTACCCCTTAATTAAAAAATACTTACAGTATAAATAATTAGTTAATTTTCCTGATAGTTACCCCTTTATTCCCCAAATATTACATATTGTTCCCTTATACTACACATACACTATAATTACCGAAAGTTACGCTGTAAATTTGTTTTACTTATGCAGTACTTTCTGGGCTGTAATCTAAAGCGTTACTGTAAAGTGTTACCATTTTGTTTGAATCCCAAAATTCATCATGAAGAAAAATGTTTCCAGGATGATGGACAGAGTGAAGGGAAATGTATACTATAAATATATTTCATTAACAATAAAAATGTCATGTCAATATTTTGAATATTTTAAAATATATTCTGACTAGAGTACTGAGCAAAATGCTAAAGTCAGACTCTCTCTTCTAATACTGTTTTTCAGATTCACTTCAGAGTCGTGATGACATTCTGATGGTCGTATTAGAGTTGAGAAAATCAGTGTGTGAGACACTGAGGCTCGATTTCTCATGGAGGCCACGTTTATGACAGAGCGCTTAGGTTTGTTTAATACCTGTTATCTGACCATGTCAAAAAAGCAAATCCAAAGCTACTCTTTGAGTTGCAATCTCTCTAGCCAGAGCTACGCTAATTATACAGGGTTTAAAATAGCCGTGACAGTTTGCGACATTATTTCAGGTCCTGCTGTGGTGCTTTCTTGTAAGGACTGCTAATGAGTATTGAAATAATAATAAAAAAACACACATAAAGCGGACTCGAAAGGTGTTTGGACACTTGAGACACATTTTAAAATGCATCGATTTCTAAATATAACACAATATTAAAGTTGCATCTGCAAAGAAATTATGCTATTGACCTTTCCTTCAGAACTAACTTTCTAAGTGGGTTGGTCAATTTGTATGGTCCAAAACTTGAAGGCAACATACCGCCACTGTCAGGTGGAAACCTAGGGTGCATCTAAATCAGCTCCCTAGTTCAGTAGTCAGGGCACTGATCAGGGTTGCCATTTTAAGGGCTGTCTCAATTGCAAAATCTTTCCAGTGCACTAAAATGTTCGCACCCTAAAAAGTCCCACAATGCACCGTGAAAACCAGGGAGCATCGATGCTCACTATAGCTGCGTCTGAAATTACAAATCCTCTCCCGTGGCCTCGTGGGCTAGTAAAGTGTCCATTGTATGCATTCTCAGAATCTCGTCAGAAGTAGTAGATCATCGGGGTACTTTTTGCCTACTCTTTTATGTGTACCATGAATTCGGACATACAATTTTTTTTGGTCACATACTTTTTTTCACCTAAATAGTAGGGAGGTATGTCCAAAGTTTGTTCCTTTAATGAAAGTTCTGAAGTGCGAATCATAATTCATGTGAGCCAACTCATTACACATAATGACACACGATGGATTTTTTTTTTTAATTAAAAAACTTTATTTAAAAGGATAGTTCACCCAAAAATAAAAATTGCCCCATGATTTACTCACCCTCAAGCCATCCTAGGTGTATATGACTTTCTTCTTTCAGACGAATACAATCGGAGTTATATTAAAAAATGTCCTGTCTAATCCAAGCTTTATGATGGCAGTGAATTGAGAATGATATTTTGAAGCCCAAATAAGTGCATCCATCCTTCAAAAAAGATATTCACACAGCTCCAGGGGGTTAATAAAGGCCTTCTGAAGTGAAACGATGCATTTGTGTAAGAAAAATCCATATTTAAAACTTTATAAACTAAAATAACTAGCTTCCGACAGACCATTGGACGCATTGATTTATGGTGAAAGAGTAACCCCTGACCTGACGCATGACGTATTGACAGACGTGGAAGTGCAGAGGATAGAGCAAAACAAAACACCGGTCATGAATTAGAAGTATAAAACCATTATATTTAAAGAGAAATGCAGGAGGATTTCGATGTAAGAGAGCTTAAGTTTGTTGCCCCGATTTGATTTTGATATGAAATGGGTGCATATTGACATTCAGAATAAACCACACTGTCTTTCCTTCTACAATCAAATAAAAGTAGAACCCTGCAGTTCCTCTTATTTTCCTTCAACAGTGTGCACGTGTTTTGCTAAGCTACACAAGGCTCTAGCCTCTAATTTTCCGCTGTTTATCTTGACAAGGGATACACAAAAAACTACAAGAGATATAAAGGAAGCAGTGTTCTTTCTCTTCTCTGTCTCCCAATGGATACCCACTTTCAGCTTCAACAACCAAGAAGAGAGGAGCTTCAAACGGCAACACTGCCGACAGTCTCAGAGAGCCAGAGAGAGAAAGAGAGAGAGAGAGAGAGGATGACAGAGCAGAGAACAGAAAACAGAGATCATGAAAAACAAATAACAACAACAGAAAAAGTATATTGGGTACCACTTTCCCTGGACAGAAAATAGCTGAAGGTAATGCAATGACTCTCCTGAGGGTGTATCTGTAGAATCCTTCAGTGAACCTGCTCGTCTACACTTTGCGCTTGGCAATACACCTGCAACTGATTCCAGTGAAATGAGGGAGAGATGATAGGGGAGGCTGGCATAGAGAGCAGTGGAAGTAATAAAATATAAAGAAGGGATATATCTGGCATCATTACAGGGTTGTGTCTTCCTGGAGCTGGAGCAGCATGATTAAACATGCTCTTGACTCCAGCTCAGCAAAAACCAACACTTGCCATTCGTAACTTTGCGTAGCTCATTTGTTTTTGCAGAGTACCCTTAGCTTATTTATGTTTTGTTATTTATGTCTATAAGTCTAATTTATTTAACAACTGAAAAGCTGCATCCAAAATGGCATACTTCCCTACTATATAGTAGGTGAAAAAGATTATGAAAGAGTAGTATGTCTGAAAAAATTACCCACCCAGGTGAAAAGGAAATATACTTAAATTGTGCTTTTTTGGACATACTTAATATATTCAAATTATAGTATACTAAGTGCATATTACATGTATTATTTTGGAACAACTTTAAGTATATTAAAGGCACAATATGTAAGATCTTTGGATTAAAATATCCAAAACCACTAGAACAGTGTTATATATTTTGTTGACTTGTGTACTTACATTATTCAAAATGTTTCCAAGAATGTTTAAATCCAGAGAAATAAACAATTTTAACCAGGACACGGACCATGTCCGTGCATTGCTTATCAATGACATTATACCCGTGTTACCCTCGATTTTTATTTTGTAGAAACCATGGAAACACCAAAAACACTTTAATATACAGTATTATGTGTTTCATTAGACGGGTGAGCAACTGTTTAGATTTACATCATACAATTACATCACTGTTATATAGCTCAACACAGTTAGACTTATTGTTTAAATCTGGTTTTCATGATTTACCGCGAGTACCATGTTTTACCATGCCTAATATCCATCTAGCTCACTGCAGTGTGAACAAGTGTCTCATAGTAGCCGCCAAGCAAATGCACAGAGTAGCGTTATAACGTAACTTTCAACACACTCAAATCTATCTAATATGATAAAACAGCACTGCATTACCCCACATACGCATGACTGGAAAAAAAAAACGGAAGGTGTCATCTACGAAAGCTCCCCGAAATCAAGCTATGCCTTTGTTTTTAATAAGTGACCTTTAGCAGCGAAAAATTACATATTGTGGCTTCAAGTGCACTTTTATATATATTTAATACCAATTTTAAGCAATTTGCTATATATTTTAATATATTGTGTTAAAATGGAACCACTTCAAGTACATTTGGTGCAATTTAAGTGTATTTCTTTACAATTTATTTAAAATATACTATTATTTGAAGCTTCATTTTAACATGCTTCAAGAACATTTCAATAGCACTTAGAAATATATTAGCTCATTAGAAATATATTAGCATTTTAACAACTTTTCTTTCTGTATTCCTAGAGTACATTAAAAAAGTACAGCAGCATATCTCTTGACCAAAATACATTATAATAAATTAAAGATCAGTGAAATGCAGTGACAGAGCTACTTTTATTGTACTTTTATATTAATTTGTAGAACATTTCAGTTATGAAATAACTGTGAAAAAAGTGTTTTTTTCTTTTTCTTTGGAATGGCATGCATCAATGAATCATGCGATGAGGAATCTGCATTAGAAAAGTAAATAGGGTTAATTTTGATTTCATGCTGAGTTTAAATGGAACATTTTGGTACAGTTATGATGAAATAGCCAAACTATTCCAGCTAGTGTCATATTTATAGACCCGAGATTTCACTGAGTGCATTTGAAACTAAAGGACTCTGCGCAACCGTAACACAGAGAGACAGTTTTATCACCATACATTCAAAACCTCTTTGCGTTCTCATATCTCTTTTTGAATAAGTTGCTTTGCCAGACGTTACGCTGCTTGTGGGGTGACAATGTGTTCCAGCACCGCCGAATGGGATAATTTGAAATTTCTGTTGTGGTTCATTTATATCTCTGTGCTCTGAATGTTAATTTATTCAAGGGCTTGACATGTGCCCTTTTTAGTTTTCTACATCTGTCTGAGTGCAGATGCATAAGAACCCTTTGTGCTGTCTTACTGATAATTTGACTCCACTCTTTAGACATCAAACTATCAGATGCCCTTTCTAGGACCCTTTCCAGCACTGAAAGTCATTTCAGAGCCGTGCCGTCTGGCCGTAGAGGTTTAAGCCAAGTGCACAAAACAAGCCTGGCGCTGGTCATCCTTTCATGCAACAAAAGCCCCAGATTGCAGCCATGCTATCGCGATGTAACAAATGCTAGTGCAAGCTAATGCTTGTTGTTTGAAAATGTCATCAGCTCCCACATTGATGTACGCAAGTTTGTGTGGGAACGAATTCAAATAAAATGTATAATATTGTGATGAGTGCTTTCGAAACACTGCTTTGTGAAGCTTCACAACCTTTGCAAATCATTTGTTTTGAACCAGTGATTCGGAGCGTGTATCATATTGCAAAAGTCAAATGATTTCAGTAAATGAGGTCAAGGGCTGCATCCGAAATCGCACACTTCCCTACTATATAGTAGGTGAAAAACATCATGTGACAAAAGAAGTATGTCAATTTACAGTACTTATAAAAGAGTAGGCAAAAGGTACCCAGATGACCTACTACTTCCGGCGAGATTCTGAAGTGTGCATTCGATGGACACTTTACTATCCCATGAGGCCACAGGAGAGGATTTATGAATCCTGGAAGGTCACATTATAATAAAAACATGGCGAATGTAGAATGTCCAGATTTAATACATACTACACACATTCATACTATATAGAATGCACTTTTTTAGCAGGTCGTGAACTAGTTACTATACAAAATAAGTACCTACTTGAATGAGATTTCAGCTGCAGCTATGGACTGCCGAAATTGTACATACAGAGGTTGGGCGGAGTGACCTTCAACCAGCAGAAAATGGCAACTATTTAACTTTTTCCCCGCCATTAAAGAGTTATCTGTCTTTTATGAGAAAACACTTTCCTGCCATTGATGAGTTTTTGCGGCTTTCTGTGTTTTCACTATAATACACTAGTTGGCGCTATTGTGCATCTTCTGAACGAGTACAGTATCTTCAGATCGAAACACAGGTGAAAAAAGAAGCAGAAACGAACAATCTCATATGTAAGTAGATGCATATGAAAAATAATGCAATCATCAACAATAAACAGCATATAAATCAAATCTGCCTAATGTTACTGAATGAAATGTCGACCCAGAACGAGCTATAGGACTGTGAAGCATTAGGGGTGTTAATGGACTCGATCTACTCCATCTGTGTTTGATCATCGTTCTGAATCTCATCTGGAAGTAGTCCTTGACAAAAATGTGATTTTATCAGCTTTTTGCTCAAAATGTTGCTTTTTATGAAACTTACCCACGTTCAAGTGTTGATAAAAAAAGAATGCATGAAGCTAGAATAAAAGGGTTAAAAGTAACCCAATTCCGCAGAAAAAAACATGGGGAGTGGAGTGCAAACGCTTTCTTGGGTGCTTTATTAATTGAGGCATTACGTACATTGGGCCTCATTCATGAAACACGAGCGGAACAAATTTTTGTGTTAATCGTTCGTAAAGCCGTTCTGACGTAAATTTTCCGATTCACGAAAATGTTTGCATTTTCGAAATGTTAGTTGGTACGAAAGAAATGTACACCTGCTCCCTACCACGTGTAAATGCTGCGTAAAACATTTGAACGGTCTGTGTTCTAATTTAGGCAAACTGATGACATTGCATTTTGATGCACTATGTACCATATTTCACGAGTTGATTTGCCCGTTTACCAGTTTTTAACTTTGGGTAATAGCAATAGGCAATGCGCGTCACTGTCACTTTTTACCCAGCCATCCAATCACAGTGGAGGAGGGGCGGGACAAATACAACACCGACCAATCATCCAACTACTGAACAACAATGGAGTAGTTAATATTGCTGGTTAGGCCCTACTGCATTTCTATATTCAGTAATATTCTTCAAAATGAGATACTAGTAACACATTTCTGCCATGGGCATTTTGTATCATAGCAACCAAAGTATCTCAGCTGGAAAAACTGTGCTTGCAAAGCGCCAGCCTCCGTTCACCCAGCTGGCCATTTTCAGAAGAGCACCAGGCATTTTTAGCTGGCTAAAATGCTTGGTGGACACACGATAATTTAATATTTATTGCTAGGTATATGGCCAATTGGTCTCTTTAGCATTTATGCAATATACTGGAGCCAAACCTGAGATGGGAGTCCAGAAGATTCCACAGCTTTCCTGGGCACGTAATTTGCGTAGTTGTAATTCATGTGCAGGGATTATGCTAATTTTGAATGAGCGTGTATGCGCGCCCTATTTACGACGTTTAACTACCGAATCCGTGGTATACAAAGCGTTTGTGATTCAGGAGGAGAGTTTCCGTAAAGGTCCATTTTACGTGCAAATTATGCAGAATTTGCTCATTTATTTACAAAAGATTCATGAATGAGGCCCATTGTACAGATGTCTTCAAGCCAAATATTTATTTATTCATCACAGAAAAAAAGAAAATAAATGTTTATAGGTTCGGATGAACATAAGGGTAATGTTTTTAGGTGAACTATCCCTTTGTAGCGACTGAGGCAAATCAGACACATAATCGCCTGTTACATTGAACAAATATGTTTTAAATGCTCTGTGCTTAGTAACAGACCTTCCCCCAACACAACAGAGAAAGGTCCTCAGTTACCCTGGATACCAACTGATAAGACGTTTTATGTAGCCACATGGAAAAGGCCATAGTTAAGACACAAAGCCTGTAAAACAAACGCTTTTGCCTCAAGTTATAGACCAACCGTCTATAAATGAATATGCACCCCAGGACATTGTATGTACGCATATAACTGTCTTGTAAAGTGTCCCTTGTATGTTATTTCGTTTATGCATGTCTTATGAACAACTTACTAGTTCATGTAAGTTCATATACATGTATGTCGTGTGTCCTATCAAATGAATGCTCTCTTCACGACTTACACTTTCATGTATGTCACTTCCTCGTAGAAAGTAATGTGGGTTTGTTGCATTTAATTGAAGTATATATGGGCACAGGCCCATTGAATCTTGCTTGAAACAAAGATCCATAAATCTCCCACATAGGAATTTCCCGCTGGGAAATCCCAATAATCCCATTGGGCAACTCAACCATCGAGGGTGGGATTTCTCTAAGACTCTTAAGAGAGACGCTCTCTCTCCTCCCTCTCTTCTCTTCTCTCTCTGGACGCTTCATCTTGGCTGTCTATCTGGCCGGCCAACAGGCATCACGTGTGTGTGTGGGACAGGAAACCAGATGGCCCAACTCCTCATGGCGTGTGCAACTTCCTTAACCTCGATGGAGTCAAAACAACCATGCAAGCTCAACGTCGTTCCTTCACTCAACACGGAAGGAAACGATACCCACTGCAAAGCCATCGGACGGAACTATCAAGACTTTCTCCTGCAACGTATATCTGGACACCTTCCTGGTCAAATGCAAGTAATGTACTAAGAAATACAAGTCGCTGTGTAGGTAGTAAAACTGCTCAGACAAAGGAGCTTATCAGAGATGGTTCTCCCAGGTTTAGACTCTTTGCATAACTTCATCCATTTGTACTGACCCGGTTTTTCTAACCACTTTAACTTTACCTCTTGCCATATATGTTTTGTGTCTGTATGTTTTATGTCCGTTTAATCTTGTCCGCGATTTAGTTATTAAAGTTTGTGCACAATATATGTTGGTTCTGACACCCTGCCTGCAAAAATTTTTTTCACTTAAATGATCGATCTTGTTATGCGCTCTAAGCGCTTATGTAAATACAAAGGAAGAATTAGCTAGGAAAAATATCCTTTTCTTAAAATTAATTAATAATCAATAGGCCTACTGAACATTCATAGGATGAACTGATTGATTGATTGTAATGTTAATGTAGCTACATCAAGTTAATCAATTTAACGGATTCAAATATTCATAATTAATCATAATGAATAATCATAATGAGTTATGAATAATTATTAATATTTCCCCTCTGAGCTAATTCGCTACACCTTTAAGGTACACATTTTGTAAATGCATATTATTGATCTTATTATGAATTATTTTGACCTTGTAATTTTTTATTTTTACGTTATGTTTTTGGCCTTTATTAGATAGGAGAGTAAAGATTTGACAGGATAGGGAGGGGTGGAGAGAGAGAGGGGAACAGGATCGGTAAAGGACCCTGAGCTGGGAATCGAACTCGGGTCGCACAGTTGCACTGTATGTCGGCGCGGTAACCATAAGACTATCGGCGGTAATTTTTTATGAAAATGTCAAACCTCTATCTTTTGATGAAATGTATGACTTCTCTCTGGTGACATTTTCCGGACTTCTCCAATCATTTAGTCCACTTAACTCCGCCCCTTTCTTACAGTTGACTGCAAGTTCATATTCAGATCTGCCTCCATCCAATCAACAACCGCTGGACAGAACCAATTCCCCACCCTACATTTTTTCTTTTTCAATAAGCCATTACACTCAGACATACGTCAAAATACGTTAAAAAAAGTATAATAATCTGTCGCTACTTTTGTTTCATTGTACCATTTGAGTCTAGATGTTGCAGGCACACTGGTGTTCCATAAACAGGATCTCCTAGATTTTAGATCTTTTCATGAAGATTTGGGAACGTATTCAGGCAGAACTCGACACTTTTGTTGGTTCAACTGTGTAGGAGAAATATGTATCTGGACTATACATATTTCATGGTCTGAACCGCACTTGAGGATGTTTTATCCCAGAGAGGTAGCATTTTTCACGTTTCAATCTGCTTGGCTTTACAAGCGCTTCAGGGACAGGGCTGTGTCTGTGAAGGATGATTCCTCTCCAAGGGGAAATCAGATTTTCCCAGCTAGACATCCTGTTTAACAGCAGCTTAGTAAGAGTAATGCTGTGATATCATATAATTGTGTGCATGTGTGACTGTGCCAGTGGACATGTGGTGAAGACACTCTCAGGAGAAGGGGCTTATCAAAAGGAACGTATGTCAAATTAGGATGGTAGACATAGTGGGAAGAAAACCACAGAGCCCTGGCTCTAATGAGCCTCCAATCCAGAGCATCACAAAGGCCTATGGGATCCAACACCAAACACTGCCAATCAGACTCAATGCGCAGGGCACCGTAATGTATCCCTAATTTCCCAGACTGAGCCAGTGTGCGACTCAAAGCAGAATGAAATTAAGCTATTCTGTTTCTGTTCATTCAATCCAGTGTGGAGGAGGAGTTGAAGAAATGCGAAACGGTTTCACTCTGGATGGAATGACAGTGCTACGGTTTGACAGACGCAAGCATGTAGGCTAGCGGGTCATATTATATGGCTTGATTTGTATTCTCACTCTGCGGTTAATAGGCAGGTCCGATTGGCATTCCTGAAACTTTGCTTGACGTGCGGTATGGAGCTGTCACTAAACACAGGCTCATGCGTTTTCTTCTAAGCTTTAATTCCATGGGAAATATCAAACAAGAAGAAGAGTCTGCATCAAATTCGGAAAGAAATATGTGAGAAACCATGCAAGAGTCTGCATTGTTGATAAATGATCCTGCACACCATTTCAAATATTTCTTTATTATACCTTATGACGCATGTGTCAAACAATAATCCCTAGTGATTAATGACTAGTGTGTGGTATCAATTCGAAACTAGGCTAAAAACAATGAGCAATGTTCTGTGGTGCACAATGACTACACTGAAACGAGCCACAATTAAATGTAAACATCTAAACAAAATATGAATTGAGGTTGGAAGGTATGACTGTATATACCATGCAGCAGAATAAATGTCAACATGGAAGAGATTTTGCTATATTATTGTGTGATGTGTGAGTCCTATTCAAGGAAAATCAGTTCACTTGGCGGCCATATTTGCAACACCTGCAGGCAGTTATTTTGGGCATGCAAAAATAACTCCTATCTAATAGCACCAACATTTCTGCATGCCAAACTGACATTTCAATAATATATTAATAATATGACATGAATTGTCAGTTTCTCCCATTCATTGAACTGTCTTGGTATATATTCAGTGTATACACTGCCCGGCCAAATAAAAAGCCGCTGTTTGGATTTAAATAGGCAAATGCTTAAGAGTCAATGATTAGATCATTACTGTAGTAATTTGGAAATGTGATATTCCAAAGGAATTATTATTTTTGTTTTGATTTAAGAGTAAACCAACAATGTTTATTTAGTAGTTAATGTTATATGCTCGGGGGTGAATTTAAAAGAAAGTAGATCTTGCGTGACTTACGTAAAATATACCCATATGCACTATCCGTGTTGTGAAGAGAATAATAAATCCTGCTGCGTTTTTTTTTTTTTATTCAGCCCTGACGTCTCCAGTCTGGTTCTTGTTACATTTATTATTATGTTTCTAGCATGTTGAGCAACAGTTCTTTTAACCCTAATTGATGGAATGTTTAGCTTTTCATTTCTTAAAGTGGTCATAACACACAGTTTCTCATGTTAATTTTGAGTACCTATAGAGTAGTAATGCATTCTTCATATCACCGAAGAGTCTTCAGTTTAATCGTATTTACACTCACCTAAAGGATTATTAGGAACACCTATTCAATTTCTCATTAATGCAATTATCTAATCAACCAATCACATGGCAGTTGCTTCAATGCATTTAGGGGTGTGGTCCTGGTCAAGACAATCTCCTGAACTCCAAACTGAATGTCAGAATGGGAAAGAAAGGTGATTTAAGCAATTTTGAGCGTGGCATGGTTGTTGGTGCCAGACGGGCCGGTCTGAGTATTTCACAATCTGCTCAGATTTTCACGCACAACCATTTCTAGAGTTTACAAAGAATGGTGTGAAAAGGGAAAAACATCCAGTATGCGGCAGTCCTGTGGGCGAAAATGCCTTGTTGATGCTAGAGGTCAGAGGAGAATGGGCCTACTGATTCAAGCTGATTGAAGAGCAACTTTGACTGAAATAACCACTCGTTACAACCAAGATATGCAGCAAAGCATTTGTGAAGCCACAACACGCCGGGTACCACTAATCTCCACTACAAATAGGAAAAGCTCACCAAAATTGGACAGTTGAAGACTGGAAAAATGTTGCCTGGTCTGATGAGTCTCGATTTCTGTTGAGACATTCAGATGGTAGAGTCAGAATTTGGCGTAAACAGAATGAGAACATGGATCCATCATGCCTTGTTACCACTGTGCAGGCTGGTGGTGGTGGTGTAATAGTGTGGGGGATGTTTTCTTGGCACACTTTAGGCCCCTTAGTGCCAATTGGGCATCGTTTAAATGCCACGGCCTACCTGAGCATTGTTTCTGACCATGTCCATCCCTTTATGACCACCATGTACCCATCCTCTGATGGCTACTTCCAGCAGGATAATGCACCATGTCACAAAGCTCGAATCATTTCAAATTGGTTTCTTGAACATGACAATGAGTTCACTGTACTAAAATGGCCCCCACAGTCACCAGATCTCAAACCAATAGAGCATCTTTGGGATGTGGTGGAACGGGAGCTTCGTGCCCTGGATGTGCATCCCACAAATCTCCATCAACTGCAAGATGCTATCCTATCAATATGGGCCAACATTTCTAAAGAATGCTTTCAGCACCTTGTTGAATCAATGCCACGTAGAATTAAGGCAATTCTGAAGGCGAAAGGGGGTCAAACACAGTATTAGTATGGTGTTCCTAATAATCCTTTAGGTGTGTGTATGTACATGTTTTAATATTTAGACCACTTCTATTATTGATTGCTATCAGGATGTGAAAGGAGTTTCAACCAGTATAACAAAATGTGTTTATAAAACAAATTGCCTACCCAATGTAGTTAACTAATGTTAACATATAGAACATTGTTACTAATTAGTTATGATATTTAATGGCTGACATCTCTTATATGGTTTATTTAATACCAATGGACAATAATCAAATGAGATTATGTACCTTTTATTTATAATGCATTTAATTGAGGAGATTATCCAAAATTGTCACAATAGAAAAACAAAGCCCAGCTAACTCTTATTATTATTTTTTATATATATACACCATTTTTCTTTGAATGTCAAGGGGGAACAAGTGATATAAAATTACTCATAGCATGATGTAAGATTTTGGTCATACCACCCACCCCTATTACTGTATGAATTTATTAATCCATTCTAAATCTGTACTATTCTAGGTCAAACAGAAAATATATAGCAAGACATGGTGCACCACCTATTCCCCCTGCCAGTTAACTAGTGTTCCTTGCCACCTGCCATGTCTACCTGGGTGCAGTGCACAGCGGGATAATAACGGCAAGACAGGCGCAATTTGCGTCTGCATCAGACTGGGAGCGGAAAGCTGCCACCCAGCCTGCGAGTCTCATCATCTGAGCATCATTAAAACAGGCCATGAGAAACGCAGCCCGACGCGGCTCCAGCGAACACGGGAACCCTGCTGACTGGGGAGCTGCGGTTCTGATGAGACGTCAGGAGAGCACGACAGCATAGACTGCGGGGCAGTCCCACATGCCGTGAGCTCTGTTCTTTCGTTAATGGAGAAATTCTTTTCTTGAAAGCTGGAGCGCAGCATTTTGTGTGTTAATCAATACGGTTCACTTCTGCCTCTTTCCACCTTCGCAGCCAACAGTTCAAGGCCCAGTCAGCATCACTCATGTGGCTTATTTGGCTTCTGTTCTCTTTCTGCCTCAGCCCACATGTTAATCATATTAAGTGGTGAATGTTGCTTAATTAAAAAAAAATAAAAAAAATAAAAAAATTAACATATTGTTGAACATGCAAATGTTTACTCAGAGGTGTCTCCCCTGAGGGCTGAAGAAAGTGTGTGTGTGTGTATATATGGGTTATTGACAAATAAACCTTAAAAAGATTAGTTTTTTTATCTTTTCAAAACTGATGGAATGCATATTTTTGAGTCATGAACAATGAACATTTCAAAGTGTTTAAATTTTTTTTGGCTCCTTTATGTCAGGCAGTACAACCAAATAGTTGTATGTATGCATGCAGTACTGTAGTTGTACCACCTGACATGGAAAGTGTACCAACCTACCCATACTTGAAATTAACAGTTTTACCAGTATTTGAAAGAGATCTATAAACCTTTTCACTCTGCCACAAGGATCAGTAGGGCTCCTCTGGATGATGCATTATCATCTTCACTGTTATTACCTTGTCAATTCAACAAAGTTTGCAGCTGTGCCACCCTGACATTTTAGAATATACAGATTGCTGGACAAAAGTTTTTCAATTATCTATTATAGTTTTTAAAAATGCTGATATTTATAAAATTTGTTTATATGAAAGGTTTCAAATCTAAAATGATGCCATAGTATCAAGTACCACCTGACATTTTTGGGGTTAAAGATAACAAAACATGAAATAATATGTATTATTTAAATGTACTAAATATGAATTAAAACTAAATAGGTTTTATAGAATAAAACTTAAATTTATCAGATTACTTTAAAAGGAAATAATGCACATTCTAGGACACAAAAATATGCACATCATGTAATGGACCCATGTATTATATTATCTATATACACACCTATCAGGCATAACATTATGACCACTGACAGGTGAAGTGAATAACACTGATTATCTCTTCATCACGGCACCTGTTAGTGGGTGGGATATAAAAAGCAGCAAGTGAACATTTTGTCCTCAAAGTTGATGTGTTAGAAGCACGAAAAATGGTCAAGCGTAAGGATTTGAGCGAGTTTGACAAGGGTCAAATTGTGATGGCTAGATAACTGGGTCAAAGCATCTCCAAAACTGCAGCTCTTGTGGGATGTTCCCGATCTGCAGTGGTCAATATCTATCAAGAGTGGTCCAAGGAAGGAACAGTGGTGAACCGTCGACAGGGAGCGAAGGTTGGCCAGGGCTCATTGATGCACGTGGGGAGCGAAGGCTGGCCCGTGTGGTCCGATCAAACAGACGAGCTACAGTAGCTCAAATTGCTCAAGAAGTCAATGCTGGTTCTGATAGAAAGGTGTCAGAATACACAGTGCATCGCAGTTTGTTGCGTATGGGGCTGAATAGCTGACCCAATGCCCATGCTGACCCCTGTCCACTGCCGAAAGCGCCAACAGTGGGCACGTGAGCATCAGAACTGGACCACGGAGCAATGGAAGAAGGTGGCTTGGTCTGATGAATCACGTTTTCTTTTACATTACGTGGATGGAACAACGTCGCTTACCTGAGGAACACATGGCACCAGGATGCACTATGGGAAGAAGGCAAGCCGGCGGAGGCAGTGTAATGCTTTGGGCAATGTTCTGCTGGGAAACATTGGGTCCTGCCATCCATGTGGATGTTACTTTGACACGTACCACCTAGCTAAGCATTGGTGCAGACCACGTACACCCTTTCATGGAAATGGTGCAGGAATGGTTTGAGGAGCACAACAACGAGTTTGAGTTGTTGACTTGGCCTCCAAATTCCCCAAATCTCAATCCAATCGAGCATCTGTGGGATTTGCTAAACAAACAAGTCCGATCCATGGAAGCCCCACCTCGCAACTTAAAGGATCTGCTGCTAACATCTTGGTGCCAGATTCTTCATTGCCACCATCTTTCCCCCCTTAATACAGTGTTTACAACGTACAGTATAATGAAATATATAAATAACATGCCCCCAGACATGTCCCCTAGTATTCATAATAGTTTTTAAATCATTAGCATCATCATGACATCATTACAACCATCATCGGCAGCATCGTCATTACCACTCTGGGTTTGGGTCAAAATACCAAGCTTGGAGCCTTCTCCTCGGACAGCACAGCAAATGCGCATACTGATTATTTGTAAGTGTGAACTCGTGAAATGATGTTTAATTCACAAAGTTCAGGAGGAACCACAGACTGTAAAAAAGATGGACGGCACCCCTTCACTATCTTCCATTGTAGAAAAGTGAAGCAGCCAATGTCTGAATTTGGCGCTGACATATTGCACTGATTTGGGACCTGCGTCTGCGCAGTAGAGAGCAGGAAGTAGAGCTGCGATATCAAGACTCCGCACACACTCCCGCAGTATCTGTCAGTACAGTTTACTGCAGAACAACTTATTATGTCGGTGTGAAATAAACAGTTAATGGAAATGTAGAAATTTAAGCTAAAGCTCCAATCTCCTCCCGAAAATCCAGAAAAAAATCTGTTAGCGCCTCAGTGACAACTTCGCTCAGAGAAGCTGTCATTCACAGCTGTCAATCATGACGTCACATGAAAAAATAGGGGACAATGTACTGTATTAATTTAACAGAATGTTCTGTATTTATTTTAACAGGTGTTTTAGCCACGGCAAATGCGCACACTCTTTACAATTATTTGTACATGTGAACTCGTTAATTATCATTTGCACATCAACAAAATGAGCACTGTCATGTTTACCACCATCACCACACGGTCACCATCAATTCACCATTACCACCACCACCACAATAGTCAGTGTTACTTTTACTATCACCAACTTCATTATCATACACTGAGTCTAAGGATTGAGGCACAATTTGGTGAAGGAACGCCTCACATGCTTATATTTAGACTGTGAGCTATCATTTTGATATTTGCCTCCTGCTCAGTGTGGGAATCAATGCGGTTTCTGGATGTAACTCTAACAGTTGTGCAGTAGCCTACGTGAGTCATAGCATGCTTGGGTAACGAGTGCAGGGGTCTGTGGATCTGTTCGGAATTTAAGACCAGATTTGTGTCCTCAGGATCAAAGCTTACACTGAGCCTGCGGTCTCAGAGAGAGAGAGAGAGAGAGAGAGTTGCTCTAATAATGTTGCTCTGATAGTTTGTACTCTCTTGGCAAACAGAGAACTTGCACATGACGTTTAATTGTGGACCGCTTGAACTATGCTCAAAATATTAATAAAGTGTTCAGTCAGAGCTTGCTGCGGGTTCGTGTTATAAACCATTGATATTTCACTAAACATGGTCTCACCGCAGCATGAATAATAGCCAAACTTTTAATAATGATCGATGGATGTATTACGAACATATGTCGTAATAAGAAGATGCAGTTGTCTCATCCGCCGCGTGGTGGCGACATCCCGCAGGAAAGGAGTTCCGCTTCAGTCCTGAGTTGTGGGGCACTCGTAGTTACTCGTAGTACTGAAAGGACACGGACACTGCGTTTTGGGGGAATACATCCAATATACCAGACGGAATTTTTCCTCCTCGAGAGTCCACTACATCAGCCTTTACTTTTCTCGAGCAGTGGATTTATAGTGTCTCTTTCCAGAGCATCCACTTTGAGAGATGCCTCATGACGCGCAGAGATGCAGCGAGATCGATTCACCCCTTTGAACGCATATGACTGAATTCATCTGAACCCAATTCAGAAAGGTTTCTGAGATATATTTTTTTGCCTCTTTTTCTTATTGCCTAACTTTGTGTAGGCAAACCTAGATAAATAGCCAAAATAATAAAAAAAATAAAATGATTGTCATTTGAATTCGTGCTGTTTATGCTTATCATAAACTTTGCTTCATCAGACTTTGCAGCAGTTTATTGGTGTCTGACGCGTACAGACTGATTTATAGACTCCTCCTCATTAAGCGCTGGTTTTGGACGCACGAGAGCAGCGCGCTCACTGTCTCGCATTGCTCTCTGGAAACCGGGACTACAGCGCAACATGTATCCAGCGCGAGGCTGGCGAACGCGTGATGCGCACTCACAGCCGTGCCGGAGCATCATGTCAAGGCGCGCGTTAACTCTGAAGTGGGGCGCCGGATGGATTCTGATGTTTTCTTTCATCAATAACACTTGGGCGCAAGGTAAGCGTCTCCGATCTTATAGTGGCCCCTGAGACTCAGCGCTCACAAGGCAGTGGTGTGTGGGATTTATTGAAAGAATCCAAAAAGGGATGCTAATGGGATTTCAGTCATAATCAGATCAAACAGGAACCCTTTATGAATTAAACAAAGCATTCATGGATAAACTACAATTTCCAGATTGTATTCTCATACAGATCTTAAGGTCAGTTCTAAATTATGATAGAAATGTTATCAGTGTTCCTTTGGGAATTAAGCATTCTTTTTTTGAACAGTGAAGTTTGGAATGTGACATGTGCTGCTATAGGTGATTATCTGGCAGATGTGGTTGAAATAATACCATGTTGTCTCTATGACCAACATCACTTGTAGAACAATCCCAAGGGATGGAGAGATCTCAGACACCCAGCATTAATGCTGCACAGTTCAGTTTATTTCTCTTAGTAGCTACTATACCACACCTACACACTGGGTAAAGTTTTAAAAAAGGGATGTCTGTTCAGAGAATATATTTCAGCTCATCTGTGAAAAGAAAATGGCAAATGCCAAAATGCATAATGGAGGCAAGCTTTTTCAAGCTATATGTGATGTGCCTAGTTGAATGAAAATCATGGATTAAATTGTTTTGGTTCATCTTATTTTATTTATAATTCTTTTTGCCCACTTGGTAGGCAGAAATACAATGAATACGAAAAAATTATTTACTTGTTAAAAAAAATATTTTGAGTAATATGTATATATATATATATATATATATGTGTGTGTGTGTGTGTGTGTACATGAGAAGAACATGACAATATGAGAAAGTAAGTTTATGTTGATTTAAATTGACTTAAAGAGCAACTACATAAACTATCCATCTCCTTGACTGTCATGCATCGCTCGTTCGTCCAGTTGGCTCCTGAGGGTATTTTACCTTTTGACAAGGTGTTCTGCTCTGTCCACGGGGTGCATTTCTCATCTATTAGCTGCTGTAAAAATGGCCCTGGCATCTGCAGGCAGATGGCTGATATACAGCCCAGTGATCCATCCTGTTTGACAGATCTTAAAGTACTGGCACTGGTGATTCATTCACTGTGAAGAGGCTTGGATTGGCTGAGGTGCATCTGATCATTACAATGCCCTAAGCATTGGAGTGCTAAAATCAACGTAATCCTTGAGCATGTCAGCCTTTGAACAGGCCGCATTGGGGTATAAAAAGCCCCCTATCTTATCTTGTTGTTCAGCCGCCCCCTATTATGCATGGCACAGTGTTTGCTGACACTTATAAGCATCCTCTCAAAGAGCGTACGCATTAACTAGCACACTATAGGCAAGGTCTGTCCGGTGTTTGTTTAGTGCTCTTCAGGGCTGCTTTGTTTTTCCTTGTATTGATTAGATCCCTGTTTTCATCCTTAAGTGTACTTTCAATGCCCTTGGACAGCTTTAAGGGAGCTTAGCGGTGACTAAAAGGAAACCCAGTACTTTGGTCAATGGGTAGAAAAAGTTTCAATGATCCCTTTTCACCTCAAGTCTTTCTCCGGTGTGATCAATTGCTCGGCTCCACTTGAAGTTGGCAGACTATGCAGCCACGAACGCCCAAATGGGTACCTGTCACATAGGGTGGCAAGAAGAAGAAGCAGCAGCAGTCGCAAGGCTCTTTCCTTCACGGAGGGTGGCATCAACCACCATCGGGGAGCAGCGAGCCTCTGATGCCCAACGTTCCCCCATGGGGCCGCCACCGTATTTGTATTGAAGCTTCTCGCTAATGAGTATCAGCGTGACTGGCATGCAGGGTACAGCAGAATAGGTTCAGTCATCCTGGTGGAGCATGGGGAACGCAGAGTATTCCATAAATTATGAGGGCTCAGAAGCTGAAGAGGTCTCTGGGGATGCTGAGGTGTCATGTGCTTGTTTTTTTCCATCCAAAGGCTGAATATGTTTCTCGTGCTGCGTTAAATAGAGATCGGGGCTCTAATTCCACCAGGATACCTGATAGAGTCTGCAAAAAGAGATGGCTCTAACAGTGTGGCACTTATTTTGAGCTCAATGAAAAGCAAAAACCCTACTTGAAGTAAAGCATCAGTATGCCCCAGAATATTTGTGTGTGTGCAGTGTTGGGTGTAACGCATTGCAAGTAACTTGAGTTACGTAATCAGATTACTTTTTCCAAGTAACTAGTAAAGTATATTTTAAAGAAAATATCTGAGTTACTTTTTCAAACAACACAAGTTACTTTGTTTTCCCATTTATTGACTGACGCCTCTCCTGTCCCCATATTGAGAGAAATCGTAAGTAAGTGCAAAGGCAAAAATAAAACTTTTTTTGGTTATTAAAAACAAACAAGCAAGCCCAGCCCAGATGAGAAAAAGTAATGCAAAAGTAACATAACATATTACTTTCCATAAAAAGTAACTAATGCAATTATTTACTTTTTAGGGAGTAATGTAATATTGTAATGCATTACTTTTAAAGTAACTTTCCCCAACACTGTGTGTGTGTCTATGTATTGTGAACTAATCCTTACTGTTATATCGCAATTTCAAAACAATGGGTCTCATTCGTCTACGAACGATTTTAAGAACAAATCACGATTCACCAAAAATTTTGTAGTAAAATTTCTTCTAAATTTCATCCTAATACGACTATAATTATGTTGAAGTATGTTAATTGTATTACATATAATACAATATATATATATATATATATATATACACTCACCTAAAGGATTATTAGGAACACCATACTAATACTGTGTTTGACCCCCTTTCGCCTTCAGAACTGCCTTAATTCTACATGGCATTGATTCAACAAGGTGCTGAAAGCATTCTTTAGAAATGTTGGCCCATATTGATAGAATAGCATCTTGCAGTTGATGGAGATTTGTGGGATGCACATCCAGGGCACGAAGCTCCCGTTCCACCACATCCCAAAGATGCTCTATTGGGTTGAGATCTGGTGACTGTGGGGGCCATTTTAGTACAGTGAACTCATTGTCATGTTCAAGAAACCAATTTGAAATGATTCGAGCTTTGTGACATGGTGCATTATCCTGCTGGAAGTAGCCATCAGAGGATGGGTACATGGTGGTCATAAAGGGATGGACATCTTCAGAAACAATGCTCAGGTAGGCCGTGGCATTGAAACGATGCCCAATTGGCACTAAGGGGCCTAAAGTGTGCCAAGAAAACATCCCCCACACCATTACACCACCACCACCAGCCTGCACAGTGGTAACAAGGCATGATGGATCCATGTTCTCATTCTGTTTACGCCAAATTCTGACTCTACCATCTGAATGTCTCAACAGAAATCGAGACTCATCAGACCAGGCAACATTTTTCCAGTCTTCAACTGTCCAATTTTGGTGAGCTCGTGCAAATTGTAGCCTCTTTTTTTTATTTGTAGTGGAGATGAGTGGTACCCGGTGGGGTCTTCTGCTGTTGTAGCCCATCCGCCTCAAGGTTGTGCGTGTTGTGGCTTCACAAATGCTTTGCTGCATACCTCGGTTGTAACGAGTGGTTATTTCAGTCAAAGTTGCTTTTCTATCAGCTTGAATCAGTCGGCCCATTCTCCTCTGACCTCTAGCATCAACAAGGCATTTTCGCCCACAGGACTGCCGCATACTGGATGTTTTTCCCTTTTCACACCATTCTTTGTAAACTCTAGAAATGGTTGTGCGTGAAAATCCCAGTAACTGAGCAGATTGTGAAATACTCAGACCGGCCCGTCTGGCACCAACAACCATGCCACGCTCAAAATTGCTTAAATCACCTTTCTTTCCCATTCTGACATTCAGTTTGGAGTTCAGGAGATTGTCTTGACCAGGACCACATCCCTAAATGCATTGAAGCAACTGCCATGTGATTGGTTGATTAGATAATTGCATTAATGAGAAATTGAACAGGTGTTCCTAATAATCCTTTAGGTGAGTGTATATATACACACATATATGTACATATATAAACATATATAAAAATTATGAAATAAAATTGTATTTAATCTTAAATACATTACATCATATACAGTTAAAGAGTAAGAACAGCTGCGTTATAGCTTCAGCTGCAAGGTTTCTCTGAATAACGCAAATATACATGTATGTACAGCTGGCTAATGAGAGGTCTGTAATCTGGGTCTGTATAAAAGATGTTTATTGTGTTTGAACTGGTTTTGAGAGCGCCGCACTTGGCATTGCTCGAGAATTGGGCGAGAAGGCATCTGCTAACAGCAGCAAGTTCAACGAGAGTGACAAAAGGCTGTAAGGACAGTGTGTGCGGAAAGCCTTTTTTATGGAGATGGTTTGGGCGTGTTTTATGCAAATTACGAACCTAGAGAACCCAATGCAATTATTAGTGAATGAGACCCATTGTCTTCATGGCACTTTGTTGCATCATATGACAGCTGTCAGCCATCTTTAAATTTTCTGATTATATTTGATAATCCTCCATGCTTACAAAAATGAATTTGGGTGGAATCCACATCTTTGTGCGATTAAACCTGCCTGCGCCGTTGTTTAAGCGGGATAATGTGTGCGCGCAGGCATATGTCAAGACTGTCAACCGCCGTTCATTCATACACATCGACAGAGTCACGCAAATAAGGAGGGTCTGACCCATTTGCCGTAAAAGCTCCAGGAAATTCAAGCCACAGTCGTAGTTTAAATTCGCCACCGTGCGGATGTTCCCCTCCTTTGAGGGCACCAGTAAAGCTTGTTCCCATATGAACACATGGGACTCAAACACAGTTTTTGATGTCCCAGATGGGCCATAATGAGCATGGAAGACCGCAGCTCCCTAGATGCCCTGTCATAATTATGCACCCGTGCACCAGTTGCTTCATTTATCTGTGCACGCCGTGACACTTATTTAATTAAACGTCTTGGAAGCAAGGTCCTGGCATGGCAACAGATGTCTAGTGAATTTTTGACAAAAAGCACAGCGTTTTCTGCGAGGCCTAGCTGCGATGGCCCCCAGGTAAAACAAACTGACAGCCCAGCTCCTGCCATCCCACGCCTCTACATGCTAGCTCTTCCTCGTTCCTCACCACTGCAGTCTGCTGAAGTTTATTCATACAGTCAGTAGACTGAGGAATGAATAAATGGCTCAAAATGAGGCACGTCGACCTCTGGAAGGCTCCGTCTGTTTTTTCATTAATGGATGTCAAACTTTTCCTTCCTATCGGAGCGGTGGCTCACGTTAATCTGCCTTGAGACCAAATGCGATTGTAGCCAAATATTAGAGAACCTGTAGACTGACTGTGCAGAGCCTGTATCTCGCTCCAGGAGGCTTTTAAACGGACTCGTTCGAGCGGTAAAACTGTTTGGATAGTGCAGAATGGAAATATAATCAGATAAGTTTAGACTTTAGGGCCCCTGCCTAGTAATTGCAGTGAGCCTGAGGGGGTATGACTGTCAGTGTTAGTGTGGGGCCAACGAGAGTCAGATCTAGCATTGCATCCACGTAATGCCGGCATCCTAATGCAGTCCCAGAGGAGATACGACTGTTTGCTATCTGTTCGGGAACGCGAAAGAACCCGTTTCATTATTCTGCCGCAAATGAATGTCTTTTCATATTACACCGCTGGTACAGCATTGTTATCAGGCCTTGCTTGATTCTGTCTCAGTCGTCAGTTGGTGGAAATAAGGATTAATTCATAAAGCTTCTTAAAATTCTGTTAAACCGAATCTTGTGAATTTTTACAAACATCATTTGGCTCCGGAATCTCAGGCTGGCTCCAATCAGTAAGGAAGCAGTTTCTGCCAACGACCAGCTGCTGCTCGCTTGATGATGATAATGAGAATCCTTCAGTTTTGTAATCGGCTGCTCTCTTAATATTGTGTTCAGTTTTACTACATTATTTATGTACAGAGCATATATAGACTGTTCACAAATGCTACAACAAAGTGCTTTAGCTCACAGCTTCAGCATGCATCACATTCAATCAGATACTAGCACAGCACTTGAAGGTTGATGCTGGTTATGTGGGTTGATTCTGTTTAGTATTACATACAATGCATTAGGGATGTAACGATTCACACAACTCACAATGCAATACGATTCACAATAATAATTTCACGAAATGATTTTCTCACTACGTTTTTTTAACAAAATGAGATTTAAGACAAATTATAAAATGAAAGTGTCCTTTTATTTCTCAGACAAAATTCTGCATATTTCTTTGTAAAATTTAAATATATATTTGATGTCAAATAACAACTCAATTGAAATTCTAAAACAAATCCTCAAAAAGTCCCTTCAAGGAGATCTTGCATTGGTGTTTTCTTAGGAGGAGGTTGTTTCGGCTTTTTCACCCTCATCCTGCACTGAGGAATAGCAGAAATAAAAAGACTGTCAAGTTTAAGTTCAACAGTGACAGGGGATTCACATTGATATAAAGTCAAGATTTTAATTATAGTTTGTATAATTAGAAAAACAGAAGAGATTTAGATAAATATGCCATACTAATTATTGAGAAAAGAATCCATGTACACATTTAGAGTAAGAGATGGTAAAATAAATACAACACCTGGTTCTGCAACAGCACAGATTTCTCCGTCAGTCTGTGGAATACATCCTTGCGCTGGTCTTTCTCTTGACGAGGAAGAGCCTGGAATTCATTTACTACGGCAGAAAACAGCCTTGTATCTTTCGCTGTGAATACACTGATGCACCTTGTGATCTCCGTGGCAATCGCCCTCGACGCCGCGAGTGGGGCTGCAAATCTGCCGGTCAGTGGTTTGGCCTATTATCATTTACATGCAGACGGAGGTGACTGGAGCCTCTCACTGTGGTGATTATTAGTCTTCGGAAAGTCAAAATGCCGCCACACCTCCGATTTGAATGAGTCAACATAAACTATGCGCTTGCCGTCGCCATGCTTCTGTTTGACCATGCGTGCACACAGGTGCGCGCGCGCTCAACTTCCATATGAATGAACTGAAAACAATCACTGATTTCACTCTTCACCTCAGAGTTTGCATGCACAGTCCGTAACGCTAGCTACAACAAGCTATTGTACCTATAAAGCGAGGTCACAGCATACACGGTCAAGCCATGCTGTTAGTATGCATGTCTAATCGTGCTCTTACGGTATGGGTACATTATTAATGTTACGTTATTATTATTATTTTTTTATTTTAATGTGTGTGTGTGTGTGTGTGTGTGTGTATGTATGTATGTATGTGTATATATATATATATATATATATATATATATATATATATATAACATTTATTAAATGTTTTTATGTTAATGTAGGCTAAATGCCACATATGACACAACAGACATTTTTTTCATGTTAATGTAAATGGCAATGGCATCTGTCAATTATAATTGAATTGCATATATGAGCTATAAAAACCGGATGGATGAAATATATATTTCTGGTCATTTTACTGTATAGTTTTGGAGAAAATTAAAGGCAAACTCACCCCAAAAATCTGTGCATTCAAGCACTTACACCATGTCTAATTTTCAAACACAAAAATATTTCCTTATATTATATTATATAATATTTTCCATTTAATGTATAGCTTTTATAAAAAATAAAAGTCATGTTTATTTAAAAAAAAACAAAAAAAAACATTCAATTGTATTATTTGTGTCCTAATAAGATGGAAAATAGCAATATATAATTTATATAATGCAAAAGTATAAATGATTAGTGACATTGGTGAAATTAGTGAAACGAGATACCGTACAAGACCCCCCAAAAATAATTGCTAAATGCTGTAGAAAATACACCAACATTTTGAAAGACAAAAACTTCTGTCAGTCTCACTGTCTGTGTGTGTGTGTGTGTGTGTGTGTGTGTGTGTGTGCAGCTCTATGTTTGGATGAGTGAGATATTTATATCTAGTGTACCCATTCAAAACATCTCTTCCGCTGTTCCCTTCCAAGTCAAATGAATGTGAAAAATCACAATTTACTTAAGTGTAATGTTTGGCAGGCTGCTAAATTGCCTGCTTTTGGTGCAAATTTACCTTACCTTTACCTTGAAGTGGTTGTATTTTCATCATCAACATACATTCTATATACAAAAAAAGAAATATATATCTACACTGTTTAAAAAGCTAAATAGAACGTTCTGCAAACGTTTAGTTTTTGTAGTACAAGTACATTACAGTGACATTTCAAGGCTGCTTAAAGAAAACCTGTCAAGTATTTTCATTATGTTTTATTTTAATGTTATTTTAATGTTGTATAAAATGATTATGTGTTTGCGACTTAAATTCTCAGAGTTCATTTTTGGCAAATCCAAATACATAAACTGCATTTCATGTTTTAGTTAAATATTTTTATATGAATTGTTTACCGCATGCTTTCTAAACCGTTTTTACCATTAAACACTCCACACGCACACACGTGAATGGTTGCAGAAAGGTGCATTGGATTCAAGGAATATTTCAAAGAGAGAAGAAAAAGAAATGGCTGATGAAGGTCACATAACCAAAATATGACCAGCTGTTTCAATAAACGTTTCATATTTCTAAAAATCCACAGTTTGCAGGATTCTTCTCTCTCCAATGTTGTACTGCAACATGACCTAACTGCTATCAAAATGCAACATTGCGATGTGAAATGTTGCAGAGACAGGGATGCCAGCCACATTTTCATTCAATTTGATTTTCTCTTTAATGACAACATAAATACAAAACTGATCCTGTTTACTTTCTTTAATAAATGTTTCTGGTACCACGCAATTCAGCAGTGCACAAATAAATGTGTGATTGCATATTCTTTAAACAATGAAATATATTGACGCCTCTGAAATGACTTTTTTTCTGTTGACCTAGAATAGGAAGCAATAAGTCTAAGTTTTCTCTTCTCTGGATAAAGCTTTGCTCAGGACTTGAGCTCAAATCAATCTACAAGCCAAAGAAAGCTGTAATAGAATCTTTACAATTCTGTTTTGCCGGCAGATCATTTGATATTTAAGGTGGGTTGAAACAGAAGCTGAATGCTTTGATGAGAGGGATGTCAATAATGAAATTCCTGCCTTTGGAGAAAACTCATTATTTCAGGGCTAGTTTAAATAAAGAGCATCAGCTTGAGTGAATTTGGTTTTCATTTTCTGGTTGTTTACTGCAACGGAGAGGGGAAAACGGTAGTGATATTATAGGCTTAATAAAGGCTCTACACGTGCATTTGCTTAAAGGAAATTTGCTAAGAACTGAGGGCAAATTTTGATAAGTCAAAATGGAAATATCTGGTGTGTATGTGTTTGTCCTTCTTATGAAGTTATGTAGTGAAGGTTCATTCTGAATAGCCTCAATGTACAATGAACATCTTCCAAAAAGACCTTGGCCACTGACTTGCTTAGCACTGAAATGAAATTAGCAAATCTTTCAAAGCAATCTTGTCATGGCAAAATTGCTTTGGAAAGGAAAATATTTGATACAATTCTGACAAAGTGTCATTTTCCTGCTGCATACAAGCTTGTTTCAAGCCTTTGGGCTGTTCAGTGTAAACATTTAAACAACAGAAAGCTTGACTGAAGGGAAAAAGCAGCTAGAAACAAAGCCTTCTACATCTTTTCCCTTATTCAGCGTCATCCTCCTGGGAAACTGGGAGTGCATTCTTGTGTTGTGAATAAAATAGCAAAGTGGCAACACGACCGTATGATAGAGACATTGATAGAAAGATTGAAAAGGGGGGAGTGGAGGGGGATAGGAAAGCAAAGGAGATGCAAGCCTGTTTTTTTTCTGGAAAGCTCCAGCGCTATAAACCCATTTATGTGCACAAAAGACTGAGCTCTGTTGTTCTGGCTGTACATGCTCAAAAAAGGTGTTCAGTCCAAGCCCGGCCAATCACAACATGGATAATTTTACCCATAAAACAATCTTCTGCTCTTCATTCATCAGAGCTCTTTCTCTCAGTAACATAAAAAGCTCTCAACACAGAGCAGTGCTGCAAACCATTATAAGCAGTCTGTTGCAGGTTTCAGGTTTTTCACCTTAAATTTTAGTCCATGTCTGTTAGCGTTGAGGGTGCCTACACTCTATATGCTTAGTGTATTCCTAAAAGTTTACCAAACAAACCTTATTAGTAGATAAATTAGCTTAATATTTACATTAATATTTATTAAGATGCTTTTTGGTTGATTGGATCACAAGTGGACGACACTAAATACAGGTGTAAACAGGGTCTAAAGTGCTTTGAGCTTGTCCACTTTCGACCACTTCCAGAGGTAGTCGAAAGCGTTTTTGACCGGATTCCTTTCGTAGTGTAAAGGCTCATGTGGTCGAATGCATTCGAACAGCCTCTAAAAGACCGCCTACTCTCAGCCTACTGACCTAATGCGTAAACATTATGGGAAGCGTGCTAGCAAGACGGGATTTAAACTTTGTCGGCTGAAGACCAAAGTTCAGTTTGAAGACGAAAAACGTACCAAGCACAGTATTCTCTTATTTGTTCAGCATGGTCTTGCGGCTGTCAGAGCAGAAATGAAAGCTGCTGCTCTCCGTATGTTTTTCCGTCGTCTCCGGGTGCATTCATATGAAAATTGTGTACGTTTATTTCACCCATTAGATCTGAAAAAGCCCATATGTTTACCCGCCCATATGTAACGGAGGCCAGCTAGTAAGAGCTGTGCAAGTAAACCTCACTCACCTGATCTCAAGAGGCGCTCTAGCGACTGACACTAGAGGCTGCAGTCTTTAGCCTCCTTGCTAGAACATCCGACTCTCATGCCGGAGACCCGGGTTCGAGGCGCGCACAGAGTGGAGCGAGTAGGACCTGAGTGGGGTGCTACACATAGACCAGAGCTGGTGCCAGGACACATGAACTAGGGGGCATTCATAATTCTTGAGGGAGGCTTTGCAGTTTTTTTAGTTTTTGAGTTTTAAGGCGACCGTTATTTTAGAATGTTATTTTAGAAACATTTTAAACATATTACATATTATTTCCTTTGCGACACGCCATGCAGTCACACTATAGGGCCTGAGCACATGGTCTGAAGCGCATGGCGCCGGTGCACTTAGGGTGTGTCCGAATCCACTTTTGCTAGTTTAACAGCAGTTGGCGTACCAGGCGCATGGTCCAAAAGGGTTGTACCTAGTCTCTTAATGATTCATGGGTGTGTTTTGGGCGTAACATGCAATGAACCAATCAGAGTCTCATCTCCCATTCCCTTTAAAAGCCAGTTGCGCTTGCACCATGACGGATTCGCTATTTACATGGCGGAATATAGACACCCTCAACCTGACGAGTCAGTTTAAATACATGTGTGTATTGCCAGGATTGGTTAAATAAGTAGCCAATTTAATTCGTCATTACTGCAAATGACTATCCATTATGACATGTAAGCATTTTTATCCTTATGTACACAATACTAATCTTTTACATTGCGATCTTTTACCTTTAATATTTGGCATGTTTGTGTGCTGCTGCACGTCACTGTGTGTGTAATAAGCAGAGTGTACATGCGTTGTACACCCCATCTATGGGTGCATATTACTAACACGCCCATTAAATAACACAAAAAATACTGCGCTATTGAGCAGGTTTTTGTTGGTCAATGGCGCAGTCATATTTCAGCCTCAAAAATAGCAACGCGCCAACAATGCGCCTGGACACACCTCGTTTTATTGATGTTTTTTTGGTTGCATTATAGTTTACTGTATACTATAATTTTGAATGTTTGTCAGCAAATGATTCTTTTTGCCCCCAAGAAGGAGTATTTTGATGGAGCCCTTCTATATGTCCTGAACCATAATATGGACCTTAATCAGATCAGATCAGTTGTTATGAAATGACCTATTTTGGATCCTGAGTGCAGATCCACAATCCAAACAAGTCTCCTTATGACCTTCCAACGAGTGCTTGGCATTAAGTGACTCTGGACATTTAAGTCTGTGAGGAACAGGAAGGCATTTCTCAAAGCGTGGCACACCAATCGTGGCTGTGGATGGAAATGTTTCAGATTGTGAAGTTGTCTCTCGTCCCTTCACCCCCCACCCCCTCCCCATCCTTTGGCAGTCCGCCTGGATGTTTGCCTGGCTGCGAGCCCCTGGCTGCATCTCAATGCCTTGTGCTGGGTATTGATTAGGACAAACGATGAGCTCTCCCCACCAGCTCAGACTCAGCGCATGCGGGAATGTGTGGCTGTTTGATGTCACTTGTGTTTCTCTCTCTTCCTTTGCCTCTTATTTTGCTGTCTTCCATCTAATCTGCGCTTCTTCAAATGCTAGCGACGTAGCAACCGGCCCTGTAGCCGCCTCGTGCGCTTGAAGTTTCTTTGCATCGCACCTTCCTTGCAAAACAAATTGACTGCTGCTTTGAGGTGGAAACTCAAAAGCCCCTGGTGTGTTTCTGAAACTGGTGCGTATGTGTTCACACATATGCGTGAATATACTTGTACAAGGCATGCAGAGAATATTTAAATGTTGTTTTTCACTCGCAGTCGCTACAACAGTTCTTCCGCTTAAAGGTTTGATATTTATCAAGTATGCTCATGGTATTAAAGGGGAAAGTTCATCCAAAAAAGAAAATCCTGTTATTTACTCTCCCTCATGTTGTTCTAAACCCACATGCTGCTCAGTGAAAATTTGGAATTTTCATGCACTCATTTGCATACAACAAGATTTCATAGTAACTATCTATGTCAAGCTCCAAAAAGCATCAAAACAGCCCATATGACGCTATAATCCAAGTCTTCTGAAGTCATATGTGAGGAACAAACCGAAATTAAGGTTATTATTCACTCATAATTTTACTCTCTTGCTTCTCACTCATCATACGGCTTCAGAAGACTCAACATATTCTATAAAAAGTTGATAATAATACTAGTGAAATGTAAAAAAAATTCATACCAGTTTCAATGTTTTCACACTTTTTATTTAAAAAAAACTAAAGTATTAATACAAAATATTAACCATTTAAAACAATGAAGTTTAGCCTTCAAGTATTTCTTAATTAAGTAAACATTAAAGGGGTCATAAATTGATAAATAAAAATTTCCTTGAGCCTTTGACATATAAAAGATATAAAAATATCTTGTACGTTTCAGTACTGAAGACTTCCTTGTTAGTCCAAAAACTGCTTTTATTGTAACCCCGATAATGACTCGTTGTGGACTGTGCCTATACAGGGAGTGCAGAATTATTAGGCAAGTTGTATTTTTGAGGATTAATTTTATTATTGAACAACAACCATGTTCTCAATGAACACAAAAAACTCATTAATATCAAAGCTGAATATTTTTGTATCAATATTTTAAGTAGTTTTTAGTTTTAGCTATTTTAGGGGGATATCTGTGTGTGCAGGTGACTATTACTGTGCATAATTATTAGGCAACTTAACAAAAAACAAATTTATACCCATTTCAATTATTTATTTTTACCAGTGAAACCAATATAACATCTCAACATTCACAAATATACATTTCTGACATTCAAAAACCAAACAAAAACAAATCAGTGACCAATATAGCCACCTTTCTTTGCAAGGACACTCAAAAGCCTGCCATCCATGGATTCTGTCAGTGTTTTGATCTGTTCACCATCAACATTGCGTGCAGCAGCAACCACAGCCTCCCAGACACTGTTCAGAGAGGTGTACTGTTTTCCCTCCTTGTAAATCGCACATTTGATGATGGACCACAGGTTCTCAATGGGGTTCAGATCAGGTGAACAAGGAGGCCATATCATTAGATTTTCTTCTTTTATACCCTTTCTTGCCAGCCACGCTGTGGAGTACTTGGACGCGTGTGATGGAGCATTGTCCTGCATGAAAATCATGTTTTTCTTGAAGGATGCAGACTTCTTCCTGTACCACTGCCTGAAGAAGGTGTCTTCCAGAAACTGGCAGTAGGACTGGGAGTTGAGCTTGACTCCATCCTCAACCCGAAAAGGCCCCACAAGCTCATCTTTGATGATACCAGCCCAAACCAGTACTCCACCTCCACCTTGCTGGCGTCTGAGTCGGACTGGAGCTCTCTGCCCTTTACCAATCCAGCCACGGGCCCATCCATCTGGCCCATCAAGACTCACTCTCATTTCATCAGTCCATAAAACCTTAGAAAAATCAGTCTTGAGATATTTCTTGGCCCAGTCTTGACGTTTCAGCTTGTGTGTCTTGTTCAGTGGTGGTCGACTTTCTGCCTTTCTTACCTTGGCCATGTCTCTGAGTATTGCACACCTTGTGCTTTTGGGCACTCCAGTGATGTTGCAGCTCTGAAATATGGCCAAACTGGTGGCAAGTGGCATCTTGGCAGCTGCACGCTTGACTTTTCTCAGTTCACGGGCAGTTATTTTGCGCCTTGGTTTTTCCACACGCTTCTTGCGACCCTGTTGACTATTTTGAATGAAACGCTTGATTGTTCGATGATCACGCTTCAGAAGTGACTAAATCTAAATATAATGCTATAATCTACACTTTTAACGATTAATTAACCTTGAGAGCTGTAATAGTAAAAACATGCTTAAAGTTTTCGAGAGAGTTCCATATGTAATACTTAATAATTTCATATGCAAAGATGTCAGCCAATCACAGCAGTGGGCGTGTACACTGAAGTCTCACAGCAGACACGCCCCTTCAAACAGAGCGTTCAAATCATGGTAGGAAAAATGTCTTTTATTTCTAAATTATGACAATTTTTGATGTAAAAATCATACTAACATTATAAGTGCACTACAAGAAACATTATACAACAATAAAACAATGCAGTTCATGACCCCTTTGAACCTAGAATACATCTTGAAAAAGTAAAATGTTTTCAAGTAATTATTCAAAGTCAGTAATAGAACATTTATTTGTGTAGTCTTCACTGCATGGTATTAAATAAAACATTCATTATTATTGATTCTTGAAATGAAAGGACTTATCAAAGCTACTAAAGATATCCATCATTTTCGGAACAATATTGTTGTTTAATTAATATTGATGACCTGTCACTTTTTTGTCACTGTGAACAAGAGCTGTGTAAAGATTCTCCAAAAAGTCTGTGTAAATAATGACATAAATAGTAATTTTTTGCATGAGCTGTTTATTTCAGTGGAATGGCCTTCCATTTGGGGAGATGCACATTTTTTGTAAATTTTTTTGTCGTTTTTATTAAATAGTCAATGTATTTGTAATATACAATGATTGATCTTCTCAAGCAGGCAATGAATTGCCTTGGGAAATGACTTTTTGTTTTGCTTTTCTCCGCTGGGCACTAATTGTGAGTGTCTTACAAACTAACCAATTTATTGTGTTAATAGATTAGCAGCATTTAATTTGGACCGTTGTTATTACAATGAGGTACAAGACCCAAGAAAAGTCAATTCCATCACCGCCTGTGCCCTGAATGATTTAGCGAGGGTTAGCGGAGCTAGTGAGGTTAAATGGAAAAACTGTGGTGCATGGCTATTTGCTCCTCTTGCAGTAATGAATACTGACAGAGATAAAAAGAGGCCATGTGCAGATATTTATTTTCATTTCAAAGGGGGCAAGAAAGCAGATTTTAATAAAAGCTTTTATTACCGTGAAACGTATAAACCAATGCTGAAACACGTGCACTAAATTCTCGACAGACGCTGATAATTGTGCAGCTACATGCCAACCTAAATTGCCCCTCAGATTTAAGTATAAAGCATTGCTTCTGAGTTCAGTCTTGAAATGTTTCCAGAAGTGTCAGTGTTTCCAGTATTGAGCAGACTGCATTCACCATGTCTACCATTAGAATCAATTCTGGTCAATAGCAAAGCATTTCTGAGGGAGAGATGCTCTTTTCAAAATAAATCCCTGTCATGTTGGTACCTGTTTATTAGTGAGATCATACAAAGGAAAAAAAAAACGCATTTGAGAGAAAGTGAGAGATGAAACGAGACGAGTGCATGGGAGAACAGATATTGATGCAGTATACAGTATTGCACATCCCAAATTAACCCTTGATCTAATGTAGCTCAGAAAGCCTGTTTTTGCGATTGGCTCTGAAATTTTGTGTTCTTTTGAGGAGGGTTTCGCCTTTTTCAAAATTTCAGTAGTTGTTACCAAATTCTGCATTCTTCATTTCAACACTACAGCTAAAAATATTATGCTGTTGAACACACGCTTTCATTTAAAATGTTCTGTATTAATATAAGTAATAACAAATTAAAGCATTGGCATTTAGCCTTCAGGTTTTCTCAGATAAGTAATCGTGAGTAATTATTCAAGAGAAGTAAACAATCAGTGATAAAATAAAGAAAAAAAAGAACAAAGAATCAAATCTAACTATCCGTCCATCCGTCCGTCCATCCACCCAACTACCCATCCATCCATCCATCTACCTACCCATCCATCCATCCACCCATCTACCTACCCATTCATCCATCCATCCGTCATCCATCCATCCATCAACCTATCCATCCATCCACCTACCTATCCATCCATCCATCCATCCACCTACCTACCCATCCATCCACCCATCCACCAACCTACCTACCTACCTGCCCATCCATCCATCCATCTACCTACCCATTCATCCATCCATCCATCCATCCATCTATCTACCCATCCATCCACCTACCTATCCATCCATCCATCCATCCATCCATCCATCCATCCACCTACCTACCTATCTATCTACCTACCCATTCACCCACCCACCTGCCTACCTACCCATCCATCCATCCATCCATCCATCCACCTACCTACCTACCTACCTACCTACCTACCTACCTACCTATCCATCCATCCATCCATCCACCTACCTACCTATCTATCTACCTACCCATCCACCCATTCAACCAACCAACTGCCTACCTACCCATCCATCCATCCATCCATCCATCCATCCATCCACCTACCTACCTACCCATCCATCCATCAATCCATCCATCCATCCACCTTCCTATCCATCCATCCACCTACCTACCTACCTACCCATCCATCCATCCATCCATCTAAAAGTTAAAAAATGTAAAAAAATTTTTTATTTATTTATTTTTTTTTTTGTTGAGAATTTAATACTTTTATTCAGCAAGGGCACATTCAATTATTCAAAAGTGACAGCAAAGATAAGTAATCGTGAGTAATTATTCAAGAGAAGTAAACAATCAGTAATAAAAAAAAGAAAAAAAAAAAGAACAAAGAATCAATCTAACTATCTGTCCGTCCATCTGTTCACCCATCCATCATCCATCTACCTACCCATTCATCCATCCATCCATCTACCTATCCATCCATCCATACATCCATCCATCCATCCACCTACCTATTCATCCACCTACCTACCTATCTGTCCATCCATCAACCTACGTACCTACCTACCCATCCATCCATCCATCTAAAAGTTTAAAAATGTAAACGTTTTTTTTTAAAGTTTATTGTAAAGTTTTTTTTTGTGAGGAATTTAATACTTTTATTCAGCAAGGACACATTCAATTATTCAAAAGTGACAGCAAAGCCCTGGTGAGCATAAGAGACTTCTTTTAAAAAAAATTAAAGTCTTAATGAGCCCACAGTTTTGAAGGCTAATGTATATAATATGGCTCTTCATTTTATGTTAATTTAGTTAATTATATATATATATATATATATATACCTTCTTGTTTTTATCAGCAGTCAGCTCAGCCTGCACAATTAAATTTGATCAATTGTGATTAACATGATCATACAATTAATAGGGTAACATTTTTGATTGACATCCCTATTAAAAGCATCCAGTGCAGAAATCAGCACTTTTTTAAAAACACTAATGTAAATTAAATGAAACGTCCTGCTTGACAATCCCTCAGTATTAAATTCATTCTTGCCGCAAGCTATTTCATAAAGTGATGGGGACAAAATCTGTCATTCTTCTACCGTTCCTCTCAGTTGTACCATTCAGCACAGTCTTCTAAGGACATTGGCCTTGCATTTAATCTCCATCCATCTAGCTTAGTTATGTTGTCCTTACCTCTTGGCTACATAAGCACTACTCTATATACTATAGTTAGGTTGTTTTCTTGTGAATGATCCTGCGCTTTGACAAATACATCGGGGGCACATGAAAGGTCACGAAAGGAAGAAACTGAAGCAAGTTTTCCAGATGAAACAAAGAGTCTCTAGCTGAAGGGAGAGGCTGCTCACGTCACAGTGAATTAGTGCAGGGCTGGTGATCCGGGTGAAACTCTGTCATCAAGTCTCCGCACTGGTCTGCGGGGGCTCTGGATATAGCGGCATCACCAGGACTTGTGTCTAAGAAGCGTCTTCTTGTCTCTGAGCGCGTTAGTTACGGACTTGTGAGGACCTATAGGACACATACACTATGCATATAGACTCACACACACGTGGCTGTTTCCTGCCATTCCTTTGAGCGATTCATCAAAGACATAGCATCTTACCAACAACAGCAGCAGCTCGTGTTTGTTCAAGCGTGTATTTTTTGCATCACCAGAAGCTTCAATCAGAATCGCATTAAAGGAATAAATTTAATCAGTTCATGTATTCCCTGTGAATCTGACCTATGACCATAGCATTGCTACAGGAGCAACTAGTCTGTCTTGGCGAAGCTCTGTATATTTATGTGTCAACCAGACACCGAACAGAATTCTGAACGGAATATGATTAATAATACAAATATCGCTCACAGCAGATGATCAGAAGTACGACAGTAACTGTTAGCATGCCAGCACAACATTCTATCAGCTTGCTGCAACACTCTCATATAAGTTATGTTTTTAACTAATTCCTTGCTAAACTATTGAATGTAATATTTTTAGCTAAAAGAGTCAACCTCACTATTTAACTAACCGGCTGTTCGATGACTGGACAACCAGCTAGAATAGCACTTACCCCGCATATGAATCAATGATAGTGTCCAAAAAAAAAAAAAGGAAAATTATTTTTTAAAAATGTAGTTTAAAACAGATGCTCCCATTTAGAAATGCACTTCGAAAATGTCTTGTGTTGTAACCATCAAGTAAAAAAGTATTTTACATACATTTGAGGGTTTTTCAAAAATATTTTTTAAGACGAAAAGCATTTTCATAAATATCATAAATTATTCAGAAATATTATTTTGTTTTTGGGGAGACGCACCACATGACATTTTACAGCCAGAACTTACCTTGCCTTGTCATAAAAAGGTCAAATTATCTGAGATGCACAGTCAAAGGTCAATTAGGGGATCAAAATGAATTTTAATTCATAAATAAAAAAACATGCCCATAATAAAAGAGGTGTACTAGCCATCCCTTGTGAAAAAGAAGTACACTTTAGCATGAATAAATGAAAAAAATTAAAATAAAATGTCATGTAGTTTGCAATTAAATGAAAATGTACAATAATTGAAATTTATATTAAAAACAATTAGTTTAACATTATATTGTTTTTGACCCATTGAAGTAGTACTTAAAGGTGCACTATGTAAATTTTTTTCAGTAAAATATCCCAAAACTACTAGGCCAGTGTCATATACTTTGTTCAGTTGAGTACTTACAATATCCCAAATGTTTCCAACTATTTGTAAATCGTGAGAAAATTGCTATTTTAACCAAGGAACTGGGATGTGTGAGGGAGTCGCCGGTCAATTGCGTCATATCTGCGTTACCCTCGGTTTCTGGTTTTATTCAGCAGAAACGCTTTACTCTTACTGCAGTGTGCAACAAGTGTCATAGCCGAGCGAGCGCACAGAGTAACGTCATAACATAATTTTCAACACTCAAATGTATCTAATATGATGAACAGAGCTGCGTTACCTCGTACTCATGACCGGAAAAGCGGAAATGGCGCCGGCGACTGTGGCATAATAAAAGTCCTGCTGCTCGTGAGGCGTGTGATGCGCAATCGCTCCAGCGGCCTTGCTCAGCTCCCACAACACTCGGGTCTGCTCTGCTCCATACTACAGTAACGTTAATAATCGCATCCATGAACATGATTTCTCACGGAAAAGTTACATAGTGCACCTTTAATCACATCTTTATATGTAATTTTATAATTACTTATTGTCTTTGAAATATGGTTAAAGAGTAAAGCTGAATATACTGACAAGAATTTATGGTAAACTAAAATATAATGCCATTCCTATTTAAACTCGTATGTCAGGTAAACTCGTATGTTTTATCTATCTATCTATCTATCTATCTATCTATCATCCATCCATCCATCCATCCTTCCATCTATCATCCATCCATCCATCCATCCATCCGTCCATCCATCCCACAAAAACAACAGAGGATATAGACAGACAGATGGGTGATCTGTCTGTCTATATCCTCTGTTGTTTTTGTCAAGTGCCTCAATCCCTGTTCATTTGGAAGGATTCCTGGTTAAAAGTAAAACAGTAACATACATGCTTGTATGTAACCATATGTACAAAATCAGAAGCACTGGATTGATACCCCCTGATGAATTGTGTTTTTATGTTAGCATTTCATTAGCCAAATAGTAGCGATCAGCATACAGGCAGACAGGAAGGTGATCTGACAGCTCCCCTCTAACCTATCTATTGATCCTACAGCCTCATTAAACCTTTTATCCAGTGGCTTTCACAGACCCGAGCCTGTCATCGGTCTCAAAGCTGTCAGGGCCCGAGCAACAGTCAGAACACACACACACACACACACACACAGTCTTCGCAAGCAAACATGCAAGTTTTTTAAAGCTTTAATCATAGCACAACAGCGAGTAGAGCATGTCAGCATGCCCTCCCCCCTCTGAAAGCGTGTTTTATTAAAGGAGTCATCAGCAAGCAGCCCATGGAGAATGTCGTGTATAGCTGGAACAAAAGACGGGGATGAAATCCGGGGAGTGCATCATAAAACACTTCATTAAAAGTGTTCACTGATAATGGAGGAGATGAGACCTAGTTGAACTCCTCGCTGGAGCTTTTTATTTGTGGCTCATGCAACAAATTGAATTGTTTTTGGTTGTCATAAGTTAAGAAGGTGACCTGAGGTGTTTGGCATTGTGGTAATTGCTAACGCTGATGAATCAAAGCAATTGTGATTGCAGGAGCAACTTTGGGAATAACCTGAATTGATTGACTTTGATGAAGAGTGTGACATAGAGTTCATAAAGCCTTTGGCTAACATCTTGATGTCATCTTGGGATCAAATCTGACTCTATGTGCATGTATGTGAATTTGAGTTATGTGAAAGGGGTTGTGCTATCAATAAGCTACCAACATTTCAGTTTCGATAACCACATTGAAAACTACTTTGCTACTGAACACAATCTGTCATTTAAAAAGTCATGTCAATTAATATGTGACCTGTGCTGGCAAAATGAGTCGCAATGAGAAAATTAGTTATTGTTATTTCACATTCTCTATTAAAAAACCTACAAAATTATGTATGATTTGTTGGTATCTGACAAAACCCCCCCCAAAATATAAGGAGCTACACCTGTTTGTTGACAGAGTCAGTAAAGTCAATTTTGGGAAAAATCGAGTTAAAGTTTTCTGAAGGTTCCAAAACAAAATTACCAATAAACAATACATTAAAATCCCTGGTAATAACACCAACTTTGACACACACCAACTCAAAACATTGGGATCGCTAAGCGAGGACTTAATGAACAAATTTTTGTGAAAACCTCAAAATCAAAATTTTTCACTTGTTTTGCCTGTAGTTCGAAATTATCCCGTGCACAATCCGACTCCTTTTGCCAGCACGGATCACATATATGAAAATGTATTATTATACATGAACAATTAATACATTCTTTTAAATTACTTTTAATAACGTAAATATAAATGAATAAATTAATCAGTATATTCTATAAAAATGCATTTGACTTTTGAACCTCCATTTGATACTACTGATACAACAATTTTTTTTTACTGTAATATTGATTTGCTACCAAAGTAAGACATTACTGTTTACTACTGCTCATATTACAACATTTTGTGGTCGGTAAGATGTTTTTAATGTTTTTGAAAGAAGTCTCTTAGTGTCACCATCATGTTCAGTTTAGCTCAGTTCATGGACTTTTAGTTTGTAATTCCTCATTTCCTGTTTTCCTTTGTATTCCTGCCCTTCCTAGTTGCTATGGTTACTGTCATTATGAGTTTGTAGATTTCAGCTGTGTTTGATTAATTATCTTTGATTAAACTCACAATTCTGACTTTATATCACACAATTCTGACTTTATATCTCTCAATTCTGACTTTATATCTCTCAATTCTGACTTAATATCTCTCAATTCTGACTTAATATCTCGCAATTCTGACTTTATATCTCACAATTCTGACTTTATATCTCACAATTCTGACTTTATATCTCTCAATTCTGACTTTATATCTCTCAATTCTGACTTTATCTCGCAATTCTGACTTAATATCTCGCAATTCTGACTTAATATCTCGCAATTCTGACTTTATATCTCACAATTCTGACTTTATATCTCACAATTCTGACTTTATATCTCACAATTCTGACTTTATATCTCTCAATTCTGACTTTATATCTCTCAATTCTGACTTTATATCTCTCAATTCTGACTTAATATCTCGCAATTCTGACTTTATCTCTCAATTCTGACTTTATATCTCACAATTCTGACTTTATATCTCTCAATTCTGACTTTATATCTCTCAATTCTGACTTTATATCTCTCAATTCTGCCTTAATATCTCGCAATTCTGACTTTATCTCTCAATTCTGACTTAATATCTCGCAATTCTGACTTTATCTCTCAATTCTGACTTAATATCTCGCAATTCTGACTTTATATCACACAATTCTGACTTAATACCTCGCAATTCTCACAATTGCAAGTTTATATCTCACAATTCTGAGAAAAAGTAAAATGTTTTATTTTGTGGCAGAAACAAGCTTCCATAGAAAAGAGTTGGGCTGCTTCATGTTTTTGTGGAAACTGTTTTCTTTCAGGATTATTTGATGAATAAGCATTTGTTTGAATTTTTTTTTTTTAACAATGTAAAAGCCTTTACTATCACATTTGATCAATTTAATCTTTCCTTGCTGAATAAAAGTATTCATGTCTTTAAAAATAATAATAAAATCTTACTGACCCCAAACTTTTGAATGCTAGTGTAGGCCTATACAATGTGTCCTTGCAATGTGCTCTTATGCTGCAGTACTAGTGGACTGGTTTAATACACTCGTGAAAGTGGCAAATTTAGCAGCACAGTGAATACTTCTCAAAGTATGCTACTTGGGAGGCAGTCTGATTGCATCTGGTTGCCATGTCTGCAATCGTTTTCATGCGTCCCTATGATTCAGCAGCACTAATCTCAGACTGTGTTTGTCAGAGGCCTCACAAGCCTTGTTGATAATTGCTCTCATTAACAGCCAACACTCACACCCTGCACCCTTCCCTGCAATTAAGACTTTGCAGTAGAGATGTTATGAGGTAGAATAATGCGGTGGGTCAAGGAGATAAAGTAACATCTAATTAATTCTCACTTAAATTAACAATATATAAAAGGCTTTTACTCTTGGAGTGTTTTCTTCCCTATTTTAATAAGTTAAAACATGTGACAAGACAGGAAATAAAAGGTTTTTTTCTGTTTGTGTGAGTTATTCTTGTGAGATGAACAAGGGATCTAAAGGTGAGTTTTTTTTAAGATGTGAAGTTATGAAATTACACTCAAGACTAATGAATATGAAAACATTTATAAAAATAGGCATGAGCAAGAGATTGACTGCCATATTGGCTGAGCTTATATGACAAAAGCTTCAGGGATCACATATGAGGACACAAACACATACACAAGTGCAATACATAATATAACGAACTGGAGGACTGAAGGTACTGGAGGAGGTCTCAGGGTAACAAAACTGTACTTTCTAATGTTTTTTTTTTTTACCTGTGAAGAAGTATTTTGTGTTTTTCAGACACTAGCCCATCGGTTGTGTTTCATTAGTTTATTCGACTGGGGTAGATTTTGGATTTAAACTGCACCTGAAACTAGGGATAGAAATGTAACAAATCCTGTTGAGATTCCAGATTTTTCTCACAGCGCCCAGTCTTTCTCTCGCATCACATTCAATTCACATTCAAACTAACTGAACTAATACATAATTTCTTTTGCCATAGTGCTGTACTATTCAGCAGGGCTGTAACCACCATAGGCATTGAGAGGGACAATTCTCCCCCAATAATTGGAAATGGCCAATTTGTCCCCCCAATATTTAATATTTCTTAATGCTGCTCACCATTATGCACCACTCTGTTTGTTGAATTGCAGACAGCTTAAAAATATACATTTTTAGCTTCAGCGGTCTAACAGTGCTCATCAATGTCAAAATGATGGCCAATCAGATCAAAGAAGGTGGGGCTTAATGTTTACCGAAGATGAGTGTGAATTCTAGCACGACGCTTTGTGAGAGTGCTTTGTGGTAAGATATCAGTAGCTAAACATTTAATATTTGACAACTGTTTTACGATGGGTTTAACGACCCACAGTAACATACAGTGATGCAAACTACTCAACTTTTTTAATGTAATTTCGTCCTTTTGATTTAAAAATATTACATTACTTAAATGATTTTCGTAACTGAATGTGATTTTTTTTTTTTTTTTTTTTTTTTACATTTTTGACATGTAAGACATACAAACAAGTGTGAATGTGTGTATATTTTTTCAAAAAATATTATTTGCAGAGTTTTAATGGTTCACAACTAGGCTAAAATTAGACCTTGTACTTCTTTTACCATTCTTATTTCTTCTTTATTCCCTTAAATCTCTTTTAATCATTTCATTATTTATTTCTCTAAATAAAAAGACCACTCCACCCCTCAAAAAAACCCCAAAAAAACAAACTTGTTCAAGACATGGTTACGGCCTTGCTATTCAGTGGTGAAGCACCGCAGCTGAACAAGTGCTTTAATGGCACTGTTTTAAAAAGTCTAACCTTTCATTGAAGTAAAACAATTGAAAGAGGGGGGTAAATCACATTATGAAATAAATGCTTTTCTCCAAAACATGTTGGCCATAATTACTGGCACCCTTTTATTAAATACTTTTTGCAACCTTCTTTTTGCCAAGATAACCGCTTTGGAAATCAGAGACCATTCCCCCATACAGAATCTCTCCAGATCCTTCAGATTCCCAGATCCATGGGTGCTGCTTCTCTTCAGTTCAGCCCACTCATTTTCTATAGGGTTCAGGTCAGGGGACTGGGATGGTCATGGCAGTAGCTTCATTTTGTGCTCAGTGACACATTTGTGTGTTGATTTTGATGTTTGTTTTGGGTCGTTGTCCCGATAGAAAATTTATAAGATTTCTAGCAGAAGCCGTCTCGTTTAGATTTTCTATCTCTTGGTATTTGCTAGAATCCATGATACCATGTATCTGAACAAGATGTCAGGAACTCCAGCAAAAAAACAGGCCCACAACATTAAAGATCCAGCGGTATTTTTAACCATGGGCATGGGGTACTCTTTATCCCTGTTTGCACCAAACCCAAAAAGCACTTTTTTAGTTTCATCTGACCACAGAATCCGGTCTCTTTTGAAGTTCCAGTCGTGTCTGACAACTGAATATGCTGGAGTTTGTTTTTGGATGAGCGAAGAGGATTTTTCTTGAAACCCTCCCAAACAACTTGTGGTGATGTAGTATAATTTTTAGGCTTTCTGGCCCCAAGACTCAACTAATCTCTGCGATTCTCTATCTGTAATCCTTGGAGAGTCTTTGTCCACTCAAACTCTCCTCCTCACCATGCATTAGGAAGACATACACACATGTTCTCTTCCAGGCAGATTTACATATTTAGTGGAACTCTTGAGATCAGAGGAGTGAGGTTTACTCGCACAGCAACTACTAGCTGGCCTCCGTTACATTTACTTGCTCATAAAATCTTGTCATTGCCTCTGTATCTATAGACAATAAATGATAAAAATGTGCTGCTCGGCAATTGAAAGACGGTTCATACGCACACCGTCATTCATCTTGAAATCATATGATTCGATTTGCATCTTCTGATTGGTTTCTGTGGAATTTGAGGGTTTTGCTGACAAAGGGAAGTCGCATTTAGAGGTTTTTCTGCCAACAAACCGTTTTTTATGAATGGACTAACACTGGGATTTAGCGGATTTGAAGTGGAAGCATTTGATGGACATATACTATGTGCGGAGAGCATTTGCTCAATATGAGTATCTAATTTTTGACGGAGGTGGCGTTAAGTAGCTTTTGCTACTTTTTAAAAAAACTTTTCTGATGAACACAAAGTTTTATTAATAAATATCCTGATGCTTCCACACTTTATAATGGCAGTGACAGGGTCCATTGAGTTTGAAGCTCAAAAAAGTGCATCCATCCTTTATAAAAGCAATCCACGCGCTCCAGGGGGTTAATAAAGGCCTCCTGAAGCGAATCTTTTTTGTAAGAAAAATATCTACACTGTAAAAACTATTTCCGTAAAAAAATGGATAATGTACTGGCAGAAAATTGCCAGTACATTTTCCGTTATAGTTACGGACACAACTCTAAAACGGAAAATTCTGTAGATGTATAGTGCATGTATGAAGACATTTCTATAAAATTATAGCATATACTTAGTAGCAAATAAATCAAGAACAATATATACTCATTGAAAATGTTTTATTTTTATATTATGTAAACATTCTTTAAATGCATTCAATGGGTAAAGTGTGTATATATACACTCACCTAAAGGATTATTAGGAACACCTGTTCAATTTCTCATTAATGCAATTATCTAATCAACCAATCACATGGCAGTTGCTTCAATGCATTTAGGGGTGTGGTCCTGGTCAAGACAATCTCCTGAACTCCAAACTGAATGTCAGAATGGGAAAGAAAGGTGATTTAAGCAATTTTGAGCGTGGCATGGTTGTTGGTGCCAGACGGGCCGGTCTGAGTATTTCACAATCTGCTCAGTTACTGGGATTTTCACGCACAACCATTTCTAGAGTTTACAAAGAATGCTGTGAAAAGGGAAAAACATCCAGTATGCGGCAGTCCTGTGGGCGAAAATGCCTTGTTGATGCTAGAGGTCAGAGGAGAATGGGCTGACTGATTCAAGCTGATAGAAGAGCAACTTTGACTGAAATAACCACTCGTTACAACCGAGGTATGCAGCAAAGCATTTGTGAAGCCACAACACGCACAACCTTGAGGCGGATAAGCTACAACAGCAGAAGACCCCACCGGGTACCACTCATCTCCACTACAAATAGGAAAAAGAGGCTACAATTTGCACGAGCTCACCAAAATTGGACAGTTGAAGACTGGAAAAATGTTGCCTGGTCTGATGAGTCTCGATTTCTGTTGAGACATTCAGATGGTAGAGTCAGAATTTGGCGTAAACAGAATGAGAACATGGATCCATCATGCCTTGTTACCACTGTGCAGGCTGGTGGTGGTGGTGTAATGGTGTGGGGGATGTTTTCTTGGCACACTTTAGGCCCCTTAGTGCCAATTGGGCATCGTTTAAATGCCACGGCCTACCTGAGCATTGTTTCTGACCATGTCCATCCCTTTATGACCACCATGTACCCATCCTCTGATGGCTACTTCCAGCAGGATAATGCACCATGTCACAAAGCTCGAATCATTTCAAATTGGTTTCTTGAACATGACAATGAGTTCACTGTACTAAAATGGCCCCCACAGTCACCAGATCTCAACCCAATAGAGCATCTTTGGGATGTGGTGGAACGGGAGCTTCGTGCCCTGGATGTGCATCCCACAAATCTCCATCAACTGCAAGATGCTATCCTATCAATATGGGCCAACATTTCTAAAGAATGCTTTCAGCACCTTGTTGAATCAATGCCACGTAGAATTAAGGCAGTTCTGAAGGCGAAAGGGGGTCAAACACAGTATTAGTATGGTGTTCCTAATAATCCTTTAGGTGAGTGTATATATATATATATATATATATATATATATATATATATTATTTTTTTTTTCAATTTATTTCATTTTCAAATGCAATACAATACAAAAAGAAAGCAGCAAACAAACAGAATACAAAGACAGGGTTGCTGCTTGTATAATTAACAATTGCTAAAGACGTATAGTCAATAGTAGAGTGAAATGTTCCAGTGAGCAAAGAAGTCAAGACAGTACAGACAGAAGGCTGTTCTAATTTTACATTATCTTACCTGAGTGTGAATATTTTAATATTAAAGGAACACGCCGACTTAATAATCATTGTGCCTGCTGCACCCATGCTACGGCAGCAAAGTTCCTTGATTACTCGGCAGGAATGAGAGTATAGTTCCTAGCCAATTTGGTCTATAAAATCGCAACTTTTCATTTTCCGTCGGTCTTAGTACACGATGTAACTATACACATCACAACATGTAAATAGGAAAATGTTGGCGTTATTAACGCTTTCAAGGTCCAGAAAGGTAGTAAAAACATTGTTAAAATAGTCCATTTGACTCCAGTGGTTTAACCTTAATTTTATGAAGCGACGAGAATACTTTTTGTGCTCAAAAAACTAAAATAACTTCTTTTTTGTTAACAATTTCTTCTCGTCTGTGTCAGTCTCCTATGCTGTTGACGTTGGTCAGCTCCTGCGTCAGCATCACGCATGCGTCGTGGTGCTCACGTGAACAGCATCAGCCAATGGTAAGCCGGCATGCTGGCGTAGCTCTGACGTAACTCGGAAGCACTGTACTGTATTTACTACGTCAACAACATTCATTTTATTTACTCTAAATGTTTAAATGGATACGTACATAATCATAAATATATTACACCATTTCATTGTCTGCTGTGTGCTTGCAAAGAGAGCCAGCCCACTAGTTTTTCTGATTGGCTGTGGTTATTGATTAACTATCGCATCACGTGGTCACATCACGTTTGGTGTGGACACACAACCTGCTTGTTGCTAGAATCTTATCGCAGTTGGTTATGACATGGTGTTACTTTTATGATGTCTATACAACTTTTCTGGACCTTGAAAGTGGTAGTTGCGTAGGCTGTTAAGAGAGGGAGAGAAAGCTCTCAGATTTCATTAAAAAAGATCTTAATTTGTGTTCTAAAATTCTTACAGGTTTGGAACATCATAAAGGTGAGTAATTAATGACTGAATTTTCATTTTTGGGTGAACTAATTGGGTAAAAAAAAGGGATAAAGTTGGGTAAAGTTAAAGGGATAGTTCACCCAAAAATTAAAATTACCCCATGATTTACTCACCCTGAAGCCATCCTAGGTGTATATGGCATTTCAGACGAACACAAATCAGAGTTATATTAAAAAATAGCCTGGCTCTTCCAAGTTTTATAATGGCAGCCCAAAATTTAAAGCCCAAAAAAGCACATCCATCCATTATATAAGTGCTCCACACGGCTCCAGGGGGATAATAAAGGCCTTTTGAAATGAATTGATGGGTTTGTGTAAGAAAAATATCAAATATTTAACACGTTACAAAGTAAAATATCTAGCTTCTGCCAGACCGCCTTCCGTATTCAACTTACGAATAAAGTGTAATTGGCGTGACGACGATGTCGGACGTAGCGTAAAAAAACGTAACTGCCGCGGCGGTGACGTTGGACGTAGCGTAAGCATTTTGAACTGTGAGAGGTGTTACACTTTCTTCGTAAGTTGACTTTCTTCGTAAGTCTGGCGGAGGCTAGATATTTGACTTTATAACGTGTTAAATATGGATATATATTTTTTACACACACCCCTCGATTCGCTTCAGAAGGCCTTTGTTAACCCCCGGAGCCGTGTGGAGTACATTTATAATGGATGGATGCACTTTTTTGGTCTTCAAATTTTGGGCTCCCATTCACTGCCATTATAAAGCTTGGATTAGCCAGGACATTTTTTATTTAACTCCGATTGTATTCGTCTGAAAGAAGAAAGTAAAATACACCTGAGATGACCTGGGGGTGAGATTTTTGGTTGAACTATCCCTTTAAAGTTCCATTATGCGATTTGACAAAAGCTAAAATTTTATGGATTTTCAAACGTGTTCACAGGAAATTCAGCAGTCTTGGAGGAATGGTAAGCCATTTGGTTTCCTTCATCACAGCCTTGTCGACACTCATTCAGGATTTCTGCACAGGAAAGTTATTTAAAGAAACATATATTGTTTTTAGTTACACAAGAAATAAAATGAATGAAACTGAACTACAGAGTAAAATGCAGACCAAGCTGAGGTGGAAAACCATATCAATCATACAGTATTTTAAGTTCATTAAATTATAAATTGATCCCCAATACTTTCCAATTCAAACATTGTATATAGCTTTGTGTTTCCAATGGACTCCATTTGTATGACATGTTAGCTTGTCACTTAAACTACTTCTTATGTGGTTTCATTATTTTCAACTAAATAAACAGCAACACAACAAAATGATCTATACACAATTTCATAAATGTATTGCTTACCTTTGTATGAACTCCAGGATAAGTGGCATCTTCTTCAGGTATTTTGTAGCTCATTGCCACAATGGGGGAGGAGATGTGGTCACTAATAACTTCTTTAATGACAGCATTCCCATCACCTTAAACAAATAAGATATTACAAAATTAAAAATTACATGATCACTTCAGAAAACCAAACAAGGTGTTTAAATCTTCCCTACACAATGTGTTTTTCTACTGTCCATATAACATTAAACATAAAAATCTTTGAAGGGGTATTCAGCAACCATCTTTTTCTATCAACATGTCGACATTTAACACTCAATGATTAATAAAAACTGTTAATAAAACAAAATACAAACCCATAATGAGAATGCATAGGAAGCACAGTACAGCAGCACTTAACGTTAAGTCCTGTCACAGAAAAGAAAACAACAGAAACACTATGAATTAAACTAATGAGGGATCTGGTAAAGAATAACTACAGGCAGAAGTATACATGCCTGTGTGTTTAAAACAGGACAATAAAAAGTCTAAACATACCTCATCTGACAGAAAAGGTGATGGTGTTTTCCTTTCGCAATGCTAGAAATCCGTTGTACTGGATCTTCACGTACAGTATCTTCACTTCACGTTGCATCTCCATCCCTTTCAAATCAAACAAGTCTAAAAATGGCCTTTCCTTTTTTTGACAATTCCTCTGGTAGCTTTTTGTACGAAGGCATTAAACTGCTAAGCACAATATAGGCCTAACGTTACGGCACTTTGCCACAACTGGTTAACGTTACTACACCTGGATGCTTGAAACGATATGCTCAGCACGAAATGAACCGCATCAGAGACAAATAAAAGTTAATAAACATTTACAAGTGAAGACACTATAACACGTATTCAATCAGGGAACCTCCACGAGTATGAACTAAATCTTTCAATGTGTGACGATATGCATAAAGTGCGACAGCTCCTGCATTCATTTGCCAAACAAGCCAGATGACAACTAAATAACGTTACGTAAACAGCGTATTTGACATTTAACAAAATATAATTCTCACTTTTTACCACAGAAGTGTTAGAACTGCTTCCACAAATCCGAAATCCGACTTTAAAAAGAAACTTCGGCTGATATCATCTGCGTGTGTAATGGCGCTTGCGACCAGTTCTTGTTCCCACAATGCAATGCGTAATTTAAAATACGGATAAAGACCTGTAAAACACAAATACGGAAAATTCCTTCAGATTATTACAGTACATTGTACTGTATTTTTACGGATTTTTTTTACAGTGTTTATTTAACATGTTATAAAGTAAAATACCTAGCTTCCGGCGGACCGCCTTCCGTATTCAACTTACAAAGAAAGTGTAGTGCCTCTCACAGTTCAAAATGATTACGCGCGACGCCATCGGCGCCAGTTAAGTTTTTTACGCTCCATCCGATGTCATCGTTGCGTTAGTTAAGCTTTTTTCGTAAGTTGAGTACAAAAGGCGGTCCGCCGGAAGCTAGATATTTTACTTTATAACGATTGTATTCCTCTGAAAGAAGAATGTCATATAAACCAAGCATGGCTTGAGGGTGAGTAAATCATGGGGTAATTTTCATTTTAAAGTGAACTACTCCTTTAAAGCTGACTGCTTCGACTAATCAGTCTTTTTTTTAAATCTACGTAACCTATTTATTTCCATCCCAGACCAGCCATGGGAATTTTCCAATCCCTCCACCCTCCACCTTCCCCTTCCCCCTCCCCCCTCCCCAGCACCACTTGCCTAAATTTGATATATAAATTTGATTGATATATATATATATATATATATATATTTTTTATATATATATATAGTATAGTGGCTGTGTATTTTAACATTATTATATGATATTACATTATGTGTGTGTGTACATGTGAGTCACAAGATCCCCGAGTTCCATCAGCCAATCAGCATTGTCATGGTGATAAACAACCACACACAACATGACTTTTTTTGAGGCTCAATAAAAACTTGACACAAATTAAATGTCAAAGCGGGTCGCCATTTAGTAACATAATCCCATTACACTCTACAGTAGTTGATCATTTTTGGAGTAACTTCTCCAACACCTTCAAAATGATACACAAACGGTAAGAGATGATTTACACCTCGCTGAACCACGGGCTATCAGTCAGTCCTCTTTAAATGTTTTAAGCATCTTTTGCCTCTAAGCAATGCAATACATCATGGGGTTTGTTTTCTTTCTCTGACATTTACGCTCATAACCATTATCAGATATAGCTCTCTGTGTGACAGTTTATTCATTCATATGCTTACAAGATGACAGGGCATTCATTGATATTAGTTAGTGAATGAGAGCTAGTGGCGGTAGCTCAGAGACAGAAGCCATGACATGGCTCTAATGAATCGAATCAATTTGGTCTTGTTTTCCTCTCCATGTCCTCACTCTGGCTTTAAAAAATACTCCTCGTAAATGTGATATTCTGCTAATCGTAGTTACTCCGAGTCTGTTTTGTAACTATATTGCAAACGTTGTTAAAAACCATCAGTGTACTGCGCGGATCGCTCACATACATATACATTTACACAGGCACGCATAGTTAGCCCTCGCCTAGCTTTTCCGAGAGCCCCTGGTGATCAACATTAAGATGTTTTTGTTCTCTTTAAGGAAGATTAATTTGGACTGGATGTTTTTGGAGGAATCAAATAGAGAGATCACAATACATGGAATGCAAATGTGTTCATCTGGCTCTCAGTAGGCAGCAGTTTTAACTGATTAATTGTAGATGTTTATTTGATTGGCTTCAGCTTACTAAACCATGATGTTATTTGTCAATTCCACATGGGAGTTTGGTGCTTTTTAGTGTTAGAAATTGTTTAGCTTTTTGCTTTGATCATTTATTTAATTTTTTATAACGACATCAGCTCTCCACTGAATTTTTCTTTATAAACTGAGTATTTAGCAAATTCCCTTTCTGACAAACGACAGTGTGAATTGCACTGGTACATGAGGATTAGCTTAATATCTGAGGTCATTTACATACAGAAGTCTTAAAGGGACAGTTCGCCTAAAACTAAAAAAAATTCACCCTCATGTCATTCCGATGACATGTCATTCCCACGTCTGTGATTTCATGTACCGTTTCGGACGGGACTAACATCTCCGTGTTAATACAGGTGGGAGAGCGTGTTTTCTAGACATGGGCATTACAGAAGGTCATCTGCTGTGCTTGCATGCATCACATATGACGTATATGTTATTTAAAATGAATTTTTTATTGATATAACTTTTATTTATTATTAAAACAAAAAAAACATGAGGAGAAGAGTTAGTATAATACAATATATGCAATAATAGACATTCACAATTGGATGGGACTAGAAATTCTAGAAGGTAATTTGCCCTGGAGGTTGTGTGAGGAAAACACAGACACGGCAGATTTGGAAGGAATTATTTGGATTTATTTTGTATTAGCTTATATATTTTTTTCATATTTTCAGTTATAATTTTAGTTTTTTTGTCATGTTATTTTGTCATTTTGTCATTTTCATTGCTTTTAGTTTTAGTTCTTAAAATTCAACTTATTTATTTCAGTTAGTTGACAACAGTGTCAGGGAAAGTTTTTATTATTATTATTATTATGCATTACAACGTTGTGTTACTCAAAGTAACTAATTGCATCACTTAGTTTCTTTTTATGGAAAGTTAGTTACTTTTTATGCGATATATTAAATTTGAATTTCTTTTTCTCATCTGGGCTGGGCTTGCATGTTTTGTTTTGATTTTTTTATTTTAAAAAAGTTCTATTTTTTGGAAAATGTAACATCCCTTTCACACCAAAAGTGAAATGACTAAGCTTTAGGCTGAAGGAAATGCAAATTCACACTTGTATAATAGAGGGCTCAGCTCAAATAAACCTTTAAGCTGTGCTGCCATTCTGAATTGCAGAAAGAAAAAAAATAATAATAATCTGTCATTTTTGCTTATTCATATGGTTGAATTTGATCATCAAAGGTCAGCAGCAAAGACATTGATTAATAAAATGAGGTTAAACACAAAGTACACTCACCTAAAGGATTATTAGGAACACCATACTAATACTGTGTTTGACCCCCTTTCGCCTTCAGAACTGCCTTAATTCTACATGGCATTGATTCAACAAGGTGCTGAAAGCATTCTTTAGAAATGTTGGCCCATATTGATAGGATAGCATCTTGCAGTTGATGGAGATTTGTGGGATGCACATCCAGGGCACGAAGCTCCCGTTCCACCACATCCCAAAGATGCTCTATTGGGTTGAGATCTGGTGACTGTGGGGGCCATTTTAGTACAGTGAACTCATTGTCATGTTCAAGAAACTAATTTGAAATGATTCGAGCTTTGTGACATGGTGCATTATCCTGCTGGAAGTAGCCATCAGAGGATGGGTACATGGTGGTCATAAAGGGATGGACATGGTCAGAAACAATGCTCAGGTAAACCATGGCATTTAAACGATGCCCAATTGGCACTAAGGGGCCTAAAGTGTGCCAAGAAAACATCCCCCACACCATTACACCACCACCACCAGCCTGCACAGTGGTAACAAGGCATGATGGATCCATGTTCTCATTCTGTTTACGCCAAATTCTGACTCTACCATCTGAATGTCTCAACAGAAATCGAGACTCATCAGACCAGGCAACATTTTTCCAGTCTTCAACTGTCCAATTTTGGTGAGCTCGTGCAAATTGTAGCCTCTTTTTCCTATTTGTAGTGGAGATGAGTGGTACCCGGTGGGGTCTTCTGCTGTTGTAGCCCATCCGCCTCAAGGTTGTGGATGTTGGGGCTTCACAAATGCTTTGCTGCATACCTCGGTTGTAACGAGTGGTTATTTCAGTCAAAGTTGCTCTTCTATCAGCTTGAATCAGTCGGCCCATTCTCCTCTGACCTCTAGCATCAACAAGGCATTTTCGCCCACAGGACTGCCGCATACTGGATGTTTTTTCCTTTTCACACCATTCTTTGTAAACTCTAGAAATGGTTGTGCGTGAAAATCCCAGTAACTGAGCAGATTGTGAAATACTCAGACCGGCCCGTCTGGCACCAACAACCATGCCACGCTCAAAATTGCTTAAATCACCTTTCTTTCCCATTCTGACATTCAGTTTGGAGTTCACTCCTTGAGCCTTCTGAGTTTATCGTCAAGCTTCTTCGAGACAAGCAGCTTTCTAGTTGGTGTTGGTGTTACGGCGCGTTCCAGCGATCTCACATTGCCTGCCTGCTGATCTGTGCAGTGATCTGCAACAGCTGTGTGTGTGTTCCCTGGGCACTTCAGCACTCTGCAGAGCTTTCTATCACAAAAAGAGCTTGCGCGTGGCATGTCTTTTTAAAGACGGTTCGCCCGTGCACTTCTGGGTGCGGTCGATCTCTGTTGCTATCTGATGGGCACAATCACTGCTTGACGTGTTTGGGCTTTAGCACACTCAAGCAGCGTTTGTGGATGAGTCATGTTCTCACTGCGAGAACATGACCATCGCAATGTTGCAGTCGAGACTTAATGACCCCCGTAAAGGGAAGAGAGTCCCCTCTGCCACACCCCAATCTACCGTCTCCGAGAGAGATGGTACTTTGGCTGGTGGCCAGGGTGACCTTAGGGTTAGGGTGTGGTATAAACCCTGATGATCTTTCCTCGGGCCACACACCCCTCTCGCACACCGCTACCCATGAGTGATTGGTCTTTGGGTGCAGCGCGTCCTGACAGCTGTCGGGCCCCGCCCCCAATTACTTTTCTCTGCCGAGGTGCATGAGGAGGTCACGCGGCCCTGGAAGTCCCTGTTGTCTTCCTCTTGGGCTCTAGCGCATGCCGCCTTGCTAACAGACATCTGCAGAGTGACACCCAACACATTCGCCAGATTCTATAATCTCAGAGTGGAGCCAGTGTCCCCTCATGTACTCGCCTCTACTAGTGGCCGGTAATGGATTAGGCTCGGGTGTCTTCGCTTGCTCGCCATTCCACTCCACGGACTGGATACGTGCAAGATTTTCCTCAGGTAGTTTCCCTGAAACCTTCAGCACTGTCAATGCCGACACCAGTGCGCCTGCCCACTCGCTCAGGCCCTCATGTCAGGCTAGGTGCCACTGTAAGCCTCTCCGAGCATGTGTATTTCCCTCTGCAAGCCTTTGCCTCCCCTGGGGTAAAATTCTTGCACCTCCGTCTGGTTACCCCAGAGTTCTTCCATATGCAGCCCCTTGCGGGTCATATGTGTATCCTTAAGTCCTCCCTACGGGTAGGCACTTGGCGCATACTTCCACCTGGAATATGCTTCCCAGTGTACCTTGGCACTCCTGTGTTAAGTGGGAGTCCCTTGACGTTACTCGGAGTGACTGAACGAAAGGGAACGTCTCGGTTACGTATGTAACCCTTGTTCCCTGAGGAGGGAATGGAGACGTAACGTCCCTCTGCCACTTCCGCTGTACCACTGGAACGGCCGGGAGTTCAGTCTTGGCTTCTCAGCAGGTAAACATAATGTGATGTTGCCAGTGTACTTCCTTATATACCCACGCTGTGGGGCGGAGTCACGCTATGCAAATTCCGCATGCCCATGGCATTGGCACTGCCATCGGCCGTTTTCTAGATCTCGAAGATGATAGGCTTCTAAGCAAAACCCCCATTCGTCAGTCACTGACGTTACGTCTCCGTTCCCTCCTCAGGGAACGAGGGTTACATACGTAACCGAGACGTTATTCAACATATTTCATTATTGCAAGTTTGCGTAATATTCTGAGTTTGCGTTTAGTTGTTTTTATTCATTCTGAAGAATACTAAGTCTGTTATGGGCAAGTGAGATGAGTAAATGCCTGCTCACTTTTAGTCTAGAACTACAATAACCCTCATGTTCACACAGTGCACACAACGACTCTGCACTTACTCATGATTTCTCTCAACATGAATCAATCTGATTATGTAATTTACGTTACGTGTAATCCCCAACAATGGAAGTTTTTCATCTGATTTTTCATCTTTTTTTTTTAGCTTTATCTCAGTTACCAATTTTTTTTTTAATAGCTTAGCTTTAGTTTTAGTTAAAGGTGCAGGTGTGTGAATTTTAGCGGCATATAGCGGTGAGGTTGTGAATTGCAATCACAAAATGCTCACCCTTCCCTTTCGGAGCACACAGAAAAGCTACGGGGGCCGAGACAGGACAAAAATGTGAGAGTGAGTGACTAGTGCTCTGTAGAGAAGTTTGTCTGTTTAGGGCTACTGTAGAAACATGATGCCGCAAAATGGTGACTTCACTGTAAGGGGACCCGCGGTGTATGTAGATAGAAATGGCTCATTCTAAGGAAATAAAAACATAACAGTACATTATGTAAGGTCTTTATACTCCACTGAAAACATAGTTATGTATATTATATTGCATTTCTGTCAATAGATCCCCATAAATACTACACACTGCAACTTTAACAGTAACACCACTGTTGGATCCCATTAACTACTGCATGGACAACAACATTCTACAAAATATCTTTGTTTGTGTACTGCAGAAGAAAGAAAATAATATGGGTGAGTAAATGATGAAAAAATTTCCATCTTTTTAAAAGTACAGTAGCCAAATTATGAAAATGTTAAATTCTATTACAACTGTTTAAGAAACCATTATAAGTAGACTTCAGGGAAGGTAGCCATATAATAAGTCTTGAATGTAATTGACCATTGAATTTGACTAATCCAAATATTAGAGAGAAGTATTCCCCCTCAGTATCTACAGGGAGTGCAGAATTATTAGGCAAATGAGTATTTTGACCACATCATCCTCGTTATGCATGTTGTCTTACTCCAAGCTGTATAGGCTGGAAAGCCTACTACCAATTAAGCATATTAGGTGATGTGCATCTCTGTAATGAGAAGGGGTGTGGTCTAATGACATCAACACCCTATATCAGGTGTGCATAATTATTAGGCAACTTCCTTTCCTTTGGCAAAATGGGTCAAAAGAAGGACTTGACAGGCTCAGAAAAGTCAAAAATAGTGAGATATATTGCAGAGGGATGCAGCAGTCTTAAAATAGCCAAGCTTCTGAAGCGTGATCATCGAACAATCAAGCGTTTCATTCAAAATAGTCAACAGGGTCGCAAGAAGCGTGTGGAAAAACCAAGGCGCAAAATAACTGCCCGTGAACTGAGAAAAGTCAAGCGTGCAGCTGCCAAGATGCCACTTGCCACCAGTTTGGCCATATTTCAGAGCTGCAACATCACTGGAGTGCCCAAAAGCACAAGGTGTGCAATACTCAGAGACATGGCCAAGGTAAGAAAGGCAGAAAGTCGACCACCACTGAACAAGACACACAAGCTGAAACGTCAAGACTGGGCCAAGAAATATCTCAAGACTGATTTTTCTAAGGTTTTATGGACTGATGAAATGAGAGTGAGTCTTGATGGGCCAGATGGATGGGCCCGTGGCTGGATTGGTAAAGGGCAGAGAGCTCCAGTCCGACTCAGACGCCAGCAAGGTGGAGGTGGAGTACTGGTTTGGGCTGGTATCATCAAAGATGAGCTTGTGGGGCCTTTTCGGGTTGAGGATGGAGTCAAGCTCAACTCCCAGTCCTACTGCCAGTTTCTGGAAGACACCTTCTTCAGGCAGTGGTACAGGAAGAAGTCTGCATCCTTCAAGAAAAACATGATTTTCATGCAGGACAATGCTCCATCACACGCGTACAAGTACTCCACAGCGTGGCTGGCAAGAAAGGGTATAAAAGAAGAAAATCTAATGATATGGCCTCCTTGTTCACCTGATCTGAACCCCATTGAGAACCTGTGGTCCATCATCAAATGTGCGATTTACAAGGAGGGAAAACAGTACACCTCTCTGAACAGTGTCTGGGAGGCTGTGGTTGCTGCTGCACGCAATGTTGATGGTGAACAGATCAAAACACTGACAGAATCCATGGATGGCAGGCTTTTGAGTGTCCTTGCAAAGAAAGGTGGCTATATTGGTCACTGATTTGTTTTTGTTTGGTTTTTGAATGTCAGAAATGTATATTTGTGAATGTTGAGATGTTATATTGGTTTCACTGGTAAAAATAAATAATTGAAATGGGTATAAATTTGTTTTTTGTTAAGTTGCCTAATAATTATGCACAGTAATAGTCACCTGCACACACAGATATCCCCCTAAAATAGCTAAAACTAAAAACTACTTAAAATATTGATACAAAAATATTCAGCTTTGATATTAATGAGTTTGTGTTCATTGAGAACATGGTTGTTGTTCAATAATAAAATTAATCCTCAAAAATACAACTTGCCTAATAATTCTGCACTCCCTGTATTGTGGTTACTTTGAAGCTTTAGTAAAGCATTAGCATTCAAAACCGAACCACAGTAATCATTTATCTGCCTTAACGCTAGTGTAGAATCACAATCCAGTGATGGAGAAAGAGTTAGTAGGTAGAAAAGTGCAGTGCGAACTGCTGTCAGTGGACACATCTATCAAAACCCCAGCTCCACTGTTTAAGTCAGTCTAGCTGTTTCGCCCAGGCCATTCTCTTCCCTGTGTGCTTGTCTACAATTTAATGAGGCAGTATTTCAATGCTTTCAATACATCCAGTGTGGAAATAGCAGGCTCAGAGCAACACACTGCATATAAAACTGTAATACAGTGCATAGTGAGATTTAAAAGCTTTTGAATGAAACTGCTGTAATAGCTCCTGCAACCTGAGAGACAAAACCTGAGCCACATTTTTCACTGCTGAGATGTTTTGTTCTCTGAGTCTGGTGTTACGTAACGTACGATCTTAGCAGGACCGATCTGGCCAGGAAGAATTAACATCAGAGGCATATACGGTTTATTTGTACATTGGGGGACATACTAATTTTTTATGCATGTCAGAACGGGGCAAGTTTTCACTTTTTAATACATATATTAAATATATAAACTACATAAATATGATTCATTTACGCATTGTTCTAATTTCAAATATTTTTTGCTTTGATATTTTAACGTTGAATGGAAAGTATATATACGGCAAGAATGGAGAGAAACATTTAGAAATGAAACAGAATGTTCGGTAGACTTTAACCAATTTTGCTCTTTTTATTCTCTGAAATTTTCTGGCGACCCCTTAGAACCCATTTTGAAAAGCCCTGGTCTAGTACAATGTGTACAAGTGTGCTATATGTGTGTGTGTGTATAGTGCCAGTCAGTGCTCATCAAGCCTGCATTTATTTGATAAAAATACAGGAAAAACAAACAGTAATATTGTGAAATATTATTACAATTTAAAATAATAGTTTTCTATTTTAATATACTGTAAAATATAATTTATTTCTGTGATGCAAAGCTGAATTTTAATCAACCATTACTGCAGTCTTCATTGACACATGATTCTTCAGAAATCAAAAGAGACTTCTTTTAAAAACATTAAAAATAGTAATGTTTCAAAACTATATATATATATATATAACATTATGACCTGAAATTGTGTTGGTCCCCCTTTTGCTGCCAAAACAGCCCTGACCCGTCAAAACATGGACTTTAAGTCCTGTAAGTTGCGAGGTAGAGCCTCCATGGATCGGACTTGTTTGTTTAGCACATCTCACAGATGCTCGATTGGATTGAGATCTGGGGAATTTGGAGGCCAAGTCAACACCAACACGTGCATCAATGAGCCGTGGCCGCCCATGACCCTGTCGCCGGTTCACCACTGTTCCTTCCTTGGACCAATTTTGATAGATACTGACCACTGCAGACCAGGAACACCCCACAAGAGCTGCAGTTTTGGAGATGCTCTGACCCAGTCGTCTAGCCATCACAATTTGGCCCTTGTCAAACTTGCTCAAATCCTTACGCTTGCCCATATTTCCTGTTTCTAACACATCAACTTTGAGGGCAAAATGTTCACTTGCTGCCTAATATATCCCACCCACTAACAGGTGCCGTGATGAAGAGATAATCAGTTATTCTCTTCACCTGGTCATAATGTTATGACTGATATATATATATATATATATATATATATATATATATATATATATATATATATATATATATACACTCACCTAAAGGATTATTAGGAACACCTGTCTAATTTCTCATTAATGCAATTATCTAATCAACCAATCACATGGCAGTTGCTTCAATGCATTTAGGGGTGTGGTCCTGGTCAAGACAATCTCCTGAACTCCAAACTGAATGTCAGAATGGGAAAGAAAGGTGATTTAAGCAATTTTGAGCGTGGCATGGTTGTTGGTGCCAGACGGGCCGGTCTGAGTATTTCACAATCTGCTCAGTTACTGGGATTTTCACGCACAACCATTTCTAGAGTTTACAAAGAATGGTGTGAAAAGGGAAAAACATCCAGTATGCGGCAGTCCTGTGGGCGAAAATGCCTTGTTGATGCTAGAGGTCAGAGGAGAATGGGCCGACTGATTCAAACTGATAGAAGAGCAACTTTGACTGAAATAACCACTCGTTACAACCGAGGTATGCAGCAAAGCATTTGTGAAGCCACAACACGCACAACCTTGAGGCGGATGGGCTACAACAGCAGAAGACCCCACCGGGTACCACTCATCTCCACTACAAATAGAAAAAAGAGGCTACAATTTCAGACATTCAGATGGTAGAGTCAGAATTTGGCGTAAACAGAATGAGAACATGGATCCATCATGCCTTGTTACCACTGTGTAGGCTGGTGGTGGTGGATGTTGGTGTGGGGGATGTTTTCTTGGCACATTTTAGGCCCCTTAGTGCCAATTGGGCATCGTTTAAATGCCACGGCCTACCTGAGCATTGTTTCTGACCATGTCCATCCCTTTATGACCACCATGTACCCATCCTCTGATGGCTACTTCCAGCAGGATAATGCACCATGTCACAAAGCTCGAATCATTTCAAATTGGTTTCTTGAACATGACAATGAGTTCACTGTACTAAAATGGCCCCCACAGTCACCAGATCTCAACCCAATAGAGCATCTTTGGGATGTGGTGGAACGGGAGCTTCGTGCCCTGGATGTGCATCCCACAAATCTCCATCAACTGCAAGATGCTATCCTATCAATATGGGCCAACATTTCTAAAGAATGCTTTCAGCACCTTGTTGAATCAATGCCACGTAGAATTAAGGCAGTTCTGAAGGCGAAAGGGGGTCAAACACAGTATTAGTATGGTGTTCCTAATAATCCTTTAGGTGAGTGTATATATACACAAACACACAGTATATAGACATAGCATTTATAGATCTTATTTATTGAAATGTAAAATATTTAAGTTATCATACTTGTCATCCCTTCCGTCTGTTTATGAGTGTGCGCACAACTCCATTATATATTCCTTTTTGAAGTGCATGAGTGTAAATGCACTGCCACAAACCTGAAACAACAGCAGCGTGTGATTGAAGAACTTCACTGAAATGTCAAGAGTCATCAAGCTCCATTCAATCACAATCAGGCCTAATTCTGCCTTTAGTGTATTCTTTAAACCCATGCAACACTGTTCTTGGTCCCGTCAGATTTAGCCCTCCTTGACTTTGCCACAAGGACTCAGGAACAGGACTGTGCCCAGGAGATAGACAGATTCATACTCCTGTTCAGGGTCAAGGGTCAATTAAAGCTTATTAAATCATAAATGGAAAGAAATAACAGGCATCTGGCAGCGAGCAACGTCTTGGCCTCTATCTGCCCCCCTCTCTCTCGCGCGCTCTCATTTGCGGTCAGCCCTGTATGAGCCTGTGATGTGCTGTATATATGCAGGGATTCATATTGCAGTCACAGCCACGCTGGCTGAAATTGGTGGTTGAAGATGAAGTTGAAATTGGAAAGTGGTTATCATGTCTGCATGAGGAAACACATTTGAGTCTGTAGGAGGTGGGGGAGAAGAAATCATACTGGCTGTATTATTGTGGAGACTGTTTTCTACGTGCTGTGGGCCTGAGATTGTAGCCCAAGGTGAATCCAGACCAACCTGAAGTCAGACTCTCCGAGCGGACACAGGTGAGGAGTCGCCTAATGATGCATGCCTAATGCGCCTCAGCTTTATGACACTGAACAATCGTTAAATACCACCTAATCTGCTAAAATTTTATTTAACACCTCTGTTATTCACGTTTTTATAGTAATTGGCCTTATTCCCCTCATGAGAACCCTTGTGACATCTCAGTAAGTCTACTGTTACAACTGGACAGGCGTACAAAAGAAATGGGGAAAAGCATCATGGCATTTATTTCATTCTTTTACATACAAGTATTGGCCCAGTTTCCTTTTTGCGTTGTATGAGGGAAATTGGAAGTTAAAATCTCCTGCAGTTGCTTCGATCTTGTCTTTGAAAAAATGTTAGGGGAGAGCCGCAGTTTTGTGATCACAAGGCACTAAAAAAAATCTTTGGGCTTGATCTCTGGAGTCATCTCTTGAGTATAACTCTCTGGCACACTCGTATTTTACTTCCTTTACCAGAATGTTCATGAGTATTTGCACTTAAAGCTTCATTAAAAACTGTCAAAAACTAACAATCCAACTCATTAAATTCTCCTCACATCTTGTGTTAATATATGTGGTTTAATTTTCATACTCTTTTGCATATTATTATGCAAATGTACAGCACATTATCACATTTTAAAAGACCTGCTAATGCTGCGTTCCATTCAGCTAAATAAGTCAGCATTTCCAACTGGGAAAAGTGCAATAGAAATCCATTCGAAGTTGGACTTCCAAATTGGAAACTTGTTCTAGAAATCTAAAACTGATTTTGCAGGGATTCTGGTGTATAACGTCACATATGTGGCACAGAGGGAGATGTACACATTTTTTCCGATCTTGATTCAGTATCAGTTCATATGTATATAGCCTAAGCCTACTGTACATATAAGGGGGAAAAATCTTTTGTTGAATGCAGTTTGCCTTTTTTTTAGCACTATTTTAAACTTTTCTTGGGTTAAATTCAGTATTTGCTTGCATTCATTAATAATCTCTTGTGTGTGTTTATATGAGTATCATTACAAAATATAAGGATGTAAGTTATTAACTTTTTTAAATATCACATTAAAAAAATCTAGTGTTTGATCATGTCTAAATATTTATTCAAATGCAAAACCTAAAAATAAGTAAGCAGTTATGACCTGCAATACTCTTTTGAGCAACTAGACTAGTAGATAAATGTATATTTATTTACTTTAAGAGCCATACAGACACCTAGCGGATACCATGGCATTACAAATGAAAATAATTTTTCCGGCCTTAAAATTACTCATAATTGCCTCATTGCATTGGAATTTAAAACCCTTTTCTCTATTTTAATCTTAAATACTACACTAATTGTAATATAAATATATATATTTTTTATAAAATGTAAAATAATAAAATATTATTTTAAGTGGTCATTAATGGACCATAATTATTGCACAAATATATGAGTGCATGATTGCATGATATGATTGCACAAGGAATATGAGTGTGAACAATTAGGAATAAGGAATACCTGAGGGTTAAATACAAGAAAAACTTTAACATTCGTGTTGCCTCTTCATCACTCTCCAGAATAAAACGATACTGTAAATGTTGTTGATGTAATAATCAATGCACACTATGCTGTAATGTTTAACGAAAATTGCTGCAAATACCTGAATAGTGAAGCTGTTGTCTATCCTGCTTAAAGCCATTCAAATTTATTGACAGCGCTGGTGTGTTTGCAACTATTGAGAGCTCCATGAACCATGTGACCGCGTGGCGACGCAAAATCAAAGCAAATCTTTTCTTTTCAATGGCTCTAGCTTTAACTGAGGCACTTCAGCGATCTGTTATGCCATATTAAGTGCTCCAAAATGGTATTTATTGTTTGAATTTTATATAAAAACGTACAAAATTTGAAAGCCGAGACTATGTTTCATATCAAAAGCAGGGTTGACAATTTGGCACGAGATTTACTTGGGCAAAGAGAGAGCGTGAGTCATGACTTTTTTCTTCTGCAAAATACAGAAATAGACGGTTTCAACTATTAACTCTTTCCCCGCCAAACACAGAATTTTCCGTTATTTGTGAGAAAACGATTCCCCGCCAAACATGGAATTTTCTGTGTTTCCGTGTTTTCACTGTTATACAGTAGGGGGCACTATTACGCATCTTCTGAATGAGTACAGAATCTCCTGATCAAAACACATGTGAAGAAGAAGCAAAAAAACAAGTAATGGTATGTAAGCAGATGCATATGTAAAATAACGTGATAATCAACATTAAACATCATATAAATCAAAACTGCCTAATGTTACTGAATGAAATGTCACCCCAGAACGGGCTCTAGGACTGTGAAGCATTAGGGGTGTTGATGGACTCGATCTACTCCATCTCTGTTTGATCATCATTCTGGTGAATGAAACTTACCCAAACTTACTTTTGTTTAAAAGCAGAGGGTATGTTCTTTCTTTTGATATATTTCATGCTCAGATATTCATACAACAAAATATTCTATGGGCAATTACATTTTTGTGAAAATTATCAAAAACCCTGGTGGTGGCTGGCAACTTAAAAAAAAAAAAAAAAAAACGCTGGCGGGGAAAGAGTTAGGTCTAAACCAACATTGGATCCCCCTGACATTCATTGTATGTGAAAAAGAAAGCATAGTTTACTTCTTATGGAAATAATACAGAAAGAATATACCTAAGTGCAAAATTAAGTATACATTAAAATACATGATATTAAAACTTTTTAGCACAAATGGTATGAAGTGTTAGCCTGGCATAGCAATTTAGCTGCTAGCAGACTTCTTTGTTGACAATCAAACAACTGCAAAGCTAACAGTAGCACCGCCATTTTGTTTCCTAATACACAGAGCGGCAGACAATGAACCTCCTTTATGTTTGAAATTCACCGATGTTGAGCAGGAATATCACATATCCACCTCTGAATGGAATGCAGCATAATAAAATGTAGTATGTATTAAGGAGCGAGGTAAGAAGGTGATAAATTAGCTACAGGATGCCTGTCATTCATTCTGTAATTGGGTAGATCTTAGAGAGAAAGCCTGAGACAATAGTATGAGAAGCTGGTTAAGAGAAGAGATGCTATCTCATGGTTTTTAGGTATTTCGCTGGCGTTAGGAGTGTGTGTGATGGTGTAATATGCTTACGATAGCCCCTTCTTTTCATTAACCACTTATTACAACCTCCGCCTGGAAAATGGCTGTTGTAAGAAAATGAAACTTGCTGTATATTCTGCATCTCATTCATCCACTATGATTTTAGTGTCTTGTTGATTTCCAGTGAGAAGAAAAAGGGGATGAATTAGTCATTCTTTACAGCTTTTCCTGGAAAGACTTGCAATAGTTTTGTTCTCATTGATGTATGATACATCTAGGTTTGGTTTGGTATATTTTTTTTGTCTTTATGTGCTGATGTGACAGCACCCTGGGCATGGTGGGCAACCCCTCCCTGCAGGCGGGCACTTCGTCCTCCCCGCCGTCAGTGCCGGCTCACTGAGTCTATTCAGGCCCACGAGCGTCAGGGCTGGCCTGCAGATCCACGTTTTGTGTGGTCTGAAAGGAAGTGGCTGTAGCCCTTTAGGGCTCAACGGCAGTGTTTTTCATGGGGGGGTTTGGAATATGCCAGGTCAGGACAAAGCCATTGTGGTTTGTTTAAGATGGCATCTTGCCAGCCACCTCATTGCAGATGTATTGAGTGGACTTCACTGTCTGCACATTTCTCTCAAAAAGTTTATTGCAAGCAGGAACGTTCTAAAAAGTGGTGAGAGGGGCACATTTTAAACCTTGTCAACCTGCCTTGTGAATATCAATCTGATGAATAAGATAAAATTCGGCAAGTATACTGTAGTCCAAAGTTAGCTTATTAAAACTTGTTTGTTTGTCCGTTCATTCACAACCAATTCTGTCATCGTTTGAGGCCCATTCACAACCAAGAAAAATAACTATATTAGCATCCACATCAAATGCACTATAACACTCTGTTTATAATAGGCATGCGATAATGTTTTGTCGTCTACCGCTTTAAATGCTTGAGCTCGTTAAAGCAGGATGGATTATGATTGGCTGTCAATGTTTTTATTGTTCATCAGCTGGAAAAAAATCCGTCTGAAAGTGATTCCAATCATAGCGTTCTGCTGTGTCGTTGTATCTGTCGTGTGGATTTCCCTTTTCTCAGAATGAGAACGATTATCAAAGTTATAGCTGTCATTCTTGGTGTGGACGGGCCTTTGCTCACCCTCATGTTGTCCCAAACCTGTATGACTTTTTTAGTACTGTCAAATCGAATAATCGTGATTAATCGAATCAAACAAAAACGTTTGTGTTTATAACAATATATGTGTGTGTACATACACCTATCAGGCATAACATTATGACCACTGACAGGTGAAGTGAATAACACTGATTATCTCGTCATCATTGCACCTGATAGTGGGTGGGATATATTAGGCAGCAAGTGAACATTTTGTCCTCAAAGTTGATATGTTAGAAGCAGGAAAAATGGGCAAGCGTAAGGATTTGAGCAAGTTTGAAAAGGGCCAAATTGTGATGGATAGACAACTGGGTCAGAGCATCTCCAAAACTGCAGCTCTTGTGGGGTGTTCCCTGTCTGCAGTGGTCAGTATCTATCAAAAGTGCTCCAAGGAAGGAACAGTGGTGAACCGGCGACAGGGTCATGGGCGTCCAAGGCTCATTGATGCATATGGGGAGACTGGCCCGTGTGGTCCGATCAAACAGACGAGCTACTGTAGCTCAAATTGCTCAAGAAGTTAATGCTGGTTCTGATAGAAAGGTGTCAGAATACACAGGGCATCACTGTTTGTTGCATATGGGGCTACATGCTGACCCCTGTCCATCGCCGAAATTGGACCCCAATGACTTTCATTATATGGCCAAAAGCACAAACACCGTTTTTCTTTCTTGTTCCACAGATGAAAGAAAGTCATACAGGTTTGGAGCGACATGTGGGCGAGTAAAAAGTATGGTAACACTTGAGCAATTAGTGATGCATTTTATGACCACGTTGAGAGTAAAAGAAGACAATTGCTCACATCTCAGACATCAGTACTTCTTTATACACTCACCTAAAGGATTATTAGGAACACCTGTTCAATTTCTCATTAATGCAATTATCTAATCAACCAATCACATGGCAGTTGCTTCAATGCATTTAGGGGTGTGGTCCTGGTCAAGACAATCTCCTGAACTCCAAACTGAATGTCAGAATAGGAAAGAAAGGTGATTTAAGCAATTTTGAGCGTGGCATGGTTGTTGGTGCCAGACGGGCCGGTCTGAGTATTTCACAATCTGCTCAGTTACTGGGATTTTCACGCACAACCATTTCTAGAGTTTACAAAGAATGGTGTGAAAAGGGAAAAACACCCAGTATGCGGCAGTCCTGTGGGCGAAAATGCCTTGTTGATGCTAGAGGTCAGAGGAGAATGGGCCGACTGATTCAAGCTGATAGAAGAGCAACTTTGACTGAAATAACCACTCGTTACAACCGACGTATGCAGCAAAGCATTTGTAAGGGCCACAACACGCACAACCTTGAGGTGGATGGGCTACAACAGCAGAAGACCCCACCGGGTACCACTCATCTCCACTACAAATAGGAAAAAGAGGCTACAATTTGCACGAGCTCACCAAAATTGGACAGTTGAAGACTGGAAAAATGTTGCCTGTTCTGATGAGTCTCGATTTCTGTTGAGACATTCAGATGGTAGAGTCAGAATTTGGCGTAAACAGAATGAGAACATGGATCCATCATGCCTTGTTACCACTGTGCAGGCTGGTGGTGGTGGTGTAATGGTGTGGGGGATGTTTTCTTGGCACACTTTAGACCCCTTAGTGCCAATTGGGCATCGTTTAAATGCCACGGCCTACCTGAGCATTGTTTCTGACCATGTCCATCCCTTTATGACCACCATGTACCCATCCTTTGATGGCTACTTCCAGCAGGATAATGCACCATGTCACAAAGCTTGAATCATTTCAAATTGGTTTCTTGAACATGAAAATGAGTTCACTGTACTAAAATGGCCCCCACAGTCACCAGATCTCAACCCAATAGAGCATCTTTGGGATGTGGTGGAACGGGAGCTTCGTGCCCTGGATGTGCATCCCACAAATCTCCATCAACTGCAAGATGCTATTCTATCAATATGGGCCAACATTTCTAAAGAATGCTTTCAGCACCTTGTTGAATCAATGCCACGTAGAATTAAGGCAGTTCTGAAGGCGAAAGCTGGTCAAACACAGTATTAGTATGGTGTTCCTAATAATCCTTTAGGTGTGTGTAATTTGTCATAGTTACCTATTAGTTCTTAGTGATGCCAATCTCCTTCAGTGATGATTGATTACCTGATAAGGAATTATCTTAGTCCTAAATTTGATATTACTTACTGATTAGTTAAACTTGTTTCTGTATTAGTTAATAGTAGTAGCTGAAGTGTTAATGTAGTACTACTCATTAGTCCTGCATTCCTTCCTGCATAGTTACTTATTAATGACAGACCATTATTCTAAAGTGTTACTGATATTTCTAAAAGTTGCAAGATGTGTCCAGTGCCCAGTTATAATGGTTGCCACAGGTATGTAAATGGATGAACAAGAAGATAAAAAATAAAGACTTACAAAGAGGCTTTTTGATGATTTGGTGCTTGGTGACCATAACTGAATGCACAGAAATAGTCAGATGAGAATGTTGCCATGGTTTGCCATTGTTGCCATCCTTTGATAATAACAAGGCTTTTGACATTTCGTTTTTTAATTTGGTCAATTTAGGGGTTAGTTTGCCACACCAGGGGACCCCCGTAGGCCTGTACATGTGTCTTTAGTCATCACGGCTCTTTGCGGAGCATTATGGGGTGGTCCCACACAAGCGGCCAGGTGGGCAGACATGCACCAAGAGGTGGGAAGAATGCCAGACTAACTCCAGTCCACATGAAACATGGAAAAATATTTCTGTTACAGCAGTAAATCTGTCGTTTAGTCATCTGGTACTCGTTTAAGACAACCGTTCCCACCACATGCCACACTTAGATCTACTTAGCTTCAGTGCTGAGGGGAAAAAACTTGCAACTAGATGGACTTTTTTTTTTCAGACTTTGAGGCAAAAGCCAACAGAATGTACAGTATTTATCACGGTCCATCAGAGCTAACGTCCTGTTCGAGTTCACTCATTGCTGGCGGAGTCTATAACCTCATGATTTAATGACAGGCCGTGGGGCAGCTCGGGTGGCACAAATCCAAGCTCTTAGCTGTTGTTTTGTGGGTTATCAAGTTTTATTTGGTGTGGTCTCATTAGACCCTCCTTCACATCTTGAAGTAATGTATGTAAGAGTTTGCCGTTTTTAATTTGGTTATCATTTCCTGTTATTTTCACTAATTAAAGTTTAATGGCGAACATTAACCTTAGCAACTAACGCTCTCATTACCCTTCAGATTTACTCAAACACACATATTCATTTACTCTCAAGCTGTTACAGAGAAACAGTGTCATTGCTATCCTGTTCTTGTTTAATGCTGAAACACATTGTACATATCTGGGAAGGTTTAGTAAAGTGCGTGTAATGTTTTACCATCTTTACATAGACCAAATGTCTCTATGATAATATTAAAACCTGATAAACCATCGGGTTTACGTGAGGAAAACAACTCCATCTTGTCTTATTTCATATGTGAAATACAGTAGCAATGCTTCTAACCTATAGCCACTTTTTCAGTAGTTCATATGTTTTTAATAACAGCAGTTTTTTTCAGTGAATTCAAGCTTTTTTTTTTTAGCAATAGCTGATATTTGCACATTAACTGTATATCACTGTTTTTAATATTACACTGTTGCAAATGCAGGAGAGAAAATAATAAAATAATCAATTAAAATAATTAAAAATGCTCTTCTCTTTCTCTCATATGTAGCACTGGAAAGTCTGATTCAAGTTTGTGTGCAGTCAAGTCCCAGTGCAGCAATTTGCATCTTTTTATAGTGATATATTCAGTTAAACGCTGTAGTTCATCATGAGTCATTGTCTAGTTTAGTTGTATTTAGTGTAAATGAACTGTATCTGTACGAGATACGCTGATCTAATTATGTCACCATAATCAAGATTTATTCATTCAAACACCTTCATATTTTTTGAGTCTGAGAAATACTCTTAATTATTTATTAAGTTAGCTTCAGTGTTGTTAGCTACATTGTTATACTTTTGTTAGCATACTTTTAAAAATAGTACTTATACTTTTTTAAAGGAATATACTTAATTATGAACTGAATGTTTTCCGACCCTTAATTGCATATTAATTGTAATTAAATGCAAATGTATTGCATTTACATTTATATTAAATGCAATTAGTTCAACTTAAGAGTGCTATTTGATGTACTTAAGTACATATTTATATGAAATTGCATAATTCTAATGTCTAATGAAATACTGTTAAAGTGTACTGCCAAATGTACTGACGTCACATATTTCATGATATGAGAAATGTTATATGATAACAATATATTTCATATAGTTATTTTATTTTTGTTACATAAAAAAAAAAAAAGAAGCAAATTACAATTTAAATACAAATTAAATAAACCAAGTTTTATTGTTTGAATAACATTAGTGACACAGACAGGTATTTTAGGCTGCTGTCACTTTAAGACTGAATGCTAGGATCTACACTGACCTAAAGGATTATTAGGAACACCATACTAATACTGTGTTTGAATCCCTTTAGCCTTCAGAACTGCCTTAATTCTACGTGGCATTGATTCAACAAGGTGCTGAAAGCATTCTTTAGAAATGTTGGCCCATATTGATAGGATAGCATCTTGCAGTTGATGGAGATTTGTGGGATGCACATCCAGGGCACGAAGCTCCCGTTCCACCATATCCCAAAGATGCTCTATTGGGTTGAGATCTGGTGACTGTGGGGGCCATTTTAGTACAGTGAACTCATTGTCATGTTCAAGAAACCAATTTGAAATGATTCGAGCTTTGTGACATGGTGCATTATCCTGCTGGAAGCAGCCATCAGAGGATGGGTACATGGTGGTCATAAAGGGATGGACATGGTCAGAAACAATGCTCAGGTAGGCCGTGGCATTTAAACGATGCCCAATTGGCACTAAGGGGCCTAAAGTGTGCCAAGAAAACATCCCCCACACCATTAGACCACCACCACCACTAGCCTGCACAGTGGTAACAAGGCATGATGGATCCATGTTCTCATTCTGTTTACGCCAAATTCTGACTCTACCATCTGAATGTCTCAACAGAAATCGAGACTCATCAGACCAGGCAACATTTTTCCAGTCTTCAACTGTCCAATTTTGGTGAGCTTGTGCAAATTGTAGCCTCTTTTTCCTATTTGTAGTGGAGATGAGTGGTACCCGGTGGGGTCTTCTGCTGTTGTAGCCCATCCGCCTCAAGGTTGTGCGTGTTGTGGCTTCACAAATGCTTTGCTGCATACCTCGGTTGTAACGAGTGGTTATTTCAGTCAAAGTTGCTCTTCTATCAGCTTGAATCAGTCGGCCCATTCTCCTCTGACCTCTAGCATCAACAAGGCATTTTCGCCCACAGGACTGCCACATACTGGATGTTTTTCCCTTTTCACAGCATTCTTTGTAAACTCTAGAAATGGTTGTGCGTGAAAATCCCAGTAACTGAGCAGATTGTGAAATACTCAGACCGGCCTGTCTGGCACCAACAACCATGCCACGCTCAAAATTGCTTAAATCACCTTTCTTTCCCATTCTGACATTCAGTTTGGAGTTCAGGAGATTGTCTTGACCAGGACCACAGCCCTAAATGCATTGAAGCAACTGCCATGTGATTGGTTGATTAGATAATTGCATTAATGAGAAATTGAACAGGTGTTCCTAATAATCCTTTAGGTGAGTGTATAAATATAGTGACACATCTGTGGTTTTCACTGAGCTGTTTCACTTAAGCCATAACTGCCTGTATTTATGTGAAAGATATACTCCACATGATCACCTAGCAAAGACAATTTAGGAAAGAGGATATATATGACACAAAACATGATTTTTTTTTTTTTCATAACTCGAGACACTAAAAACAGAACTGAAATACGGGACGTCTAGTCACCCTTAAGCAAATATAAAAAAGTTAGTCAAGACAAACTTTGAAGTTGGCTTGAGAAAGCCTGACCAGAAAGTTTGACCCACCTCAGCCCCTAGTATCAAAGACGACTCTGTTCTGTTTCGATTCAGTGTAAATGAACGCGAACTTATTCCGCCCTAAACTACATCATTGTCATGACAACCAAAAGTGGGATACAAAACATATAGGAATAGCTCCATATTGTTTTAGGTCTGTTGTTATTACTTATTGCACAGGTGGCAACCTATCACGGTGAATTCACTGAGCTCCTAAGAGTGACCCATCCTTTCACAAATGTTTGTAGAAGCAGTCTGTAGAGAGTTACTGAGAGTGCTGGGACACATTTACACTCACACAATCCTACAATTTGGCATATCCAATCCCCTTAACCTGCATGTATTTGGATAGTGCATATTACCCTTTAATTTGTGTAAATACATATATTTTAAAATGCCAAAAATAGACTAGTGTAAAAACACTAACAGTATAAAAATACGCACGTGTATGCACTGCCACAGAGAACAGCTTTTCAGCATACAGTAGAAGCCAAAGTCCCCGCGGGACATGTCAGTCTGAAAGATTGCCCTGTTTAATAACAAGAGTGCCATAGACTGGTGGGAAGTCCATTCACTCTGAGCCTTACAGGAACTAAAAATCCTGTGACACCCTGTTCCTTTATTAATATGACACATTGCCGACACTGAATTCCTCACCCCAGCTGCTGATAAAGCAAAATACAGCCACGCATTAAATGCATCTGCTAACTATGGCAGTGAATTGTTAAAGGAGCACAATGAGTTTATTGGGGCTTAGCAGATGTGCCTATATCTAATTCAACTTGCCATTCAGCCACCACGTAAAGCACAGCTATGCCATATTGGCCAGCAATACAATTCTCCAGTCTGGATCTAATCATAGCAGCACTTCTTGAACCTATTTAGGTTAAGTGGTTTGCTTCGGGCATTATACATATGACAGAACAGGCAGGGCGAAAACATAAAAACAGGGTGCGGACCGTGTTTGCATGAGTGGTAAACATATAAGCCATCTGGGCTTGTTGTTTTGTGTGTCTGCTTGGAATAAGGTATTAATGGTAAGTGTGAGGTTAATGCCTCAGTGATGTCACCGATATCAGCTGGAGGAAACAGAGGTGAGAAACAAACAGACGAATTACACCATGGTCCAGATGTGGCAAAGGTGCTGTGATGTTGTGATGGATCTGTGTGCCATGGATATCTGTTCATCTGTTCGTTGACTTAGACCATATTATTGTTATCCAGCAAGATCATCCTAATCCCTCGGTTTTATCCACCTAATGCGTATGAAAATAACAGTAAGGGGGGGGGGGGGTATTGTATTGTCTCAACTCGACAGATTTGGCAGTTTTGCCAATTTGTGTTTGCGCTCTGGAGAGCGTCAAATGCATCTATTACAATGTGTTTTTGCAGATATAACGTTAGTTGTGATCTCTCGAACGCGATGTCTAATCAGGTGTTTAAGTTAGTCAGAATCTCACCGCTCAAAACAGAGTTTTATTCAGTGCTGCTTTAAAGGTGGGGTAAGTGCTTTCTGGTAACCGATGTTGATATTTCAAATCACCAAAACAAACACACCCCTACCCCAAAAGGGTCTCGCCCCTATTTTGATAGCTCCGCCCCACACATACGTAACCCAGGCAACGACTATGGCGGAATCTGCTGTGCCACCTGGCCAAGGGTATGATGTCATCAATAAGTGAAAGCAATGTGTGTTACTATGGTAATCCGAATGTTCAATGAAAAAGTCATCCCTTACATCCCTAAAACACAAACAGTTCTCATGAACAACTCGATAGCAGGAGCACGACAGTCCAACTAACAAACATATTACAATTATGACAAGATTAGAGGGTGAGCCATTATGTGTATCTTTTAATTTATAGTGAATGAATGTTGTATGATTGTTGGCTGTCTTTATGTTAGTCTTATGTTACCTGCCTAGGGAATACAGATGAAAAGTAGTTATTTTTACTAATTCTGGCATATTTACTTGGTTTATTTTATACAACAATGTTCATGAATATGCATGGTCCCTATCAATTAAACCAATAAATAAAAAAATAAAAATGATAATGTTCTCATTATAACTTTATGTATGACAGACGAACTTAACTGTATTTTCCTTTTTGAAGTGATTTCAATCATATTTCAAGAAATTCAAAACTATCATAGCGAACAGTGCGCATCTGAAGTGTCTCAGCTGAAGGAAATAATCCATTATTGTATCAGACAGATGTTCTTACGGGCCAATAACGATAACATTAAAGATGAACATATTTTGGCCGATACCAATATGGTGACCGATAAATCGTGCATCCCTAATTTAAAGAGAGTACACTTTCATGACTATTGCTGCATGACACCTACTTATACTATGCCCTAAAAGTATGTTTTTGTGAAGAAAAAGTACATACTTTTGAGTGTGTAGCAAGCTTCGTAGATAAGCAAGTAGACAAGCTTTGAGACATGCTGCTCTCTGTCGTATCCTGACATGCATCCTATCACCGTAAACTGGCCTGTCAATCATCTTGTCACAGTTAAAATCCTCCACATTTCATTTAATTTCCTACCGTATTGGAGAGAAATACAGTAGCATGCTGATCTGCAGTCGCTGGTCTTTCATGCGGAGACTCTCCTCGTATTAATGCATATTAATGCATTTAAAAGTTAATGGCCAAACGGATCTTTATAGAAGTCCACATTGTTATTGCAGATGACATATAACACGGATAACATTAAATAAATATATTTTTATCCAATAAATCTTCTTATTAGTCACTCAAACCATTATCTAAACCTCTCACCATCGGTTGCGTATGTCCGCCATGTTTTGTAGTTTTTTAACACTTTTTACTCGTGTTTGTAGTTCTGAACCGAATCCTCCTCCAAAGCGTAATGGGTTGTGGGCAATATTAGCCTTTATAGTGTGCACGGATCCACACTTCGAAAGTCTAACGGAAATAGTAATGTTTCAATAATCTTTTTGTTTAGAGAAGTATTTTGATGTTGAGTAACGTGTAAAGTACTTGATTATGATACCCTCCTGGGTGCCATTGTCCTCGTACGAGGACATTATATTTTAGTGAATTTCTCTGACACCATACATGTCACAGTTTTAAGTCTGGATGTCTTGTAAAGAGCTTCAGGGCTTTTCAGAGATACCATTGACTTAGCAAGCTCACTGTTGTGATGCTCGGAATATTGGAAGACAATTCTACACATTCAGTTTGGGTGGGTTCTTATATGAATGCATTTCTGAAGGGAACTGACTTACTTCACAAAAGTTTTGATGACATTTTATTTTAATCTTACCTCTGTATGATGCCCATTAAAGCCTGTTTATACACTATATTGCCAAAAGTATTGGGACACCCCTCCAAATTGAATTCAGGTGTTCTAATCACTTCCATGGCCACAGGTGTATAAAATCAAGCACCTAGGCATGCAGACGCTTCTACAAACATTTGTGAAAGAATGGGTCGCTCTCAGGAGCTCAGTGAATTCAAGCGTGCCACCTGTGCAGTAAGCCCATTCATGAATTTCCTCACTACTAAATATTCCATGGTCAACAGTTAGTGGTATTATAACAAAGTGGAAGCAATTGGGAACAACAGCAACTCAGCTACGAAGTGGTAGGCCACGTAAAATCACAGAGTGGGGTCAGTGCATGCTGAGGCACACAGTGTGCAGAAGTCGCCAACTTTCTGCAGAGTCAATAGCTACAGACCTCCAAACTTTGTGCGGCCTTCAGATTAGCTCAAGAACAGTGCGTAGAGAGCTTCATGGCATGGGTTTCCATGGCCGAGCATCTGCATCTAAGCCTTACATCACAAAGTGCAATGCAAAGCGTGGGATGCAGTGGAGTAAAGCACGCCGCCACTGGACTCTAGAGCAGTGGAGACATGTTCTCTGGAGTGACCAATCACGCTTCTCTGTCTGGCAATCCGATGGATTAGTCTGGGTTTGGCGGTTGCCAGGAGAACAGTACTTGCCTGACTGCATTGTGCAAAGTTTGTAAAGTTTGGTGGAGGGGGGATTATGGTGTGGGGTTGTTTTTCAGGGGTTGGGCTTTCAGTGGAAGGAACTCTTAATGCTTACCAAGATACCAAGAGATTTTGGACAATTTTATGCTCCCAACTTTGTGGGAACAGTTTGGGGATGGCCCCTTCCTGTTATATATGTAAGGAGGGGGGGGGGGGGGGTCTTCATGGACAAAAGGTTGGAAACCACTGCTCTAAACAATGTAATGACATGAAAAAATACTAAATTCAAAAGACTTTGTTTTCCTGGGTCTTAAGAGGATACTGTAGTGTGTTATGTGATATTACATTTAAATGTACCATATTTTAAACAGAGTGTCTAAGTGCAAATAGCCCGTCTTATTGGCAGAGGCTATTTACACAAACTCCGCCCACCAAAATAAATTATCCATCTGATAACAGGAGCAGTGGCATGGAGAGTAAGGCAGGTGGTGTTAGCTTTCTGACGTCCAAATCCAAATCATTCTTCTCCCTTTTCCCATCACATATCAACTTGGAGAGGCGTTCATTTTAAATAAAAATTAAGAAACTATAGATGATTTAATAGTGGTAATAAAGTGTTTAATGGGTACACTGTAAACCTGAATAAGTTGGTTCAAAGTAAGCAATATAAATGTGAGTAAGTTAATTCATACATTTAACTTAAAAATTATAATGTAAACTCAATTTAAATATTTTAGTACTGGAAATCAACAAATGCTAATTGGTAATGCAATGCTTTGATAACATTAGCATAGTATAGCAATTGCAGAAAAAGTACGGCAATATAGAACTTTTAACATATATCTGCACCCCCCACATAACAGAAACTTTTCTAAAAATAAAACAAATAAAATAAATAACTCAAATAAAACATTAAACACTACTAAATCTCCCACTCAACATTAATCTTGCATAAATATATAACACTTAATTTTATCATTTACACTCCCTTTCGAGTGCCATGGCAAAGCATGCTGGGAAATGGAAATCCCAGCCCAGTTTAAGGTACATTTAAGTTTAAATTATAAGAAAATTCATAGAACTCAAAACAATGAAACAATACTTAAAATGTGTCCGTTAACTGTGAACTTAAAAGAAAATAGAAAGTTCTAAATACTCATAAAAGTTAATTTGATTGAACTAATCTGTTTAATTTGAGTTTGCCCTACTCAAACCAATTAATTATTTTGAGCATTAGGGTTTACAATGGAGTATAGGTGTATGGGAGGTAATGTCAAGTACAAGTTAAAGTACCAATAAAGCAGCATCCATTTTTGATTTTTAGTACATATAATCGTATACACTGAATAAGTTGTTATTGCATAATAGTATCTGCCACTATTTGCACTAAGTATAAATAGCATCTAAGTACTATATACACTATTGCTATTTGCAAAATGTACTAAATTGCAACTTAATCATTATTACAACTGTATAATTGAAAAATATATTTAAATATATGTAAAAATATATTTAAGTTTCAGTATAAAATTTACCATAAATGTTTGTCAGTACATTCGGCCATATTTAACCATATTTCAAAGACAATATAAGTTATGAAATTTCATGTAAATATGTACCACTTAAGTGGCTCAAAAACACTCTGACGTTTATCTAATTGCATTTATATACACTCACCTAAAGGATTATTAGGAACACCATACTAATACTGTGTTTGACCCCCTTTCGCCTTAAGAACTGCCTTAATTCTATGTGGCATTGATTCAACAAGGTGCTGAAAGCATTCTTTAAAAATGTTGGCCCATATTGATAGGATAGCATCTTGCAGTTGATGGAGATTTGTGGGATGCACATCCAGGGCACGAAGCTCCCGTTCCACCACATCCCAAAGATGCTCTATTGGGTTAAGATCTGGTGACTGTGGGGGCCATTTTAGTACAGTGAACTCATTGTCATGTTCAAGAAACCAATTTGAAATGATTCAAGCTTTGTGACATGGTGCATTATCCTGCTGGAAGTAGCCATCAGAGGATGGGTACATGGTGGTCATGAAGGGATGGACATGGTCAGAAACAATGCTCAGGTAGGCCGTGGCATTTAAACGATGCCCAATTGGCACTAAGGGGCCTAAAGTGTGCCAAGAAAACATCCCCCACACCATTACACCACCACCAGCCTGCACAGTGGTAACAAGGCATGATGGATCCATGTTCTCATTCTGTTTACGCCAAATTCTGACTCTACCATCTGAATGTCTCAACAGAAATCGAGACTCATCAGACCAGGCAACATTTTTCCAGTCTTCAACTGTCCAATTTTGGTGAGCTCGTGCAAATTGTAGCCTATTTTTCCTATTTGTAGTGGAGATGAGTGGTACCCGGTGGGGTCTTCTGCTGTTGTAGCCCATCCACCTCAAAGTTGTGCGTGTTGTGGCTTCACAAATGCTTTGCTGCATACCTCGGTTGTAACGAGTGGTTATTTCAGTCAAAGTTGCTCTTCTATCAGCTTGAATCAGTCGGCCTATTCTCCTCTGACCTCTAGCATCAACAAGGCATTTTCGCCCACAGGACTGCCGCATACTGGATGTTTTTCCCTTTTCACACCATTCTTTGTAAACTCTAGAAATGGTTGTGCGTAAAAATCCCACTAACTGAGCAGATTATGAAATACTCAGACCGGCCCGTCTGGCACCAACAACCATGCCACGCTCAAAATTGCTTAAATCACCTTTCTTTCCCGTTCTGACATTCAGTTTGGAGTTTAGGAGATTGTCTTGACCAGGACCACACCCCTAAATGCATTGAAGCAACTGCCATGTGATTGGTTGATTAGATAATTGCATTAATGAGAAATTGAACAGGTGTTCCTAATAACCCTTTAGGTGAGTGTGTATATATATATATATATATATATATATATATATATTATATATTTATATATACGTTTTCATTTAGTTGCCCACCCCACTCTTTTACCATCTCTGTGCTCCTCTCAGACAGTTTTGAGCATTTATCCACATTACTAAGCTTGCAGACATGATCCTCCTAGCTCCCTCCTTTTTGTATTCAAAACTCCCAGCACACCTTTCCATCTCAATTCATCCTCACTGTTTTATTTTTACCATGCATCCTGTCACTGGGGATCCTGCAGAGGGGACAGGATCATCTAGTCCAACTGCTAAATGTCATCGAAATGATTTGCACAGTGCTCTCAAAGACACTCTCGAAACTATTTAAACTGAGCTCCTTCTCTCAGACTCCAGAAGTGTTTTTAAATCAAAGTCATTTGTAATATTTTTCAAATAGGAGATGGGGACTCCACAGAGCACACATGTGCAGGGAATATAAAAGTGCAAATAATTCCCTCATGTGGAAAGTCTGCAATTAACTGGGGATGTCAGCCTTTGTAAAATGTAATTGAGTTCAGGAAGAAATGAATGTCTCTAATCCTAAAGATGGAGCACTGTCAGTCAGAGTTTTCGGATTCCCGAACTCCAAGTGTCATGCTTGTTTATGCATTTCTGGTTGATATGTAGACTGCATTTCACTTGTGACAGACCCATTCTGCCACATGGATGCCACTGTGTCTTTTTGAAGCCAATCGGGGTCTATTTGCGCTAATAACACTCTCTTAAACTGTAATTTGCACCCTCTTTACAATAGCAGTACAGTTGATGTTACTGGAATTAAAAGCTACTTACGGTAATCACATCAAATGGCTTGCCGTATTGGAAAATTAGCTTGAACAAAGTCTTTTAGTTTTCTTGCAGAGTTGCACATTTCCGTATACTCTGAAGTAGCAGTGCCTCACCTCAATTCCAAGGGTCAGTAGTAATCATACTTTTACCTGACCGTCCAATCAATAGCCTCCTATTCTGATGTAAGAGGAGTGAATTACTCTTTAACCATCAGGCTTTTCACTGTGACATCTGAAAAACTCACCTTTGGAAATGTCAACAGCTAAAGGCACTCAAATATCATCTGTCAACCGAACAAGAACGAGCGGCAACCTGGCAAAGTGTCTCCTTATCATTTCCACTTACGGCACAGTTGTTTTGTCCTCTCCAATTTCTCTCCATTCATATCCTCTGGCCTCTGTTTAATCCCAAAGTTTTTGACTGTGCACAATCATTGGTCGGTGAAGAGTGAGAGATCATGTCAGCCTTTGCGAAAAGCGTTCAGACAGCTTTTATGTGGTCTAATGTCTTGTGCACTCTCCAGGGGTTCATAGGCTATATCCACATTAATCTGAATTCAATTAAAAACGCATCATGTCGTCTACGCTGAGATGGTGTTTTTGTCTGGCAAAAATTTAGCATTTTGAAGACGATTACCCACGTGGGTACATTTGAAAAAGCAGTAGTATGGACTGTGAAAAAATTATGATGTGTGTTTAGTCATGTGATGTATATTGTACCCATATATACATGAAATGACATGTATAGGCAAAAGCAATGGAATTGTATTTTTCATTCATCAATCAATTTTCAGGTTTCTGGATTTTTTTTTAACCAAACTTTGCATAAAGATCATTTGTGATGTTATGAAAGATAGAACGGAATGAACTGATATACCATTTTACTTTCAATATGTGGGTAAAATGGCCAAACATGAGTTCCCTTTCAGTCGGTCACGTTCGACGTACCTCGGACGTCACCGACGTAGTTGGGATCACTTCAGGGAGCCCCTATCAGCTTCGAGATATAGAGAACCGGCCAATGACTATTGGCGTGCAAGATTTGCATCTCGCGCTCCGCCCCGCAGCGCGGGTATAAAGCGAAAGCGAATGCAGCGCACTGTTGTCATTCACTTCGGAGCCGAACGGCATTGATGAAGCACAGACTGCCTGTATTCAGCGAGAGAGAGAGAGAAAAGGAGAATTGGCTGAGGATCGTTCTTGTGCTGGTCAGACGGCACAAAACAGCGCGACCGCGGGCTCGCCGCTGCTGGAAGCAGAGACCAACTGCTGTTTTCACAGCAACAGTTAAAAAACAAAAAAACTGTTGGTTCGTGAAGCGTTTCACTTGAGAGCAGATACAGGCTGCACTATCTCCTGCATTCTGCCGTGGTCTTCTCTGGGTGCTTCAGCACTAAAAGAGCGTTTCCTCACAAAAAGAGCAACACGGGTGCGACACTGTGTCTTTTTCAAGATGTCATTCCACCCGTGCGTTTCTGGATGCGGTCGTTCCCTGTCGCCCGCTGACGGTCACATTTACTGTATCACGTGCCTGGGCATTCAGCACACTGAGGCAGCTTTTGTGGATAGTTCATGTTCCCACTGCTTAGGTCGAGACTCGCCTACCTTCGGGAAGGTGGAGTCCCCCTACCCATACCTCAAACTAGTGCTATTCCTGCCCAGCAGAATAGACCTACTTCGACGGATGGCCGGGGTGACCTGAGGATTACGTTCAGGGCAAACCCGCCGAGCCAGCCTACGCAGGCCCCTGATCCCTCACAAGCGCCGCAGCCGGTAGGGCTTCCGGAGAAAATCGCTGGCCCCTCCCATGGGCGTCCAGTGGTGACCTTCGGGGCTCCAGTAGACGAACAGATGTCGATTGCTGCATCGGAGGGGGAGTTCCGGTCCTCGGAGGATGAAGATTCGGCTGTACTGCCTCCCTCTGGGAGAGTGGCAACGGCCGAGTCGGACCCCGAGTTGAAGGCTATGCTTTCCTGGGCCGCCAAAAAGGTCGGGCTTGAGTGGAACCCTCCACCACGTCCCGAACCTTCTAGGTTGGATGATTGGTTTCTCGGGGCGGGTCGCGCTGGTTCTCAGCGTCCCGCCCCGGTGCCTTTCTTCCCAGAGGTGCATGAGGAGCTCACCAGGTCGTGGACGACACCATTCAGTGCTAGAAACAGACCTGGTGGCTCCTCCCTCCTCACTACCCTTGACGGCGGGCAAGCCAGGGGGTAAGTGGGAATCCCACCAGTGGAGCGGGCCGTCGCGATGCAACTGTGTCCGGCGACCGCCTCCAACTTGTGTGGTGACCCGCGGCTCCCGTCCAAGGCCTGTAAGTTCTCTTCCAGTCTGACTGCGAAGGCTTACAGGTCTTGTGGCCAGGCTGCGTCCGCCTTGCATGTCATGGCGTTGCTCCAGGTGCATCAGGTCCAGGCACTCATGGACATGCACGAGGGTAGGCCTGACCCAGAGCTCCTCCGGGAGCTCCGGATGGCGACGGACCTCGCCCTCTGGGCGACGAAAGTCACCGCCCGTTCTATCGGTCAGGCGATGTCCACCTTAGTGGTCCAGGAACGGCATCTCTGGCTCAACCTGGCCGACATGGTTGTTCGGCGACGCGGTCGAGAGCTTTGCCCAGCAGTTCTCGGCCGCCCAAAAGCAGACGGAGGCGATCAAACACATCCTGCCCCGGCGGCCAGCTGCTGCCTCCACCCAGCCACCGGTCGCAGCGCCTCCGCTTGCCTGTCGCCGAGGACGTCCACCCGCCGCCGCCCCCGCTCCCGCCCCAGCCCAGCAGCAGCCTCCACCCGGACATAGGCGTGGAGCCGGCCGTGGGAAGGACGTCCAGCTCGCTCAGGCCGCTGCCAAGCCAGGTGGCAAGCGCCGTCGTAAGAGACCCTGAGACGGGCCACCCAGAGATGGAGGAGACGGCTCTTCAGGAGATGGTTGCAGCACCACTCCTTCCCCCGGAGGAGGGCCGGGGGAGAATCTCTTGTTTGACTCCTGTTTTCAAAGAAAGAGCAGTTTCCAAAATCTCTGGGTGCCAAGAGAGCGCGCTTGGCGGTGTTCGACGCTCCCATGCCTTGTCACCCTCAGGCGCCTCTCCAATCGCCAGCAGGGGGTGCCGGCTGTGGGGACGCACACAAGCGCCCTTCTCACACTCGCACACCCCCTCAGCGGAAGCAGGTAAGTGTTGCGCAGCTCACTCATACCCCACTTCGGGCCGCTCTCATGCCGATGGTCCCGCTTGTACGGTCGCTGGGAGCCTGGCTAGCGCTCCCCAGCCCGTCTCGCTGGCTCATCCGTACCATCAGACTCGGCTATGCGATTCAGTTCACCCGGAGCCCTAGCTTCGTTGGACGTGGCCCCCCAGCCTGTGAAAGAGGCATCCGTGAAAACCACAGCATGCCTGGACACTTGTTCTAGGGACACCCCAGCTCGTAGAAAGGCAGGGTCCGCCCACGGTGCCCAATTTCAGTGGGACCGCTGTCCTGCCTTTGAACGTATTCAAGCAGTTCAACACTGACCGGACTCGCTCCTCTGTGAGGCGCGCAGTCCGGTTGACCGAGTCCAGCTCCATACCAAGATAAGAGATCCTCTGTGTGGGGCAGAGTTTGCTCTTCTCTCGGTTGACCCGAAGGCCCAACAGGCTGAGGTGACGGAGCACCAGGTCCCTGTGTTCGCACAACCGCTCCCGAGACTGAGCCAATATGAGCCAGTCGTCGAGATAGATGAGAATTCGAACGCCGCGTTTTCTGAGCGGAACAATGGCTGCCTCTGCGACTTTCGTGAAGACGCGAGGCGACAGGGACAGCCCGAAGGGCAGGACTTTGTACTGAAATGCCCTCCCCTCGAACGCAAAGCGTAGGAACGGTCTGTGTCAAGGGAGAATGGAGACATGAAAGTACGCGTCCTTCAGGTTGATCGCTGCGAACCAATCTCGGAGACGGATGCATTCGAAGATGCGTTTCTGCGTTAACATTCTGAACGGGAGCTTGAACACGCAGGTCCAAGATTGGTCTTAACCCACCCCCTTTCTTGGGCACAATGAAGTAGGGGCTGTAAAACCCCGACCTCATATCGGCTGGAGGAACCGGCTCGATCGCGTCCTTCGCTAGCAGGACATCGATCTCGGACCGCAAGACATGGGCATCGCTGCTCCGCACGAAGGTGAAGAGGATACCCGTGAACTTGGGAGGCCAGCGGGCGAACTGAATCGCATAGCCGAGTCTGATGGTACGGATGAGTGCCAGGCAGAGTGTGGGTGAGAAGGCCCGGGGGCGTCCTTGGTGCCCACACTGCTGCCCCCTGGCGAAGGGGAGAGGGGAGGAAAGGAGTGTCAAGGCCCGGGGGCGTCGCACACTGCCAACCTGACCCTATTGGGGCCCAGGGAGGGAGGAAACTGCTCTTTTATTGAGAATGTGGGTACCGCTGGACTCCGAAGAGCCAGCGACAGGATGTTGGAACCAGTGCTTGGAACATTCTCCCCCCGGTCCTCCTCCGGGGGGAGGAGGGGTGCAGACACCGTCTCCGGGCAGCGCTTGCCCTTGCGCTTGCCTGCGGACTTCACGGGACCCTTGGGCGGCACCCTTGCGTCCGGCACCCTGCTTCGCTGGTGGAGGCTGCTGCTTTGGCTTGGCAGGGGCGGAGGCAGATGCAGGGGGACGCCCTCGGCAACGAGCAGGCGGAGGCGCTGCAGCCGGCGACTGGGTGGAGGCAGCAGCGGGTCACCGGGGCAGGATATTTTTAATCACCTCCGTCTGCTTCTGGGCAACCAAGAACTGTTGGGCAAAGTTCTCGATTGCGTCGCCGAAGAGGCCGGCCTGGCAGACAGGGGTGTTGAGGAACCGCAGTTTGTCGGTCTCACGCATATCCGCCAGCTTCAGCCACAGGTGGTGCTCCTGGACCACAAGTGTGGACATCGCCCGACCCAGGGAGCGTGCGGTGACTTTCGTCCCCCGGAGAGCGAGGTCCGTCGCGGTACGCAGTTCCTGCATAACGCCTGGGTCGGAACTACCCTCGTGCAATTCCATGAGCGCTTTGGCCTGGTAGACCTGCAGGAGCGCCATGGCATGCAGGGATGATGCGGCTTCTCCACAGGCTCTGTAGGCCTTGCTGGTTAGCCCGGACGAGAACTTACACACCCGGGAGGGAAGACGCGGATTTCCCCGCCATTCAGTAGCGGTCTTTGGACACAGTTGCATCGCAACCGACCGCTCCACTGGGTGGATCTCCACGTAACCCTTCACCGCGCCACCGTCGAGGGTAGTGAGGACGCAGGAGTCAATCGATCGGTTTCTAGCGCTGTAAGGCGCCGTCCACGACTTCGTGAGCTCCTGATGCACTTCCGGAAAGAAAGGTACTGGGGCGGGACGCTGAGAACCAGCTGAGAACCAGCACGAGCCGTCACGAGATACCAATCGTCCAGCACGAGCCCGACACTCGCGGTGGCCCAGGAAAGCATAGCCGTGAGCTCTGGATCGGACTCGGGCAACGTTACCACACCCATAGGGGGTAGCGCAGCCGAATCGTCATCTCCAGAGTCCATTAGCTTGTCCCCCGATGCAGCAATCGAAACCATATCCTCAACCGGAGCCCCAAAAGTAACAGCTGGTCCTCCGCGGGAAGAACCAGCTTGCTCTTCTGGAAGCTCAACCGGCGTAGCGGAGGGGGGAGGGGCCCGAGGAGCCTGTTGGCCCGGCGGGAGTGCCCTCACAGTAACCCTCAGGTCCCCACCAAAGGCATCAGCCAAAGTAGCAGCCCTCTGCTTCGGAGCAGGAGGACCACTAGATCGGGGGATGCGCAATGGGACTCCACCCTTTTTCAGGTAGTTGAGCCTGGACCTTAAGACTGCGATGGTCATGTTCCCGCAGTGGGAACCTGAGTCATCCACGAAAGCCGCCTCAGCGCGCTGAACGCCCAAACACGTGAGACACCGATCGTGCCCGTCAGCTGGGGACAGGTAACGACGGCATCCAGAAACACATAGTTTGAAAAGATGCAGGGTCAAACCATGTAGCTCTTTTAGAAAAGGAAAACGCTCCAACCAGTGCCGAGGCACACAGGGGGAATGGTCGCGGCTCGCAGCGGTTCAGGGGTGCAAGCCCGCTGAGAGCACTCAAGGGAAACACCCAGCGAGCTGTAAAAACAGCTGTTTTTTTCTTGAAAGATGTCTCCCGCGACCACCACTGAAAGCACCGTCACACCAATACCGGCAGAGTAATCCTCTTCACGAGACTCGCTTAGTCGAAAAAACACTCTTCGTAGGAACACAGTAACAATGTTCGGCTCCGAAGTCGAAAGCGGTATGCGGTACTTCCACTTCCGTATTTATACCCGCGATGCGGGGCGGACCGTGGAATGCGTCAACCGCATGCCAATCTTCATTGGCTCGTTTTTAACACTCGAAGTAGATTGGTCTCTGAAAATAGATCGCAATTCGACGGTCAGTTCCGACGTACGTCGAACGTGACCGACTGAAAGGGAACCTGAGCTTCCCACTGGTATTTACGACTTTATCGTGGCGTTCATGTGTGTTAAACCTCGTAAATACGATCTTTACGACATGACTTGAACGCACATTAGATCAACATATTTTGTTGGTCCTGGAACAACATTTCTGTCAGAAAAATTTGTCCTAACCCTACCCCTACCCCTAAACCTAACCCTACTCATAACTTATCCCTAAAATCAGAGGGAAATTATAGGTAAATAACACCGAACCCTGGTTGTCAGCCTAAACTTGACATAAACTGTAAACTTGACCCTCAAATCTTATTGGTTGATTGAAATGTTGTTCCAGGATCAACAAAGATGTTGCTACAGGATATAACAAGGATGCTGTTATACTTAGTGAAATCAGGTTCACCAAAGATCAATGGCTTACACTTTACAATAGGTTGCATTTTTAAACATTAGTACATCAGTTAACATTAACATACATTGAAAACTATTAAATTTGTATCTATTAATATTAATTAATGGATGTGAGTGAACAATGAACTGTTATGTTGTATTAAATTACATTAACAAAGATTAATAAATGTATTGCAGATATCTTTGTTACACATTACATGTAGTTACTATAGTAATAAGTATAAATTATGCATAATTACATGCAACTAACCCTAAACCAAACCTGGTCCCACTTTATATTAGGTAGCCTTAACTACTATGTACTTGCATCCAAAATAAGTACAATGTACTTATTGTGTTCATATTGTATTGCAAAACACTTTTACTGATATTGAGGTGGGATACGGTTAAAGTTAGGGACAGGTGTGGTGGTATGGGTAAGTTTAAGGGTAGGGTTAGGTGTAAGGGAAGTGTCAACACTGTAATTATAACCACAGAAATTAATTACAGATGTAATTAAAGCTGCAAGTAGCGATGAAAGGGCCCTCGCACACGGGAGCACCGTCACCCGGTGGCCTCGGGAAAACAGTGAATAGTGGGTGACATGCATTTAAGCCGGTAAATATAGAAGAAATATGGCACTACAAGTCACTACAATGTGCCACATTTCTTGCTGCCAGCAGGTGGCGCTTTGACTATAACTGAATATTGGCATGTAGTTGTCTTCAGGCCAGGACTATTATTAAACAAGTGAAGTTTGGGGCAGATCGGACATTGTATGCCTGAGTTACAACAACTTCCTCTTTCGTGGCGTTAATCGCATACGTTACTACTTAGCCATGAGTTGTATGATTAAATGTGTTTCTAGCATGTTTGGTACTTCATGGCATATTTAAATGTGTTTCTGGGAGTGAATTACAATGTAAAGCATGCCATTTCCTGTTGCCAGCAGGTGGCGCTTTGACTATAACTGACTATTGCCATGTAGATGTCTTCAGGCCAGGACTATTATTAAACATATGAAGTTTGGGGCAGATCGGACATTGTATGCCTGAGTTACAACAACTTCCTGTTTCGTGGCGTCAATCGCATACATTAGAACTTAGCTATGTGTTGTATGATTTAATGTGTTTCTAGCGTGTTTGGTACTTCATGGCATATTTAAATGAGTTTCTGGGAGTGAATTATAGTGTAAAGCATGCCATTTCCTGTTGCCAGCAGGTGGCGCTATGACTAACTGAATATTGGCGTGTAGATGTCTTCAGGACAGGACTCTTATCAAACATATGAAGTTTGGGCCAGATCGGACATTGTATGTCCGAGTTACAACACCTTCCTGTTTCATGGCGAAACAACAAACTTTGTGAGGTCGCCACGGACACGCCCTTCACCGAAAACTCAAGATCTTCGCAATTTAACGTCGCAAAGGCCTTTAGATTAGACAAATATGCAAATATGATGATGATCTGATTAAATCTCTAGGAGGAATTTGTTAAAGTACAACGTCTAGAAATGGCAAAATTTGCAACAATTTTGCAAAGAATATTAAAAATATCTCACTTCCTGTTGGTTTTCAGATTTCGTACCAAGAGACTTTTTTGTAGGTATTGGGCTGTTACAGGAATTTCATACCTGTACGTGAAACGTAGCGAGAGGGGCACTTCGTTGAAATTTTGTAGGTGGCGCTATTGAGCAATTTTGCCACGCCTAATTCTGAAACTCATATGTAGATGTCTTAAGGCCAGGACTCTTATCAAACCTGTGAAGTTTGGGCCAGATCGGACATTTTATGCCTGACTTACAACAGCTTTCTGTGTCATGGCGAAACATCAGACTTTGTCAGGCCGACAGGGACATGCTCTTCAGCGAAAACTCAAGATCTTCACAATTTAACGTTGCAAAGGCCTTTAGATTAGACTGACCAAATATGATGATGATCTGGTTAAATCACTATGAGGAGTTAATCACAGTGTAAAACATGCCATTTCCTGTTGCCCACAGGTGGCGCTATGACTGTAACTGCATATTGGCATGTAGATGTGTTCAGGCCAGGACTCTAATAATACATGTGAAGTTTGGGGCAGATCGGACATTGTATGCCCGAGTTACAACAACTTCCTGTTTTATGGCGAAACATCGAACTTTGGCCGCCATGGACACGCCCTCCAGGGAAAACTCAAGATCTTCGCAATTTAACGTCGCAAAGGCCTTTAGATTAGACTGTGCAAATATGATGTTGATCTGATTAAATCTCTAGGAGGAGTTCATTCAAGTACAATGTCTGGAAATGACAAAATTTGCAACAATTTTGCAAAGAAAATTTTAAATATCTCACTTCCTGTTGGTTTTCAGATTTCGTACCAAGATAATTTTTTTTGTCGGTATTGGACTGTTACATGTGTCTACCGAATTTCATACCTGTACGTGAAATGTAGCAGGAGGGGCACTTCGTTGAAATGTTGTAGGTGGCACTATTGAGCCATTTTGCCATGCCTAATTCTGAAACCCGTATCAGACATACATTTTCACCACTTTTGATGCGTGTGCAAAGTTTTGTGAGGTTTCGAGCATGTTTAGGCCATCAAAAATGCGATTCATTTGGGAGAAGAATAATAATAGGCTGAGCAATTCCAATAGGGTCCTCACACCATCGGTGCTCGGGCCCTAATTGCATGCAGGTATTTTTTAAAATGTAAATACAATGTAAAAACCTGTATGCACACAATAAGTGCATTGTATCAAGTAATTAATTTAAATGTTAGTACATAGTGGTTAAGGCCACCTAATATAAAGTGGGTCCCCAAACCCTAACCGTAACTCTATAGTAAATCCATGCAGTTAATTAATATTACTCAATACTTAACTACACTGTAACAAGGACACCCTAAAATTGTGTAACCTCACATTTTTTGTTAATGTTAGTTTATGCTTAACTAATGATAACGAATTGAACCTTAACGCAGAGTGTTAGCGATAAATGTTACTTTGTACAATCTTCATATTACATTCCTGCAAAGATGACAGAATATTTAGTTGGAATTATTTTAAATATTAAGCCAAAATGATGGCAGTTGCATTTCAAATCATGCATGCAATGGCGATTGACTGCGACCTCATTTTATTTAGTTTCTATTTTGCATGGGCTTTTTGAGTTTTACTTACTTACCGAAAGCTGAGACACACCAGTAAGTGGCGGGATATTTTGCTAATAAAATGATCATGCCAGAAGAATAGCGTGAGAACTTTATTATGTCTTGTCTCTCAGTGAGCGTTTATGACGTTTAACACTGAGATTTAAGAGTTTTCACTGTGGATTTAAGTGCTTTCAAACGTGTCAGTGTGGATGTCCAGCTTCTGGAAAACACTTAAAAACAGAAGTGTGGCCAGAGAGCGTTTTGAAACTAAACGCTGTTTTCAAATATATCCGGATGAATGTGGACGTAGCCTTAAGGGACACATGACCTGACATACAGAGACACAGAGGGCTCACGTCACAGCAGATTAATGTCCTGTTGCCTTGTTGTTTTATTCTCCACACTTAGTGTCAATCACACAATGGGATCATGCCATGGACAGTGATTAATTGCACTGTTAAAATCTATGGGGTATTGTGAAAAGGAAGATGCGATATGCCAGACCCAACAATTCAGAAGAGCTGAAGGCCACTATCAGAGCAACCTGGGCTCTCATAACACCTGAGCAGTGCCACAGACTGATCGACTCCATGCCACGCCGCATTGCTGCAGTAATTCAGGCAGAAGGAGCCCCAACTAAGTATTGAGTGCTGTACATGCTCATACTTTTCATGTTCATACTTTTCAGTTGGCCAAGATTTCTAAAAATCCTTTCTGTGTATTGGTCTTAAGTAATATTCTAATTGTCTGAGATACTGAATTTGGGATTTTCCTTAGTTGTCAGTTATAATCATCAAAATTAAAAGAAATAAACATTTGAAATATATCAGTCTGTGTGTAATGAATGAATATAATATACAAGTTTAACTTTTTGAATGGAATTAGTGAAATAAATAATAAAATAAATGAACTTTTTGATGATATTCTAATTATATGACCAGCACCTGTATAGTACCCTCAGTTCAGTTTGCTCATTGTCTTGTGATGGCCATTTCATTAACTTTTTCGTGTTGGATTACTCTCTTTTGTTTGGTTTTTTGGGTGACCATGCACAACGACCAGCATAAACCATCCTGAAAAGCTAGTCGTTTCAGCGAGGCCTTGCATTATCAGGTGAAATAGGGTGTTTTTTTTCCCCCACCTTTCCCTTGTTTGAGGTTGCACAGGTTCATTATAGAGGTCCACAGTTTTAAAAGGCCATGCGGGGTGCTAACGGTCCAGACTCTGAGGTCATCTGTTGCTTCAGGACATGCAGTGCAGATGCTGAGAATTTTGCAGCAAGATGAGAAAGAAGTGCAGAAAATCAGTTACACAGCATGGGTGAGCTTCGCTTCCCACCTCTACTATTGACTAGCTGTTTTCTTTTAGTGCCCCAAAAAACTTGTTCTTGTTATTCCTTTACACAATCCACAAGGACAGTGTCATTATCAACCTTTAGAGTCCACCTCAAGAAAATGGACTCCTGGCCATCTGCAACAAGTTATCTTAATAAAAGCAGTGGTCTGATGCAGTCGAGCATGGTCTCAATTTCTGCAGTCCACAAATGCTTGTTTGTTTTCCACACTGTACAGCAAGCATTTGGTGGTCTTCTTGCCATTTTGCAATTACTTTAACAACTAACGGTGGTCTAGTGGGTTTGTAGTGCCTGATTTACCTCCTGTAGAGGTAAAGAAATGGGTAAACGCTGTGTCATTAATGAACTCCTGGAACTCTTCACCTTAACTTTCGCCCACTGTTCTCTAATTGTACCTTAAGAGCCTCAGTGATTCACTGTCCAGCATCTCGTTCTATTGTCTTTGCGGCTTTGAGCTCTCTGTCCTACTTGTCTGCAAGCAATGCTGCAGCAATTATGGAAGTGTGCCATATTCTCCTCATGACTTGATCCATCAGGCTGTGCCATTTAAGATGCTAATAATATTGGAAAGCTCCCAGTTGTGTGTTTGCATACACACAGCAGAGTTTGTTTGCCGCGCTGGATTTCTTCGAGTGTGTGTGTGTGTGCGCGCTTGCGGTGAAGCTGTCCTGCAAGGAGCCGAGAGTAAGCTTCCAAGATCAAAAGAGAAATGATACACGACAGCAATCACTTTATATTCGCCCAGCAGGCCAGCTGGAGCGTGCTGTGCTGGTGATGGAGGACTGCAGAAACCACTCGAAATCTGACGGACTGCATTGAACAGTTGGTAGGCTTTGATTCAGCGGTGCTGTAAGCGAGTTTTTAACGCTACGCTAGCTTCTACAATGTAGCCACTGAATTAGACTTCACCGTCCTACTAAACCACACCCCCAAAGATGATGTCAGACAGCTGGAAGTTCTCAGAACACCTATTTTATTGATATCTGACAGGTAGGAGGGACATTTTGTGTATTCCATTCCAAAAATGAATACATACACACTACTATTCAAAGGTTTGTTTTTGAAAGAAATGCACCAAGGCTGCTTTTATTTGATCAAAAGTACTGTGAACATTTTTAAATAACTTTTTTTTTTAGATATATATAGATTTTAAAAAGCAAAGCTGAATTTTTCAGCATCATTACTCCAGTGTCACATGACCCCTGAGAAATCATGATGATTTGATGCTCAAGAAACATTTCCGATTACAGTATTATTAATTTTCAATGTTGAAAATTTTGTGCGGAACTACCGTCACAGATTCAAATCTCAGTTTGACAGTTGAGCCCAAGCCTCCGTTACTAATTCTAAAACGTCACTTTAGAACTAGTAATGGAGGCACAATGAGTTGCTTCATTGAAGATTACTGTATTATGTAGAGTATTATGGGAGAGAGTTCGACTAAACTAGTGTATTACCTGCATCTAGATAATATTCTTCTGGTCAATCTTATATTCATAATCACAAAATCAGTTTGAATGTCCCCTGAGGAAAGTGATATCTTTGTCCTTTTAACAGTTAAGGGGATTTCCCATGACAGCTACATTTGTAAGTTGCATCTTATTGTTTACCCACGTAGAAGGGGACCTAACTGAACCTTTATAGAACATTAGGGACATTCCTAAAATGTCCTCTTTTGGTTATGAAAGTGCTGCAGTTCAAGGATTATTCTATGACTTTAGGCGACGTTCCATTTTGGTTATTCTATGGTCACACAGCAACATTACAAAGAGGACATTAACAGAACGTTCCCACACGGTCCCCTGTTGGTCATATAATAACGTTCCTGATATGACTTTAGGGGGACGTTCCATTTTGGTTATTCTATGGTCACATAGAATCCATAGGTCCTTCCATCACGGTTACTGAATGCTTTCAGAACATGTTTGAGTGAATCAATGTACACTGGGCTGCTTTGCAAATGAGGGTCAGTAAAATACAGGATTTGCACAAATGTTGCTTCTCAAAGATGAATCAATACCAACTGTTTGTCCAACTTCATATTCAGAACATGTAAGTACGCAAATCGCCCTTTGTGCATGTGCTTGTTAGCACGATGATGGCTAATGTGGCTAAAGTTACTATTGCCTCTGGCTGTATTCTCAGAGATCAGAGCCCTATGTCATTAGTTTTATTTCTAAGAAGCAATAAAAGGGTGCTTCTGAATTGTACAGGGGGTGAGCTCTGGTCTCTAAGCTCTGGTCTCTGTGAATAAAGTAAGAGACAATGGTAACTTTAGCCACATTAGCCCATTTAGAAAGGCGAGTTGCAAACACACACATTATAAAGTGCAGTACTTGTATGTTCTGGATATGAATTGATCCATCTTTGAGAAGCAACTTTTGTGCAAATCCTGCATTTTACTGACCCTCATTTGCAAAGCAGCTCAGTGTACATAGATCCACACAAACATGTTCTATAAACGTAACAGAAGGACCTAAATAGGACCAAAAAATAACATTTTAGGTTGGTCCCCTAAAGGTCCTGCAAATGTTATGAGAATGTAGTGTAGAGGGAACGTCCTATAGTAATGGTCCCCTAAACATTCCCAGAACATCCTCCCAATGTTCCCTGAAGGTCCGCCAAATAACGTCTCCCAACCCTTAAAAGAACTCCACATCATGACCGTTTCTGAGCGTTCTAGGAACGTTACCAGACGAGGTCCTTGACACCAATGGGGACGTTCAGAGTATGTTCTGGGAACATCAAATTTCCAAATAAAATATGGTCCCCTAAACTTTCTGCGAACGTTACTAAGTGACGTCCTTACGTTCCTGGGAACGTAAAATTTCTAACAGGGTGCAAACTTGTTTTCAATAGGAAAATCTTTGCTACTCACTCATTAAAACAGTCTTTGCTGCCATCTCATGGTGTAATAATGTATCGTTCAATGAAGTCGAAATCACAATCACAAAAGGACCCTTTCCCAATACCAAATACGCAGTGTTATTTATATCAAATAATATTTATTGATCAATAATATTTCAATAAACAATATAAGACATTTTAAAAGTATAAGAAGTTTGTACAATAGGAAAATTATGTAAAATCCATTGTAAAATGATGGTGGTTTGCTCGTCCGCCATGACACTCTCTGTAAGAAATGCAAGCAGTGATACAAACGGTGAAACGGTTCCAATGCTGATACTGGGGGAATATCGCATGGCTGGAAAAGGCTCTCAGTCAATCAGATTCGAGAGCCAGAACAAACTTTTTGTATAAATATAATACATATAAAGTAGTTTTGTCTGTGTTTGTGATGATCACAGATCAGATTAACACACCACTATTAACACATTGTGGCACTCATGGTTAGGTGGCTTGATGCTTCTATTAAGTCCCGCTAAATCGCAAATCTTCTTTTATTTAAATCAGATTATAATGGGTAGTGTGCATATGGCTTGAGTGCATTTTGTTTGGCGTTGATTTGTGAATTGGTGAAGATGCTATTTTGAATATTTTCAAAAATGTACATCATCTCTTTTTAATTAAATTTTACAAAATTAAATAAAGGCCATAATGTATTGTTTGTTTAAAAAAGATATAACACACATATAAATACAGTACATAAAAACTTAAATTAAACCTCATTTAAATGAACCTACGTTTATTCACTAAAATAAATCAGACTACCTCGTGCTGTACTTAAGAGAGAAAGAGGGCATTCAAAAAGCATGAGTTTCCTGAGCTGTAAAGGCTGTGTGCAGCGTAATATATCATAAGCAAAGAAGCATTTAGTTGTACACCACTACTACATGTTGGCAGCTTGTTACTTGCTAAATGCTACACTATTTGAAAAAAGAAAGCTGAGGTACTGTTACTCTACCGAAAAATTTGATTATTTAGTAGTGCTGCTTTTATTTAGCTGACTAACTCTCCAACACGGGTGTGATCATTGCGACTTACATATCTTTACTTTCCTAAACTATAGTTGTCTTTGAGAAGTGCAAAAGAATGAGGATTAAACAAAGAGAGTACTGTAAAAAAAAAAAAAAACATTTTTTAAATGTCTCCCAAGAGGCTTAAATGGGAAGTGGCAGCACAACAATCTGAGGATTACATACAGGATTTGAGTGAGAAGCTCTGGATATTCCTCCTTATCCATTTATCACACCGGAGAGGGCAACATTTGCAGACCAAATTCAGTGACCTCTTGTTTTTAAAAGCAGAGGTCTGGAAATCTGGATTTCATTGGATTTCATTAAGTCCATAAAGAAATATTAGGTTAGAAGTAAGCAAACGAGGCGAGAATGTTAAGTAGGGATACTTCAATTTTATGCTGCTAGTAAATTATCAGCCATTTGCCTTTAAATGAACCATGACTTGAGAGTCTGAAGAAAATGGTGTTCCCTGTCCTTGTCAGAGTCCCTGGGGAGCACTGACTCCAAGTAGTTTTTGTCTCTCTGGTTTTGTGCGTCATTATTATTTTTTTAAGGTGTCATGTTATTCCATAAGCCTGATTTAGGTCAGAGATGAAAGACACTATTCTTAAAGAACTGAGGGAAAAAATCTCTATGGAAGAAAATAGAAGTTTGAACAGTACTGTAGTGAGAAAGACTGGAGAGAAACCGCAGAGGAGGAAGGTAAGAGTCCTCGGCCGCTACAGTGATGACAGTAAACACCCATTCTGTCCTGGGAGTCATTATTCTGACCAGAGACAGCACAATTGAGACCCTGATGAGGAGCACATGCTATTACTCTCTCTTAATAAAATCTCATAGTTCCAATTATATCCCAGCACAATGGCCACCGTGCTTGGCTGCTGATTGAGTTCAGTTCACGTGGGACATGTAGCGAATAGCGCTCTTCCTGCCCTCTCCCCTGCCGCACAAGCCTCGCTGCTGTTTCTATCAGCTGGATCCTTTCATGTCGCAAGTCTCTTCACCCTCTACTTTTTCCTAGCTTCATTAGATCTTTACAAAGGCTTAAGTCCCATCCAATTGATCCAGAAACTAAGCATGATGCTCGAACACTTTGAAGAGTTTCTCCACCATAGTCTCAGCCTCAGGTGGTCCGTCCACAGACTGCCCATAGTCCAGTTCCCCAATGTGAGATACAGATTACATATTTCTTACACCTTGAATACATTTGAACTTCTGAATCAACACTGTAAAAAATGTGTTTTGGGGTAATTTTTATAAATATCATGAATTATGAATTCATAAGTCATGAACAGTGTGATTAAACAAGTTTCACTTTGTTAAATAACATTTCAAAGTGTTTAAATTACTCTTTTTTTTTTTACTGTTTTTATGTCAGGCGGTACAACCATATAGTTGTATGTACTGTATATATATATATATTAGGGGTGTAACTGTACACATAATCGTACCGAACCGTTTCGGGTACTGGACTGCACATGTGGTCACTTTATTTAGCGTTCATGTAAACGCTGTGTCACTGTTTCTATGTTATAGAACGCTAATTTTCATTCCGATTGAAACAAAAGGTGTCAATTGGTTCTTAAAATCCCTGTAAAGGCAATTCTGAAATGTCTTTCTAAACGCATTATAAATGTTAGAAATGTATTGCTTGAAACATGTTACAAAGACTGTGAACTGTGTAGTACTGAATTGTGGAGTTAGACCGTTAAACAGTTTTTCACTATTGCTGTGTTCAGGATTTTTTGAGCGGGGCTAAATCGGTGGATCGATGACGCACTGGAGCCACTGAGTATGGCCCCTTCCCTAACACTATCATAACTAGAGCACATTCGCATCAGTTCGCCCGCTCAATCGCGAGTTACTGTCAGTACCGTTAGTTACTACAGCCTACAACTTACAAAACAGCTTACAAAACATAAACGATGATATCAAGAAGACGTGGATTCATTTTGTGAAAATGAACGCCCCAGCGTTTGAGAGCAGAGAATGCTGCCTATTTTTTCAAGATTTTGATAAGCTATTTTATTTACTTGGCGGATTTTTTTATGATTCAAATTTGGCTGGGTGGTTAATAACACATTTGTCTGTGGTGTGACAAACTCAGAACACATGTTTAACTTTGACTTTACAGGGACTTTAAGTCAAGTCAAATTATTTAGTCAAGCAAGTCACAAGTCCTTAAAATTGCAACTCAGATCCCAGACATCTAGAAATCTTTTTATATACTTCGCAAGTTTTTTTTCTCAGTCTTGGTCATGGTGCATGGCAGGGCCAACGTGAATGCCCTTGAAAACGCAATATTTATTACACCTTCATCAGAATCTAAGGGGAAGTACATATCTTTTGAGGTTCAATAGCAGTCAACAAGAACATTTTTCCCTGCTGTGATGGGGCTGTCAGCACAGCTGATGGTACAGCAGCCAAATCCTATCACACACCTGCCCACAGCACAGAAAGCTGCAGCTCATTGTTGCCTTTAATGAAAAACAAGAAGTATATGGGCAACCACAACATAATTAACTGGCACAATGCTAAACCTGCTCTTGGTTATTTGCTGTGAAATGCTTTGAAAGCTCAACCCCCCCCCCCCTGAAAACTGAACTGAAAACACCGGCTTAGACTAGCTTAAAATAACATCCTGACAGCTGATCCAGGCTGGTTTATGCTGGTCTAGCTGGTGGATTTGCATAGCTAAGCTTCTATGCACCACACCCAGCAAAAAATATTGTAATTTTAACAGTAAAACATTGTAAAAATGCAAGGATAAAAACCTGCTAATTGGTTAACAATAAGTACACTACTGTATGTGTTTTCATATCATTATAAAGTTATTAATTTACTGACTAGATGCTGCATTAGTGGAGAACAGCAGTATGTTTGCCATCGAGGCTGAGAGGATGCGAACAGCCTACCTCAACCGGTTAAAACAATGTGACAAAAACACAATGAAGTCCAACCCAAATGTTTAATTTCACAATTGTTACCATCTATTTGCATTAGTTTATATCCAGCTGGTCGCTTTTATGCATTCGTTGTGTGGCGAAGTGCCATATTTAAAGCTAGTGACATGAGAATTGTGATGACTAGACGACTGGGTCAGAGCATCTCCAAAACTGCAGCTCTTGTGGGGTGTTCCCGGTCTGCAGTTGTCAGTATCTATCAAAAGTGGTCCAAGGAAGGAACAGAAAGGTGTCAGAATACACAGTGCATCGCAGTTTGTTGCGTATGGGGCTGCATAGCCGCAGACCAGTCAGGGTGCCCATGCTGACCCCTGTCCACTGCCGAAAGCGCCAACAGTGGGCACATGAGCATCAAAACTGGACCACGGAGGAAAGGAAGAAGGTGGCCTGGTCTGACGAATCACATTTTCATTTACATCACTTGGATGGCCGTGTGAAATGTTCTGCTGGGAAACCTTGGGTCCTGCCATCCATGTGGATCTTACTTTGACACGTACCACCTACCTAAGCATTGGTGCAGACTACGTACACCCTTTCATGGAAACGATATTCCCTGGTGGCTGTGGCCTCTTTCAGCAGGATAATGCGTCCTGCCACAAAGCAAAAATGGTTTAAGATTGTTTTAAGGAGCACAACCACGAATCTATCTATCGATCTTGTCTGTCTGTCTGTCTCTCTGTGCATACCGCTATGGTCCTGTCTTAAACAAATGCCATTGATGGAGCAAATGTTGCTGTGTCAGGCTGGATGGGGTAACAAACAGAACAACATTTTGATAGCATTACAGAGCCGCATACTGTGTCTGAAACATTAAATAATACTAGAAAATCTGCTACTGAAATGCCTATCACACAAGCCGGTGTGCGTTTCAGCGGTTGGTGATAAGATTAAAAATGCGGCCTGATGGAACAGTTCAAAGAAGTAAATTAATTTATATTTTATTCAATTCATGATTCTAACTGTACTAAGGAATAATCATAACAGTCATTGTCCACTTTGATATCTCTAGATATTTGTTTTAGATCATGAAATGTGACCATTATGGTGCATGAACGCTGCCTGTTAAGGCATTGCCTGTCTGGTGGCATTCAAAACACAGCATTTGTTGGCCCTCTCAGCAGGACGTTGTTGGTTACGAGCTTATCCACTGACCCGGGCCGACTTTATCATTGTGCTCCGATATAGGTCAGAGGCGTCGTGCTCAGACATTCTCTCCTCGAGTCTGCTGTCAGCTGATTATGTCAGATTAATTTCCTATGGACCTTTGAACGGGCGCTCCTTTGATGTGCTTTGATTCAGTTTGATTCACTGAGATTTATTTATTTGACTCAGTGCACTCGCCTCGCGTGGACCGTGGTAGCGCGATGATAAAGGCCGAGCATTAGATCTGTCGGGTGCCACGCTGTATTTCCCCTTGACAAATCTGCAGAAGTTCCAGCCTCTCGGCCCTCTGCTTGGATGACAGCCTGAGCTCTCAGACAGAAGGGATGGACAGCAATGCAGCTGCAGGAAGGACGGAGAAAGGGAGAGAAATTGAAAGGGGGGGTGAGAGTGAAGGACAGAAGAGGGTACAGACAGTGAAAGAATGACACAGGGGAGAGAGAGACGGGGCGAGAGAGAGATTGATTACTTCAGGGCTTGACACAAGCTGGCACCCATCAGTAATCCTTCAGTGACACCCTTCCGCTGTCATGAGCTCAAAGTCTGGTGCGCTCTCTAAATCCTACACATACACTTTAACACTCTTAGGAATGGCAGTCTTTCTCTGTTCTCCTGGGATTCCTGTGACTGACAAGCGGGAGAGTAGTGACTTTGAGGAGTTTAGGCTAAATATGATGAGCTTTTCAGCAGAACGCTTAGGCGCTGTCACAGATGAGCAAAGTAGGAAATTGCAATGTATCTGTTGCTGTGTAGAGATAAACTCCAGCTCTCATGCGATGAGGTATCCTGTGTAGCTGATCCAAGTGGTCAAGATTTGGCTTGTTAGCATTGTCCGCTTAGGCCCTATACACAACTACACAATCTAACAGCTTCTTCCATTGAAAGAATTTGTCCAAACATATCCTCTGTAGTAGTTCTGTGTATTCTCACGATACTGTCACAATAGCTACTATAGTGTCCATATACGTGTTTGATATGTGTTTGTGTGTATATACATACAGTATATGTGCAGATTTTTTCTGCTATAATATACAGTTTACATTACAATTGGTATAATATATGCATTTATAGTAGTTAATGTATTAATTTAACTCTTTCCCTGCCAGTGAGTTTTTTTTTTTTAAGTTGCCAGCCATCATTTTCATAAAAATGTAATAACCCCCAGAATATGTTGTTGTATGAATATCTGAACATGCAAAATATCAATATTTTAGCTTCATCCATCCATTCTTTTTTTTTTTTTCAACACTTGAATGTGGGTGAGTTTCATAAAAAAGCAATATTTTGAGCAAAAAGCTGAGAAAATCACGTTTTTGTCTGGAACAGATTCAGAACGATGATCAAAACACAGATGGAGTAGATTGAGTCCATCAACACCCCCAAAAGCTTCAAAGTCCTATAGCTCGTCCTGGGTCAATATTTCACTCAGTAAGATTAGGCAGTTTTGATTTATTTGCTGTTTAATATTGATGATTGCTTTATTTTACATATGCATCTGCTTACATATGAGATTGCTTGTTTCTGCTTATTCTTCGCATGTGTTTTGATCAGAAGATCCAGTACTCTTTCAGAAGATGTGTCATAGCGCCCCCTACCGTATAACAGTGAAAACACGGAAAGTTGGAAAATTCTGTATTTGGCATTATTTCTCTTAAATAATGAAAAATGCTGTGTTTGGCGGGCAAAGAGTTAATATATAAGCATTAATTAATTAATGTATGCATGTAAATATTATAATATAAATTATTCTAATCTCAAATATAGCCACTGAGACAAGTGGAAATGATAATGGATAGCTTTTCCCAGTCTTTTCCAGGCAGAGATGGAATTTGTTTTATTTTTCTAACAGTATTGCTGTGTGAACATGATGGTTATTGTAGTTGTAGACTAAATGTGATTATGCATTTACTTATCTCACTTACACAAAAAAAGATTCAGTATTCCTCAAAATGAATTAAAACAGTGACATGCAAACTTTTAGAAAATTATGCAAACCTGTGTTACATAACACTAATATACTTTTTGTATTTAATCTCACTTTATTAAGCAATGTCTTTGCTGTTGACCTTTGATGATTCAATTCAACCATAATAATAAGCAAAAAAGTTAAATATCACATTTGTGTTTCATTTGTTTCTATTGCTTAATTACACAGCAAAAACCCCAGTGTTAAATTAACACTCCCCAGAGTTTATTTGAGTCCACAATAAAGAGTGTTAAAAGTAACTCTGAAGCAGTGTTAAAGTTAATGAGATAATTAAGTGATTAACTGAGTGATGAGTGACCATTAGTGATGAACACCTGCTGTTAACAAGAAGAATCACTGAAGGACAGAGTCACCATCATGGTGATCAGTGTTTGCATTAGTTGAGCTCTTGACTTTGACTTTTAAAACATTTTTTCTGGCTGCTTTAACTGTGTGTTTATAAAACATATTTGTTGTGGCAAAAAAAGCACAGAGAAAATGTCTTCAGATGATGGTTATATTTTGATTGTAACATAATCATCATGTAGTGACTTGATTAACTGAGATCATTCTAAACTCAATCTCTGAATAAATGGGTGATGTGTTAATTTTACATTATTGATTACAGTAACCCTGTGATGTTACAGTATGAGATTATGCAGCATTTTTTTTTAACTAGACATCCTTTACTCTACATGAAGCATCAAATACGTTCTAATTAATTATGAATGTGTCATATTGTTGCACAACAATGTCTTTGTCTCTAAATTATAGAGTAGTTCAAAGTTTCTTGATCAGAACAACTTTCAGAAAAATTTAGAAAACTTATTGAAAATGCTGCATTTTAATGTGTAGAATCACAGGGCTGCTGTAATCAGTAAAGTAAACCTAACTCCGAGATTAGGCTCTAAGTGAGTTTAGTAATCCAGATCATGATGATTACATCAAAACCTAACCAATAACACCTGGTCATATTTTCTCTTGGCTTGTCTGGCGACAAATAACTTAGTTACAACAGCCAGACACAATATTAAAAATCAAGGGTCAAAAGCCCAACTAAAGCAAAAACGGATCACCATAATGGTGACCCTGTCCTTCAGTAATTTTGTTAACAGCAGGTGTTGTTAATAATGGTAAATCATCACTCAGTTAATCACTTAATTATTCCATTAACTTCAACACTGCTTCTCTTGTGGGTGGACTCAAATAAACTCTGAGGAGTGTTAATTAAACACTGGGGTTTTTACTGTGTAAGAGAGTTGAACTTTCTTCTCCTGCATCATATTCTTCTGCAATCCAGCTGAAAGGTTTGTTTGAGCTACAGGCTTGAATTTGCATTCATTGGCTTATTAATTTCACCCCACAAGTGAAATTTTTTTACACAAATATACAACTTTATTATTGTTATTATTATTATTATTATTATTATTAACAAGCAAACCCAGCCCAGCTATAAGAAAAAGTAATGCAAAAGTAATGTAACACATCACTTGTTAGGGAGTAACTCACTATTGTAATGCATTACTTTTAAAAGTAAGTTTCCCCAACACTGATTATTATCTACTTCATATTTTATTTATGTACATTATATTACAAATTTAAATTTGCTGCAGCTGAGCAATTTCCTTTGATATCACTAATCAATTGCTTTTTCCGGCAACACTTTATTTTGATGGTCCCTTTTGACCATTCTGTTGACTATAAGTAACCTTGCAACTACATGTCAACTAACTAACTTATTAGAGTATTAGTAGTCTGTATCTACTTTATTTTGATGCTCCCCAAGAGACATTCACTGTCTATAAGTAACTTTGCAACTACATGTTAACATATTCTACTAACCCTATCAGTCTACTAATACTGTACTAACACTCTAATGAGGCATGTAGGGGCAATGCTACTCATAGTCAACAGAATGTGTTAAAGGGACCATCAAAATAAAGTGAAACCCCTTTTCCTTTTTATTACATGCATTATATCACATTATGTTATAATATAAATCGACTGCGGCAGCTGAGCGATTTCCATGGGGAATGCTAACGGATAGCTTTCACCAGGCATAATGGACCTCTTTGATGTCAGTCTGATTCCCCAAATCATCCCTCATCTGCATCCCAAAGTCCTCCTCCTCATGCATCAAACATCTCTAGAACTTTATTTTTATTTGCTTCAGTGTCTCTGGACAGTACTTGCTGTTAGTGCCCTAACTCTACCTTCAACAACCCACATAACACATATACTCACTAGGCCGGTAGGAATCAGTGAGCCATCTTTCTATTCTCTCCTCCTGGACAGATCCTCACAGTGAAGCGGTTTAGATTGATTGGCTCGGTATTGATCAGAACATGTGCCGGGGCTAAAAGCGAAAAGGATGGTTCTGTGCGCCCCACAGCTTAATGGAGAGGAGCCCAGTCTAGCCTGGCTCTTTTGATCCACAGAGGATTAGAGGAGATTGCTGTGTACAAAAGCAGGAAGATGCTGGTCCATCAGACAGCTCGTCCAGCAGACGTGAGCAGAATGAGTCAGGGTGTGGCGCCAGTTTGTTACGTGTGAAGAGGATTCAGCTCGTCGTTCAGATGCAGATAAACATGCATAATGTCGCTGTGCTTTTTATGAGGTAGAGCAGGCAGCCGTGTGACTTCCTCTACCTCATTTCAGGATTAATTACCCATTCGAACAGACAGCTGGAGGATCTGACCCATGTGCTATGTAAACACTCCTGGATTGTTCTATATTCTGAGCATGGACATCCACTGAAGAGCATCAACAACACCCTGATGAGAGTTCGCTCGCTCTCTCTCGCTAGTGGAATCGGTCTGTTTTCTCAACTACTTCAGCACGGCTGATTAATATCCCAACGCAGCATGCAAGAAAATGTCTTCTCATGTTTGCTTGTTGTAACCCAGCGACGATGACTCTTAAACAGTACTGTTATTGCCAGCTCAATATGTAACATATATTAGTCATATCTAGACAGAGGTGGAATGTGCTCATTTTGAGGGAAAATATGTGAAATCTGTAGATTAGATTAAAATGTGTGAAGTGGAACTGAAAAATACAGAATGCCTATTTTGAGTCTTTTTATTTTAATGTATTGTACATTAAAATAATGTATTGTAGTTTATTTCCTTAACAAATTACTCTTATGAATCACTTATTTTTAGTAAATTGAAAACATGGCCACCAGTTTAGTTTGATTGCTGAACGTATGACTCCTATGATTCACTTCTTTTTAATGAATCAAAAATATACAGCATGACAAGTGTATTTTGATTGCTGAAAGAATGACTCTTATGAATCCCTTATTTTTAGTAAATTGGAAACATACAACATGACTATTGTAGTTTGATTCCTAAACGAATGGCTCTAACGAGTCGTTGCGTTATAGTGAATCAAAAACATAAAGAGCAACCATTGTAGTTTGATTGCTGAATGAATGACTCCTATGATTCACTAATTTTTAATGAATCAAAAATATACAGCACAACCAGTGAATAAATTGTGAAAATTATAGCAAATCAAAAACATGTGTTATTGAATTTATGCGGAATCTAATTTTAAAAAAAATATTTATTAATAAAACAGTATGCGCCAGTGTGGTTAATGTTATCTAAAACAACTATTAACATTGTTTATGTCAACTGAAATAAAGCTGAAATAATGGATATAAATATAATGGATATTTGGATATAAAAATAAAATAAAAAAACTAATGAAAATGAAAAAATGTTGCCTTGGCAACTAACTAAAATAAAATAAATTTAAGCTGAAGTACTAAATTACTGAAATAAAAATAAATAAAATATAAATAAATAATACTAAACTAATAAAAATGTCACATAACAAAATTAAAATGAAAACAAAAAATATAAAAATATAAGCTTATTCAAAATATTAATAATATATAAAATACTAAAATGACACTAATGACATTAAATCACATAATTTGGCAGTGAGTTTGATTTATTTTTTCTAAATATTTATTTCTCAAAAGAACTAAAGGAATAATTAATGAAGCTTTCAATTATTCTGAAATATTTCATAACAAACAAAGTTTGTGAACTTTTGTTAAAACTTAAGAATCTGTGCTTTAATGTGTGTGTGTTTATGGCAGTTATTTTAGAAAGGCAGGGATAAAGAAACTCTGATCAATAAGCTCAGCTTGATATTCACAACAGTGAGTCTGAGGGAAGTTGGTGCGAAAGTGTTTAAAAAAAAGTTGAGGCTGGCCTTTCAATAATTAAGACAGATTTGGGAAAGAAAACATCTCGGAAAGAACGGGTAGGAGCGAGCACTTTGATAATATCCTGCTGATTCATAAAACATTCATACACTTTTCTTTCTCAAACTTGTCAGGCACATCTCAGCACCTTGTTCTCTTCTTTTGATACGCAGGTCTTTGAGGCTGTGTGGGCTCTACCAAGATCTATAATCACAGCTCTGAGCTCTTTCTAAATCTATTTGATGAAAAAAAAAATCCATTTAGAAAATAAAGGATCAAACAGTCATTATTCAAAATGATGTGGTCGACTTTAAATGGAAATGCAAAAGGTTATCCCTGCCCTTTGACTCTGAGAATATCCCATGGCATATTATTTTATGAAGTGCACTGATCCCGTGCAGAAAAGCTGGCTCGGCTACAGTAGACAGGGAGAGGAACCGCGGATTTATCCGCAATCTGATTTACTTTCATTGCGTTGCACGCTGTGAGATAGGCACTTAAAGTGATGAGCGTCAGGTTTATGTTCTTCACGGCGCTCGCGCAAATGACTCGTGGCATGTGATCTACGCCACAACAGCCTGTAAGGGAGCGTCAGACAGTCTCTCAGGCCTGATTAAGGAGCCGTACGACGTATCTGAATATCTTATGTTGAAAAAACATCTTTGAGAAGTAGCAGTGTACAACTGGAACCATGGGAGCCGAGTGGGTGGGGTTGCTGAAGGCAGAACAGTTCACAAACCTTCAACAGCTTCGGGCTAAAACAACTGTGTTCTTTGCCGGAGTGCCAAGCATACGGTGCACACAGAAGTCGGCCTTACGTGATCAGACTTCTCAGTTGGATGCTAGATAGAGCTCAGTGTGCCATCACTCTTTTCTTTCCCTCGGAATGGTCTGGTTTTCATCAGCTTTTCCATCGATGAGATGGCTCAAAGAAAAGCTGTCATCTTTCAGCTGACAGGCCATACTCCACAGAAGCTCTGAGTGAAGAGGTGTGTCTGTGTCCTCCTGACTCTTGTCAAAGTGGCAATAAAAATAGTGGAGGGACCAGAGAGAATCTCTTCTGCCTGGACAAGTAGAAATCTTTGCATTGTGGTTACAGTATGTGAACCAACACTGCTGGTCACCAACGTGTGATGTGTGTTCGGCCTTGTGAAAAAGAACTACACTTTAGCATACTTTTAAAAAGTGTACTTATTATGGAAATAAACCCAGAAAAAAACATTTGCACTTAAATTATAATGTGTTTTATATTAAATGCAATTAGCTGAACTTGAGAGTTTTTTGTGTTTTTGACACACTTAAAGGGATAGTTCACCCCTGTCATTAATTACTCACCCTCGTGTCGTTTGAAACCCGTAAGACTTTCGTTCATCTTCGGAACACAAATTAAGATATTTTTGATTAAATCTGAGAGATTTCTGTCCCTCCTTTGACAGTGTATGCATCTAACACTTTCAAGCTCCAGAAAGGTAGTAAAGACATCATAAAAGTAATCCATGTGACTCCAGTGGTTTAACTTCAATTTTATGAAGTGACCAAGCGGCAACCTTCCGGTCTCTCTCTTGAATCCAACATGGAAGTGACTTAAACTGCAATTCATCAACTGTCCACTAGAGACAGGCTCCAAAAGGGAGTCAAATATGTATCTCCCCCATGTTAAAATGCCCAACTTTACAGCAGAAAAAATGTTTACAGCCTGGTCAAAAAAGAGGTTTTGGTCTATATAGCTAATTTTGCCCTTCATGACAACTGTGAGGGGGTGAATTTTTTTTATAGCTCATCCGTTTAAATGATATTACGCCTTAAAGTTCTGCATAATTAAAGGCATGGCTACTTGAGTGACAGATGGATTGCCACTATGGTCGAGCTAGGCTGGCGTGGTTTCAGCAACCTCAGCCAGTCACCTCAGCTCCACCCACGTCCCGTCTCTTTGCCCATTTTCAGTTACCCAGGAGTGACGTGCGGTGACACGCTACCAAGATGGCAACGGCCGACTTTAAGCTTCAAAAATGCTCTTCAGAAACCTACGGGTGACATATTTTTTTTTACAGTCTATGGAAGTGACGCAAAACCCCCCCCCGAAAAAAAACATTATAAATGAATAAACTTTATTTACAAAATATTAATCTCCAACACATTCACAAGAGCACCATGATACATACATATTGTGTTGACTTAAAAGCAAACGTGAGCGTGCGTTGAAGATTAATATTTAGTAAATAAAGTGGTAAATTATGTTTGGTTTTTTTGCACAAACAAAGCACACGCATTTCTTCAGTTTAAACCACTGGAGTCACATGGATTACTTTAATTTTTTCATTTTTGGGTGAACTATTCCTTTAATTTGGATTTAAACACTAATTAATTTCATAATTCGATTGTCTTTGAAATATGGATAAAATGTACTGCTGAATGTACTGACAAGAATGGTAAACTTCTACTAAATGTAATTTAGTAGAAGTTTACCAAGTTTACCATTTACCATTTACAATGTAATTTCTACTAAAACTTGTATGTCATGTATTTAAATATATTTGTAATTACACATTTGTACTGATGAAGTTAATATTTTGTACATTTAAAATATATTTACCTTTAAATATATTTAAATAGACACTGCAGTTAAATTATAATAAACTACTTTACTTTTGCTTTATGTAAACACAACAAAAAAGTGTACCCTTATTAAATCACAGCAAAAGATTAGTAAAACATAATGATTTGACATTAAACGAAGTTCATGATTTACAAGTGTATTAAGAACATAGTCATGCATTTATTTTGAGGATACTTAATTGGCCTTTAATTTCATTGATATTATATTATATGCAAGTACAGTTTAAAAAATATATACACTCACCTAAAGGATTATTAGGAACACCATACTAATACTGTGTTTGACCCCCTTTCGCCTTCAGAACTGCCTTAATTCTACGTGGCATTGATTCAACAAGGTGCTGAAAGCATTCTTTAGAAATGTTGGCCCATATTGATAGGATAGCATCTTGCAGTTGATGGAGATTTGTGGGATGCACATCCAGGGCACGAAGCTCCCGTTCCACCACATCCCAAAGATGCTCTATTGGGTTGAGATCTGGTGACTGTGGGGGCCATTTTAGTACAGTGAACTCATTGTCATGTTCAAGAAACCAATTTGAAATGATTCGAGCTTTGTGACATGGTGCATTATCCTGCTGGAAGTAGCCATCAGAGGATGGGTACATGGTGGTCATAAAGGGATGGACATGGTCAGAAACAATGCTCAGGTAGGCCGTGGCATTTAAACGATGCCCAATTGGCACTAAGGGGCCTAAAGTGTGCCAAGAAAACATCCCCCACACCATTACACCACCACCACCAGCCTGCACAGTGGTAACAAGGCATGATGGATCCATGTTCTCATTCTGTTTACACCAAATTCTGACTCTACCATCTGAATGTCTCAACAGAAATCGAGACTCATCAGACCAGGCAACATTTTTCCAGTCTTCAACTGTCCAATTTTGGTGAGCTTGTGCAAATTGTAGCCTCTTTTTCCTATTTGTAGTGGAGATGAGTGGTACCCGGTGGGGTCTTCTGCTGTTGTAGCCCATCTGCCTCAAAGTTGTGCGTGTTGTGGCTTCACAAATGCTTTGCTGCATACCTCGGTTGTAACGAGTGGTTATTTCAGTCAAAGTTGCTCTTCTATCAGCTTGAATCAGTCGGCCCATTCTCCTCTGACCTCTAGCATCAACAAGGCATTTTCGCCCACAGGACTGCCGCATACTGGATGTTTTTCCCTTTTTCACACCATTCTTTGTAAACTCTAGAAATGGTTGTGCGTGGAAATCCCAGTAACTGAGCAGATTGTGAAATACTCAGACTGGCCCGTCTGGCACCAACAACCATGCCACGCTCAAAATTGCTTAAATCACCTTTCTTTCCCATTCTGACATTCAGTTTGGAGTTCAGGAGATTGTCTTGACCAGGACCACACCCCTGAATGCATTGAAGCAACTGCCATGTGATTGGTTGATTAGATAATTGCATTAATGAGAAATTGAACAGGTGTTCCTAATAATCCTTTAGGTGAGTGTATATACTTTTAAGATTTGAAGTCCACTAGTTTACATCCAATACAATTAAGCACACTTCTTTTTCACAAGGGAGATGCTGGTCTCCTGCATGGCATGCTGCTGTGCTGATGTTGCCACCAGTCAAAAATTATACCGGCCCTAACCAGTATGGAAATCGACTGCAGTCTAAGCTGGTCTTTTCAGCAAGGATGGTTGTTTGTAGGTGTTCTCAAAGACAAGTCAGTTCACTCGTTGGCCATCTTGGCATCATCCCTGGTCAGCTATTTTCTTTGTTGGTACCCCAGTGCAATGTTTGACTGGTTAGATCGGGCAGTTAGCCCTTGCTGGAAATGCTCTATCTCCACCATTCTGTGGATACAAATTTCTCCCTTGATTTCCTTGCAAACCCAGCAAGCAATTTTGCGTTTAAAAGAGTCTAATAGCCGGGAATTGCTGGGAAATGTCTGTGTATTCTGACACTTTTGACATTGTGATATTTTCTTGTATGTTTAACTTTAAAGATTTGTCACATGGCATTTATGCCTGTCGCATTCTAGCATAGTACTCATACTTTTTCTACCATATACAGTACAGCAGAAATAATGAGTGTAGAGTGGTGGTATGCTGTTCGAAATTCAGTCATTCTGTTATTAGAGGAGATATTTAGATAAGACAGAGGGGAATGGAATCGGAGCGGACCACGGGCCTGGACTTGGGTTGCCGGAAGCGCTGTTGCGCCATATGCTGGAGCGCTGCCCACAAGGCTATGGCCCTGAACCAAAATTCATTTTAATTAAATGTAAAATATGCTCAAAATAGAAGAGGTGTATTCAAGTCATTGCTTGTGTGAATTGCATTTTTAATATGTTCATGAATAAATTAATAGTTAAGTCAAAACAATAACTGTGACGTAATTTGGTCAGAATGTGAAAGAGGAAGTAATATGAAATTTCCCAGCGATGGCATTTTATTTCTGATCAAAATCACTTGAATGCACCTCACATTGTGATTAGGATTTTCAAACTCTTAGGTAAGAACTTCTCAGGCGGACTTGAATGCAGAATGATTATTCCGTTCATTTTTTGACAAGCGGTCCGTCTCCTCCTCCTTATTCTTTTTCTGATGTTCTGCAACATAAATACACGGTTATGCACAGCATAACATGATCTCAGAGAAAAGCTCCCAAGTCATATAGATCACAATTGATCTCTCAGTGGGATTGACAGCATGGAAGTGTTTGTCAGCCGTGCACATTCCACTTGTTCATTATGACCCTTGGGTTTTGGGGTCTGTATGACTAACTGCAGTCACTCAGAAGCTGCCGGTCAATATAAAGACATGTGTAACAGAGACAGACTGCATTTACGACCTGTCTCGCCTGTAATTACAATGTGTCATGCACATGGCAGCAGCGTCTCCACTCTAATTAGCCTCAGGTTCATGGACTGTATTCAGACTCGTGTCTCTGAGAAGTTTCTGAATTCACCTCAGAGTTGTCTGATTCACAGCCGGTGCCCAGGTTGCGTTGACGTGCCGGGGTCATGACCTCGGCAACTCTTCGTTCCGCCCGTCCGTAACCGGTGTGTGTGTGTGGGCGAATGTAGATGAAGATTGGTGTTGAATCTTTAAAGAGCCCGGCGCCTGCCTTTCGTGTTTAGCACGCTGCTCATGAGCTTGCACCTGCAAGGTTCGGATATTTCAATTAAAAGCAAAGCTGAGAACTGTGGTTAAAAGCATGGAGGGCAGCTATGCGCCACTGCTCCCCCCTCTTCCCTACTTCCCTGACTCCGTCGCAGAAACACAAAGGCTATTTTCGGAGAGCCAATGCACAGTGGGGCGAGCGGGCAGGCTGAGGTACTTGCCTAAAAGCACTCATGACTTTTTAATTTTTGTGGCTGAGGGGCTGTCGTCCGGCGGTCGCGGAGCATACCCTAACGTTGGCACAAAATAGAGGGATCAAATCCTCACCCGTCGAGTTAGCTCTTTCAGAAAGCGAGAGAGGGCGAGAAAAAAAGAGGGGAAGGCGGGGAAGAGAGTTTCGAGATGGAGCGAAATTGTTAGATTAGTGCATTCAGAAGTTACTCGCAATGGGCGAAGGCTGATAAGGAGACTGTGAAATGGCCTACAAAAGAGGACAAAGAACAGGGGACTGACAGACAGAGATACTTTGCATCGTCTGACTAGTGAACAGAGAGAGAGACGCAGAGGACAAGATGAGGATGAGCCAGCCATCTCCAGAGAAAACAAAATGATATCTCTTCCAAAAAGAGCACGCTGGCAGACAGTCTCATGGGCGTCATTCAGTATTAACCCATCGCTGTGTCTGATTCATCTGTGACACCTGTTTCCTACATATGGATTGTTCCCGCCGCAATAATACAAAACAAATAAATATGTTTATGGCATTCTCGTCCTGTCTCGCCCAGTTACGGCATTTCAATCCAAAAAAGATTTATTGAGTTTGAAAAGCCACAAAAGTGATAGACAGAGAGGGCCTGATGAATTATGTATGCCTCACGTTGAACTCGCCCTATGAGAAGTGCAAAATGGTGTTAGTATTCGAAGGTGTATGCATACAATGTCAGGGGTGAAAAGGTAATAGGCCATTGTTTCTGAAACCCTAGGAATAAGTATTTCCACAGGTTCTTTATTAGCTCTATATGTATATGCCATAGCAAAAGTTATTTCAATTTTGTCTTGAGACCTGCCTGAAAGTAAAGCTTCAGATCTGGACTCAATAAAGCATGCTTTCTGCCATAGTGACAGCTCTTATCTAAAATCAAAATGTAATTTAGTCTATCTGAGAAAATGCTCATAAATAAATCTGAATGTATTAATATAATCCTGCGCGTGAAGTATGCATGACTGTGTTTAAGTGATTCTAATAAAATTCTGAAGCGTTTAATGCCGGTTTAAAATACCAATGCGCTACTCACCACTGTGACGCCAATGTTTCCTAATGGGTTTCATTTAAATATGTTCATTTGCGATTTTCTCCACCAATTAATTTCTATCTCGAATATTGTAGATGGAGATTATCCCAGGGATTACAATGTTGGTTGGGAGGTGAGGCGGGGTAAAAAAGACACTCTCCATGTGTATTTACCCGCAGCTTAGTGATGTAGATGTAAAAAAAAATGGGTCTTGCATATGCAAAATAAAAGCGTTGGCCATCTGGCTTCCTGTCAATTTGTCATTTGCTAATATTCATTTCCAAATGTGGAGCGCTAACAGACATTTATGATGCAAATCGCAAGCTATAACTCTTGTCAGTGTGGCAAGCAGCATTAATCCGCCAAATCACTCATCCCAGCGGGTGCCAGGAACATTAGAGCCACCCGACTCTGACGATGGGACTCCACTGCACTTTGTGATGCCCAGATTTATAAAGGCCACCGGGTACGAGCGGGGCCAGTGCCAACAAGAGACTGGACATACTTTTTATGGATACTCTATTCTGTGCCGGATTAGAAATGATAGACATTTCTAATCCGGTATATCTGGTCTTGAAATTAATATATGTTAATTGTTGCGTATAACATATCACATTATATTACTGATGTTAGCAAGCTATTAGCTTAGCCACCTGTGTCAAGTCAAGTCAACTTTATTTATATAGCGCTTTTTACAATGCCGATTGTTTCAAAGCAGCTTCACAGTGTTACACTGGAAAATATTGCAACAGAATTTGATTCGGCTGTACAGCCGCTCTGGAGAAAACGGGTCAGTCTTCTAGATCATTTCAATTATCATATAGTGACAATATGGGCAGATCAGTAATTTAGTTGATATAGTTAATTTAGTTTAGTAATTAAATTTATTTGGATATTTAGTTGTAAAATGTAGTGTCCCCAACTGAGCAAGCCAAGCCAAAGGCGACAGTGGCAAGGAACCAAAACTCCATCAGGTGGCATAATGGAGAAAAATAAACCTTGGGAGAAACCAGGCTCAGTCGGGGTGCCAGTTCTCCTCTGGCCAATTAACAAACAGTGTATGATTATTATTTTGGCAGCCTTACAGGTCAGAAGTCATATTAGATCGGAATATTCGAAAGATCGGAGGCATCACGTCGGAGACGGGTTTATTGATGACGTGTCGATTAAACAATTATTAAATAGGAATATTCGAAAGATCGGAGTCATCACGCCGGAGACGGATTCATTGAGGATGCCATGCCGATGAGGCAATTTCAAGTATCATATTAAGAATTGCACTTTTGAGATAAGGTACTTAGGAGTGATAATTCCAAATAATGTAGAAAATCTATGTAAGTGTAATTATGATACTTTAGAAACTACTATAAGAAACTATTTTAAAAGGTGGAAAATAACCTCACTGTCATTTATCTTTTTTTTAAAAAGAAAGATAAGTACTATTCTTATTTCTGTTTCAAAATCTTTCCGTTTATATAGTTTCAAAAAGTGGCAGAGCATTTTTAGAAAATGTATCTGGAATGAGGGGAAACCAAGAGTAAAACTTAAGATTTTACAAAATAGTAAAGAAATTGGGGGGTTAGCATTGCCAAATTTGGAGTATTACTATTACTATTATTTGATAATATATCAAAGTGGAAATATACTTGATGCAATTAGTACATTAATATTCTGTGGGAGAAAGAAAAATGAGAATATTAGTTATTATTGTATGGGTGAAACTTTTAAATGTTGGAGAAGAATTTGCAAAGTGATGAATATTAGCGATCATGAGATGGTTTGTTTAAGTGGCTTAGAGATCCAGATTTTAAACCAAATACTTTTGATGATGTATTTAAGGTTTGGGCTAGTAAAGGGCTTATAAGATTTGATAAATTTTTTGGAGACAACGGGACATTTGAGAGCATAGGGGGAAAATATCTATTGTCTAGGAAACTATTTTACAAATCTCTTCAAATAAGAAGTTATTTAAAGTATGAAATTAAAGTAAAAACTTTAGACGATATTCACCCTCTGTTGCGCTCTATGATTAAAGTTAGTCAAATGAATAGAGTAGATCATTTGATAGGACGAATAAATAATATATTTAAAGAAATTAAGGTTACAGCTTTACATAATATTAAAACAAAATGGGAAATTGAACTAGACAATAAAATAACAGAAGAAGAAACAAAAGTTTGGTTGGAAACAAAGTTTTAAGAACAATGCAATCTCCATATTGGCAAGAATATGCTTGGAAAGTTTATATGCAATATTTTATAACACCAGACATCTAAGTATAATCATTTATCTTTAGGATATTGGAGAAGTTGCAGTGAACTTAAAGCTTATTACACTCATATATTTTATACTTGTAAGATAATAAAACAATTTTGGACAGATGTAACTCAGGTAAGGGAGGACATTTTTAAGATAAAGATACAATATATAATTTTGGGTATAGGACCTATGCAAATTTTGGAGAAGGCAAGAAACCCCAGTTTTAAAAGATTGGTTAGATCTAGTTTATAAAGTGCACTATATGGAGAGGATAACATATGAAATTAGGAGCAAAAGTATACATTTTGAAAAGATATGGGCACCTCTAAAATCAAAGAATATAATATAAAATAAAGGAATATACTGTATATTACATGATTTCCTTCTTTTTTTTTCATATGTAAAAGTGTCTAACTATGTATTTATTGGTTATTCTAAATGTGTGTTTTTTTGTGTGTTGGTGGTGGTATTATCACACACACAAAAAAAAGAAAAGAAAGTAGATGGAAAAATCAGTATTAATTATTAGGAAAAACATATGTCTTTAAAGGAAATGTCCATTTGTATAATTGTGTTAAATGTGTTTGAAATTAAAGACATAATAAAGTATAAAAATAAAAAAAAATGCACTTTTGAGTAGCTAGTGCTGTTATGATCTCTGTGGTTTTCATCTCAGGGTCGCCTTAGGCCCTGCTGTGATGGTACATAATAAATTAGTAGTTAACTCAAGGAAAACGCTAAATAGGAAACCTATAGGAAGTGAGTGGTGCACTTTGACAAAACTGTCAGACCAACTTAAAACAAAACTAGATTTGTTCAGTTCTTTGATTAGTCACACTGCTCGTTGAAACTTCTTATCTAGAAACAAAACCACTTGTCACGTGGTTGCACTTGCAGTGGTTCTAGGGATGTTTTTATTTTAAAACTATTTTTTTGCTGGTGCACGGGTCCCATTTTAATGATCTCGCCTTGCAGTTGAATGAGTTTTGAGTTTGCAATTACGAGAATGAGCACATACAGAGGTGTTCAGGGACTGGGTTCACAAAACATTCCTGAGAATAAAATTATTCAAAATTTTATTCTTATTTTCTAATTTAGGAATAAAGTTAAGAATATTTTGTATTTCCAAAAAACATTTCTAAAGTATGTTCTTATCTTTTAGTTAAAGGGATAGTTCAACCAAAAATGACCCCATGATTTACTCA
>CM077196.1:37147826-37248274 GCA_039654625.1 Rhinogobio ventralis
CCGCTACCACATTCAGGCGCCCTGGGATGTACATTGCCCTGACTGAGAGCAGTTTCCCCTGGACCCACAGGAGGACAAGGCGAGCCAACTTGTACAAATGACAAGACCTCAGATCCCCCTGATGGTTTATATAGGAGACCACCGATGTGCTGTCTGTGCATACGAGCACATAATGGCCCCTGAGATATGGCAGGAAGTGCTTCAGAGCCTGAAACACTGCCAGCATTTCTAGGCAATTTATGTGCCACGAATTATGACGCTCCTGCCAAAAGCCCTGGGCCAAGCGACCACTCATGGTCGCCCCCCAACCCATAAGGGAGGCATCTGTGGTCAGAGATACCCTCTGACATGGTGCCCCCAGTAACAGGCCTTGGGCCAGGAACCAAGCATCCTTCCACATGACCAAGGTGCGGAGACACCGCCGTGTTGCCTTGATCACATGAAAGGGGTTTCCCCTCGGGGAAAATCCCTTGGTCTTGAGCCACCACTGCAAAGGTCTCATGTACAGCAGGCCACAAGGAATCACGTTGGACGCTGCTGCCATCAGACCTAACAGTCTCTGATACTGCTTCACAGTGAGTGACTGGTCTAATTTCACCCCTTTAACAGCCGAGAGGATCGACCCTATGCGAGACTCTGATAAGCGGGCCTGCATAGAGACCGAATCCCACCTCACGCCTAGATACGTTATTCTCTGAACTGGAGAAAGAACGCTCTTCTTGGAGTTGAGCCTCAGCCTTAACTTCTATATATGCGCGAGAACAACATCTCAATGTTGAGCCGCGCGACGAGCTGACTGTGCTAAAATCAGCCAGTCGTCGATATAATTGAGAATTCGAATCCCCTGCATACGCAAGGGGACTAGCGCGGCGTCCACACACTTTGTGAACGTGCGGGGTGACAAAGCTAGACCGAAGGGAAGCACCCGATATTGGTACGCTTCTCCCCTGAAAGCGAACCTCAGGTACTTCCTGTGCTGCGGAAGGATGGAGACATGGAAATATGCATCTTTGAGATCTATCGTGACAAACCAGTCCTCTGACCTGATTGTAAGCATCCTGAACTTGAGTTTTGCTACAGTGCGGTTGAGGATGCGAAGATCTAAGATAGAGCGCAGCCCTCCATCCTTCTTCGGCACAATGAAGTACCGGCTGTAAAAGCCTGACTCTTTGTCGGGCGGGGAAACCCTCTCTATAGCCCCTTTCTGCAGCAGAGTCTGTACTTCTTAAAATATTACCAGAGCCTGTTCGGGACCCACCACCGTGGGTAGAACCCCGTTGAAACTGGGTGGACGACATCTGAACTGAATGGCGTACCCAATTCTTATGAACCGCAGGACCCACTGAGATATATTTGGCAGATTCTCCCACTCTGACACAAAATCTACTAAGGGTATCTACTAAGTGGTGAGATCTAATAAGTGGCGAGTCTTCAACCCCCGCATCAATACTGCAGATATCGACCTCCTCGGAGGAAGACAGCTGCAGCGCAGGCCCCCGAACCCAGAGAAGCAGCCGCGGATCTGACGGGTGAAGGCTGAGATAGGGCGGAGCCCATCTCAAGCCCAACCGTCAGATCCATTTGCGAACCCCACGACAAGAGCTGCCGCTGTGCCTCGGCAACAGCGGGGCCCGAGCCGCGGGGAAAGCAAACCGGGATGCCCTCCTCGAAGAGCGCCTGGCGCGATCGCAGCACACGCAAAGGCAACGTCTCACAATGCTCGCAGCCATCCCCCTCGAGAGCCGACTGTGCATGCTGCTCACCCAAACAAACAACACACATTAAGTGTGTATCCCCACTCGTGATGTAACGTGAGCAGGGAGGTACACACCTAGTGAACTGTTGTTCCTCTGTGGGAGATTTTATGGCTCCTTTGTTTCAAGCTTGATTCAATGGGTCTGTGCCCATTTATCCTCTATTTAATGCAACAAACACACACTGCATCCTCTGAAGAAGGGACATACATGAAAGTGTAAGTCGTGAAACGAGCATTAATTTGATAGGAGACCAGACATATATGAGGTTACATGAACTAGTACGTTGCTCATAAGACATGCATAAACGAAATACCATACAAGAGACCCTTTACAAAACAGTTTAAATTGTACACGCATTGTCCTGGGGTGCATGTTCATTTATAGAACAGTTTTTCTATAAATGAATGCAGGAAAGTCCTTTTTAAGGGCATTGGGTCCCTTTTCAAAAAGAATCAATTTAGAGTCACAGCTCTCTGGAAATTACTTTAGGTCGTAAACCAAGTCTTATCTGATGGTAGCCATGGTAACAGAGACCTTCCCTGCTCTTCTGGGGGGGTGGTTTCACCAAACTTTGTTGGGAGAGTAAGTTTGCTGGATCATTCATTAAATATAATGCATAAATAAATGTGTCTGATTTGTCTCAGTCATTACAGCACAATTGAATAAACTTCTTTTTTGTAGCCAATAATGACTCACAGGTGAGGGCGGCACTTTATCATCTGTGTCTGAAGATTGGGAAGCTTCACTAAGTTGACATGTCTCGGTACAAAAATAACTTGGGGTAGTTGTGGCCTAATGGTTAAAGAGTCAGACCCGAACCCGAAGGTTGCAGGTTTGAGTCTCAGTACTGGCAGGAAATGTAGGTGGGGGAGTGAATGAACAGCTCTCTCTTCCACTCTCATTGCCCTTGAGGCAAGGCACCTAACTCCAATCGTGCCCCGGGCGCAGCAGCAAAAAAAAAAATGGCTGTCTGTGTTCAATACTTACTGCTGTGTCTGTGCACTTAGAAATGCAGAGCACAAATTCCGAGTATGGGACACCACACTTGCCTATACTTCACTTCACTTTACTATTGTTGCTAATGCCTTATTCACTGCTATAACCCGATCTGTAACCCAACAGATTACTAGGCATTGTAAAAACATTTTTTTATAATGACACATAATTATTGTTTGTTAGCGAGCTAGACTGAAGATGGCTGAACTAAAATGATTGCCAATCATTTAACTATTAGCATAGCTGTTCTTTCAAATACACAAAAAAATGCTATTTCTTTCTGGTCTCACATTTAATTTTAAGTCCATTCCAAATAATTCCATTCCTAAAGTCAGCAGATTCCATTTGGGGCTGATGTGAACTCAATCAGGAAAAACTGTGTGGGTTTCTCATTCTTCCTGGACTTCTATGTCATGGGTGTTACATTCATTTGATATCTGAAACTAGCCATGGAGCCCAGCTGTGCACATATTCTTATGCATGGTAGACAACGAAAGCACTCACTTTTTTAAATAAATCTGTTAATGTGCCCATCACCACATATTTACCTTGGCCAGACCCTAACCTGTGCTGTAGAAATCTATTCCTGTGACCAGGGCACATGTATTTAAACCACATAAGTCTGCAGTTTTCACAGCAAAATGCTGATCACAAGCAGTTTGCACCACAGTTCTTGCCCTCTCCCATGTTTGTATAACCAGATGCTTATTTAGTCTATTTTTATAGGTGTGGTCAGTCTTACTCAAACTCCAGAATTCCATGAAGTTTATCTATACGGGTGCCATGTTAACCACAAGCACGGTGCAGATTCCAGCCATCGCTGCTTTATGCTGACTACAGAGGTTAATTGCACCCGACCTCACATGCAAGACCATCGCCGGCCACTATTGTGTCCTGCCAAACACGATAATTAGTGTTCTGAAAAGAACTCCTCTCTCCTTTTGTTTCTGACCAGAGCCTCTCAGCTACTGATGCACTATATATGAATAATTGAGTAGCGAGATGAGATTCAGCAAGAAGACATGTAAGACGTGTGAAAACACTGTTATTAGCATAATGTCTGAGTGTTTGGATCCATGTCTGCGGTCTGCTCTACCATCCAGCCTGGTTGGCCCATGTGCACAAATGCCCTCTGCTTCTCGACGGAGCCAGGCGTAGTAGTCTAAACACAGTAACAGGGCTCTGGCTGAAATAGAACTTTTGGAGTGACGGGTCATGGGGTCAACGATGAGGTGTTTAGGGATGTGGAGTGCAGTGAATGGGCACTGCAGCTGGAAGTGAGGTCATAGGTGTCAGAGGGATGGTATAATTACACCATCTCGGAGCACCAACAGCCCTATTAAGAAGAACGATGGGGGAAAATGGTGGTCAAAAAGGTCTGTAGGAAGTGTGTGTGTATGTGTGTTATGGAGTGCCATTACTGGAGACTATCAGCAGGCTGAGATTGGAAACTGCTGTTTGTCTGCTCAAATTGTTTTGTGTATGTTTTCAAACATAAAAGTTCTTGTTTGGTCACCCAGTCTCAACTCCCCATATGTCTTGCTTGTTCCGCTCACAAAATAATAAATTTTTTTCTTCTTTTGTTACCAGCTTTTGCTCCCAGATGCATGGCCATTGTGCGGATTCTAGCCTCAATATTGTTTTGTCCCCTGTGAGGACACATTCTGTCTCTGTTTACTAAACTCAGATGGAAAAGCCAGAGTTTTGATGCTTCTCCGTTTCAAGTCACTCTGATGTAAAATATGGCTGACGTACCCTTGACAGCTCAGAGCTGCATCCTTTGCTGTCCCTCCCATCCGAAACGCATAAGACGGATGTTCCTAATGCGAACCGTGTTCTTCACCCTCATAACAAATAAATAAACCAGTGTCCAAGCCAAGCCCTGCCCGCTTTGGAACACAGACCGCTATAAATGTAATGAAGGCGGATGGTAATTCTTCTTTCTGTCAAAGCCATGCAGCCATTAGCATTTACATCCAGCCCTGCCATTCACTCAGTCACCTCGCGGCGCTCTAGCCAGCACACGCGCAATGATAAGAATCACAATCAGTGGCCTTTCCGCATACATATATTACAATGCCAGCCTCCAGATACAATGCAGAGCTCCTGACTATTAACAAGTGTGCTATCTCTCCAACACAGGGGTTTCAGGTGTAGGGGAGGGGTTGGAAGAAAGCGGGAGGAATCCGACAGCTTGTTCTGTGCTGTTGGAGTGTCAGTATCTCTAAGGCCCAGTGAAATGACTGCTTGAACAGATGGGGCCTAGACCGTCCTTTCCATTTGGAATTATTGCCTCGGATGCCATTTAGTCATGAAGAATGCAATGTGTGATTTCCTGTAGGGGAGCCTAAAAGGGTGTATCAGCCCATAATTATACTGCATATTTGTCATTTTTGTGTTTGTTTGTTTGTTGACTCATTCTTTTGTGAGCCTGGCATTAAGTGAGTGAGGTTTTGGACAGTGCCATGTCATACGGTCAGGTGCTCTACCATAATGGAGCCAGTGAAATAATAATGTGTGGATGGAATGCTTTCCCACCACCCCATCAACTAATTAGGATCTAATTATCCAGGCAAGTGTAAACAATCGCAGCAGATGGCAGAATGCGCAGAATTAACTCTAATGACCCGGGGCTCAGTGGAATTCTCATTTCGATGCCTTTGTTATTTTCCTCCATTATTCTTTGCCCTACTTTCTAAATACAGTTCGTAGCTGCCTCCTCGTGCCATGCTACAGTGCTTTCCTGCTTTCGATCTTTCTTCTTTCCACTTCGCTGAGGTGTTTGCACATCATGTAATTTATCTTCTCACTAAGATCAAGTTTGTAGCTTGCACTCGCATTTTCTGGTTTTGTATGCCACCTACTAGCATTAAATTAGACAGGAAGACAAGCCCTAAGATGCAGTGCTCTGTAAGTAGACACATAATTACAGCACACATGTCATTAAAACTTCAGTGCTCCCTCTGCTTCACTCCAAAATTCACTACTCAAGTCCATCAAAACAGTATCTGACTTCACAGAGTCCACTGCATGAAGAGAGAAGCATGTAGTCAGGGCAACTGATTGGGATTCTCAGAGGCATTGACAGAAGGGTGAAAAATAGATGTGGATGAAGTATGAGGGTGCACGGCATCTCATTAATTGATGGTTGGCGTGCACAGTTGCTTCTCCGTGTTGTGCCAAGCGCTCTGGTGCCTAATTAATCTCATGGATATCAGAGACACGTCCCAGGGCGCATGCATCCCCTGGTGTTGCGTTACAGAGATATTGAGAACCAGAGAAGGAGGAAGGAAGATGAAACAAGAGGGAGGGAGAATATGCAAACAGAGGTGAGCAGAAAGTGTAGTTATAGAGGGAAATGCAAGGAGACAGCCTATGCACAACGCCAGAGACTGTGACGAAGTGGCAGAGAAAGAAGAAGTGACAAAAGGTAAGAAAATAGATAGGTGTTGAAGGAAAGAGAGGGCGGGGGAAGAATGTGTGCTGGCATTGTGTCGATGCCGCCTTCAGGAGGCTGTGCTCGGATAATTCAATCTGCCGACCATTGACTGCCCCCTATTCTGTCTTCACTCCTAATTAAATCTCTATTTGATAGCTCAATGCCGCCTCTAATTGTGTTCGAGCTACGTCACTGGCTGCCCGCAGCCCTCTGGATCAAAATCGCAATGCCGTGCTACATTACACCTCAATTAATCGCATCAATTACACATCCATTAACCCACGGCAACCTACTCATACGGCAGTCAAAGACAGATGTGCTGAGAAAACCCGAGGAGCTAATGAAATTCAGAGCTATGAGAGATTGCAAATTACCCCACCGGTTGAATTGCAACAGAAGTCAAACAAAGTAATTCTGAGTTCCTTTATTATTCTACACCTCATTCAACAGACCTGTGGTGCTTTTCAAAGAAAGAAAACAACAGTAAAATAAAAGCTTTTTCTTCTTTCTTGGTGCGATCACAATCTGCCTAAACAAAAGAACCCTTGAAGCACCCACCCTTGTGCCTCACAAATGTAATTTTACCAGCCAATACACTAAAAGATGCTGCACACAGTAACATGTGGGTTGAAACACTGAATGTGACAATTGTGCTGTGACCACACTGCTGTTGCATTTGCATTTGTCTTTATGTGGTGACATGGTTGTTTGGCCAGAAGGGTAATGGGGCTCTTCACCTTGCTTCCAGGGTGGAGGGCACTTTGCACGCTTTGGGAGTTGATGAAGTGTAAATCGGCAGGGTGCCGGTTGTCACGGTGACAACCGCTACTGACAGAGTGACAGATCAGGCTGACCTTCAGCAGGGACCAGGAGCACAGTGTGGGATTGTCCCTGTGCCAGTCTTGTACAGTCACCTGGACCAGCATATAAACAAACATGCACATGCTGACTTCTCCAGTATTGCACCTAAAGGCTAGGGGCATGGCCATCATTACATCTACAGGAAGTGCTATGCTCTTTTTTTGGCAGGGAAAGCAGAGGTGACTATTGCCCCAAAGTTCTGCACTGATTTAAGAAAAGGTGCCTTGCAGCTTTAAGAGCCAGAGGTTGCCTAGACCTGGCATCCACTTATTCTAAGCCTTTGTGATGAGAAGAACAGAACTGGCAAATGTGCTTACGCACAGGTGCCAGAGGATTAAGCGGAAATGGACATGGCCCTTACTGTGTTGGAATAAGGGAGGGAACACCAGAACAAGTGTTCAGTCCGAGCCCAGAGAGTATGATTGCATGCCAGCATGTTGCGGTGAAAGCTCTGAGGGTTATGCTTTATGGATCCCGGCTGGTGCCTGTGGCCTTTGTCTCAGAGCTATTAAAATTCTGTGTGTGCTGCAGCAGCAGCCTGAGTGGAGCGTTGCCATTTGAGGTTGGCTGTCAGGTTAGTGGAAGTGTTTCTTTGTCATTTCTAAGGTAGCCAGTGGTGGCAAGGTGGATAAGGGCACTGCAGAATGATGCTCTCAGCCGACCAAGCATGAAGAGAACATTAAACGCCCCCTGACTCAGGCCAGCTTAGCTTGCCCGTTGCAGGGCTCCTCCACCGCAGAGGAACCACTCTTAGGTTTTCCATCTGGACCAATAATCCATGCCACCCAACACCCACACACACACAGAAACATACAATGTGTTGAAGGAACCTCAACATAGCACACTTAATTCCCCCAGTGTATGTTGGCATGCTTCCTATCTCCTGCCACCCCCATGAAGACTAACACAAAAAGGCACCTTCCTTTAGTTGTATCTTTTTTTTCTTCTTCCACTTCCAAACCACAGGGATTCTGATGAGAAATGGCACCTGCGTTATGGCTCATTAAGGCTGAGTTTAGCTTCATCCTGACCTGGGGTTTCTTGCTCTCTGTGGGCACGCTCTCCTGCGGACCTAACCCGCCCACTCAGAGCAGGATTTTAGAGTGAGAAACAGAGCTGCTTAACCCTGCCTGAGCCCCAGCAGATCAAAGCCTGGTGCTCAAACAGTGAAGCGGCCACAGGCACTGACTGACATTCTCATTACAATATGGAGATCGCTCTCAGCACCAAGAAGCTTCCTATGAGGACAATGTCAGACCTCTGCAAACTAGTCTGTGCTCTGCCTCCATTTCATGCTAACATAACCTTTCGTCTGACATAATAGGGAGACGAAACCCATGGGAGTGAATTTTTTACCACACTGTGTATTCAGCCACAAAGGCTCTGTTCATTTCTTTGTATCTAAAACAACACAGCTGCGCCAACCCTTTTGAGATCTCTCGACCACGAAATTTAATGATTTAGACAAACAGCATAACTTTCTTCAGAAGCAGTTTAAGAGGAATCATATGGAACATTTTCTAAGATGTTTCTCCTAAAATTCCTTCGAAAAAAAAAAAAAAAAGACAATCGTGGGACAATTGGTAACCTACAGTAAGACGTAGGTAAGGCATTAGCTGCTATTAGCCACCCGTAGCCCCTTTACCAGGTTGTTTGGTAACTAATCATTTAAAAAGCTTCAGCCACCAAAGGAAACAAAATGGCAGCTCTGCCAATAGAATACTTTGACAGTGGACTGAACAAATGTGAGTTTTAGGGTACGTTTACCCGACAACGATATGCTCAAAATGGAGACGTTTTTTCTTTGAGTTTTCCGGCTACAGACGACATCATTGTCAAAACGATCCCCATTCACACGGATCCAAAAAAATTACTAAAAACGCTGTATTCTACCACTAGGCCATTAGATGGCGAAAAAACACTATAGACTGAACATGTAATGCACATGTGCATAATGTCATCGTTTTCACAGATTCACGTTTTTATTGTTTACACGGAGACCGTTTTCAAAATTTTGCGTTTTCAAGCACCCAAAACGCCATTGTCGTGTGAATGAACGGCCAAAATGCATAAAAAGTTTTATGTTTTTAGCTGAAAATGGTGTCATGTAAACATCCCCTTAATCTATTATTGTTAGCGGCCACTTAGTATGAGGATTGCCTTTTAGTGAGGATTACTAGGTGAGAGTTACGTCAACTAATTAGTATTCATTTGGTGATGAGGTTCATACACATTTTTTAGACCAGCCCAACGCCTATGGTATGGATTATAGTCTACATCTATACAACTGCATATTATTGAAGATTCAGGAGTTTGATAAGAAAAAAAATAATTGAGTACATTATATCATGTTTATACATTATGTTTATACACTCACCTAAAGGATTATTAGGAACACCTGTTCAATTTCTCATTAATGCAATTATCTAATCAACCAATCACATGGCAGTTGCTTCAATGCATTTAGGGGGGTGGTCCTGGTCAAGACAATCTCCTGAACTCCAAACTGAATGTCAGAATGGGAAAGAAAGGTGATTTAAGCAATTTTGAGCGTGGCATGGTTGTTGGTGCCAGACGGGCCGGTCTGAGTATTTCACAATCTGCTCAGTTATTGGGATTTTCACGCACAACCATTTCTCTGAAATAACCACTCGTTACAACCGAGGTATGCAGTAAAGCATTTGTGAAGCCACAACACGCACAACCTTGAGGCGGATGGGCTACAACAGCAGAAGACCCCACCGGGTACCACTCATCTCCACTACAAATAGGAAAAAGAGGCTACAATTTGCACAAGCTCACCAAAATTGGACAGTTGAAGACTGGAAAAATGTTGCCTGGTCTGATGAGTCTCGATTTCTGTTGAGACATTCAGATGGTAGAGTCAGAATTTGGCGTAAACAGAATGAGAACATGGATCCATCATGCCTTGTTACCACTGTGCAGGCTGGTGGTGGTGGTGTAATGGTGTGGGGGATGTTTTCTTGGCACACTTTAGGCCCCTTAGTGCCAATTGGGCATCGTTTAAATGCCACGGCCTACCTGAGCATTGTTTCTGACCATGTCCATCCCTTTATGACCACCATGTACCCATCCTCTGATGGCTACTTCCAGCAGGATAATGTACCATGTCACAAAGCTCGAATCATTTCAAATTGGTTTCTTGAACATGACAATGAGTTCACTGTACTAAAATGGCCCCCACAGTCACCAGATCTCAACCCAATAGAGCATCTTTGGGATGTGGTGGAACGGGAGCTTCGTGCCCTGGATGTGCATCCCACAAATCTCCATCAACTGCAAGATGCTATCCTATCAATATGGGCCAACATTTCTAAAGAATGCTTTCAGCACCTTAGAATTAAGGCAGTTCTGAAGGCGAAAGGGGGTCAAACACAGTATTAGTATGGTGTTCCTAATAATCCTTTAGGTGAGTGTATATTATACTTTGAAATCTCTGAAATTTGATTGCATACTTTGGTATCTCTGCAAATCTTGGGACATTATAAGACATTGCTGGGTGATCTCAGGAGAGAAATCTTAAGGGAAAAAATGTTGTCTAGGAAAAACGGTTGAGATATCAAAGTAAGTCTCACTTGTGGTTTTTCTTTTCTTTTTCGGGATGACACTTTATAAGATGATGCAAATAATCGCACAGCCAAGCCACACATACATTTGCACACACATGTACAACTGCCCATCATATCTTCGTAGGGCGGATGCTGCTTTCAGCCAATCAATGTAGAGTCTGATTTTGCACCTGAGGTCTCTAATGGTGGTATGTTTATAGTGCGGCATTGCTAAGTGGATGTGCCTCTCCACTGGCTGTGCTGAATGGCAGTGCATTTACTGGAGGATAAAATGACTGCGGTGGCACGGTTGGCGAGCACTGTGCACTCAAGGTGGTGTGTGTGTATGTGTGTGTGTGTGTGTGTGTGTGGGGGGGGGGGGGGGGGGGGTTGTATGAAATGACTGGTAGTCTACATCTGCTCACAGAGGAATTGTTTTCAAGAGCCTGTTACCCAGTGGCAATGATTTGGAGGGTACCAGGATTAATTAAGCTGATAATAGTCCAACACCTTTAGATGAAAAGAATTAGCAATTCTTATGCAGGAGAGTGTGTGGGTGTGCATGTTTGATTGTTTTTATGGGTACTTACTGTATATGTATGTGCAGGACCATAGTGATATGTGTAGACCTAATGAAAGGTCTTCTTTCTCCATTATTAGGGCCCACTTGTCACAGGGCCCCAGACAACATTCCCACACTGTGAAAGCTCACGTGTATCATAAGTTAATATGTATCATTTGCTTGTGTGTATTTCTTGTTAGTGTGACCTCAGTCCAAACTACATAACTCTGTATATGCTTGATGGCACCCCCTAGAGGTGAGACTTCTTAACATGTCTTGCAGTGCAGCTTGCAGCACAGAGTAATTAGCAGAACAAACCTGCAATGGAGCTCTAGGGCTCACTAGCTTATTGCCTCAATTAATACAAGCTTTAATTGGCTTTTCACAAACACAATGACAATCAGATCCATGTCACCTACAGAGAACAACTCAGTGACGATCGATAGGTCCCATCATCTGCTCCTCGTGAGGGAAATGAAAGCACTTTGTCTCTTGGCTGAAGGCACCCGCACGCAGGGCTTTGTGTTTGTCTGAGAGTGTGTATAATCCGGCTGTTTTAGAAAGACTGAAGATGAATGGATTCCTCGGTACACTATAGCTCATTTTGTCAGGTTTGCAGGCGGAGCGACTGCATCTTAAAGTTATCTTCAAAACCTTCCCTCACTTAGCCCGTCAGCCCCCTGAAATTCTCACCTCACCCTCCCTCTATCATGACTTCAGATGTCTCTTCTTTCAGCTCCAGAGCTTCTCAGCATCACAAGAGACAAATCGTTTCTTAAATTGTCTTTTATTTTTTAAGAGGCCAAATTGAGTTTGTCAAATCGTGTTTAGCCTTTCAATGTTAATGGCTTCTTTTCCTTTGTTTCTGTCTCTCTCACTCTCAGCATGATGCGATTCAGCAGTGAGAAATGTTTCATCTTTCTTTGTTGTAAGTAAACAACACTCATTTCAAACATCATTTCAATCGTAGACTGTTGTATACGTGGCCTGGTGGGTAGTGCACAAGCTCTGACATGATACAATAAATAAAGAGCTGTATGAATCTTTGTATCTATTTCCTCGCATCCCCTGCAGTCATTGGCCGAGCAATGCCCGGTGGTGCCGTCACAGCAAGGTCACTGTCTAGAACTTCCAACCTTCACCCAAACAACAAAATCCATTGGAATCTTCAAAAAGATTCTGTAATAAAAATACTATATAAACTCAAAATATGTCATTGTATAACATATGGCTGCTAATATTATATTTATTTATTTGTTTGTTAATTTTATTTTAGATTATGTTAATATAAATAATGCATGTTACTTATAATGCTTTATTTGTTACATTAAAAAGTAATCTGATAAAATAATGCATTTACTTGTAATGTGTTACTTTATTTGTTACGACAAAAAGTAATTTGATAATGCAATGCACATTGCTTGTAATGCTTTACTCGTTACATCAAAAAGTAATCTGATAAAGTAATGCATGTTACGTGTAATGCTTTACCCCCAAAACTGCTAATTTCAGATGAAAACATCTGATGGCTTTTTTTCCCCCACAATCTCAAAACATCACTAGATCAATGTAGATTTCAGTCTGAGGTTTTCTCAGAGATCAGAGCTACTGTAGAAATGTGTCCATTTTAAATATAATCTGAATTATCAGCTAATAAGGGTAAATCGACACACTTTGGTACACTACAGGGAGTGTGAGCGTTTTCTACATAGTCTGAGCTGTACCATTACTGGTTGTCTAAACTGACTTCAGCTGAACATCAGCCTAAATGCATCATTTGTCCTGTTATCACTGTAAAGCTGCTTTAAAACAATATGTATTGTATAAAGCGCTATATACATAAAGGACTTGACTAGTAGAAATCATTGATGGAATCATGTCCTCATGTTCTGATATCAAAAACACTCAAAGTTCAATTTGTATGAAGTTCATCTGCTGGTGGAACAGGAACAAACTCAATTGCGTTTGCAATAGTTGAAGCTGTATTATATTTTCTTGTATAGTTTTTAAAAATAATTGTATTCATTGGTTTATTAATTACACACAGTATTACTGTGTTATTACTGTATTATATTTAATACAGTATCTCTTTAGTTAAAAACAAAACACATTCTCTCCAAAGTTCAAAAAACAAATCCTGACTGAGGTTGTCATAATTAATGCATGAAAGGGTTAAGTACACACTGTTGCCTTTTATGTTGAATTAAAAGCTGACTGTACTATTTATGTGAAACCTTCCTCTTCATCATTGTTTGTGGACCAGAACGTAACACTAGCATTGTTTTTCCACTCCACTTCTGCTTAAGTGCTGCACTATTCTAATGCTCAGTTGAAACAGACTGCTACATCACAGCTCTACATGTATTGTTTTCTCCCTTGGAGTAATCTGCTTGTATTATTCCGGTTTGTAAGGTGCTTTGGATGAAAGCGTCTGCTAAAATAAATACATGCAAATGTAAATGTAACCTCAGCCCTAAGTCTGACTCTAAATCTCAACATTTTATCGGATTGGTTGATAGAAATGTTGTCTCAGAAATAACAAGGATGTTGATCCAGGAACATGTCCTACTTGGGTGAAACATGCTAAGCCTCTTTCTTTCTGTCTCGCTCTCTCTCTCCCTCCAGATGATGTCCCACCCTACTTTAAGATGGAGCCGGTGGCAAGCCAGATCCACCTGGAAGGAAACCGGGTGGTTCTCACCTGCATGGCTGAGGGCAGCTGGCCCCTGGAGTTCAAATGGCTTTACAACGGTACCGAGTTGACGCGTTTCTCCCTGGAGTACAGGTGACACTTCCCATCTTCCCACTGCTGTATGAGTGTTTCTGGCCCTGTGGACATTTCGAAAATGCACTTTTCACACTATCACTAGTCTAACAGTGAGCATACATTCCCAACACAATGTCACATCTCAAATAATGTATTTATTTAGTAACATTTGGTGGTGGAAATAGTGATGGTGAAGGAAATGACAATTTAATTTTGACATTTACACAAAAGAGTTTGTCTGATTTATTTCAAAAATGACATCAACAGCTCTTTGCTGTAGCTAGCATTTTATGTTTTCTAAACCTACAAATGTTTTCCATAGTTTGACAAAATTACAGCTAAATTATTCTGTTCCATATTTCCTTTATTTTCATCAAAAAAAATCCACTGCAACTTATTTTTTATATAGTGAATTCCATATTTTAAGATTGAACATCTAGGTCTGGGAGAACAGCAACACAATACAATCTATTCAGAAAAGGCATTTAAAAAGTAAAAAAAAAAAAAAAAAAAAAAAATGAAGGCCTGGTAAAATTTTTCCAAGACAATTTAAATGTGACCTTCATATAACAAGAGAAAAATTGAAATCTTTTAGTTTGAATAAAAACTAACCAAGCTCACAAAAGTTATTGTAGATGAAGAAACAGTTTAATCACCATCACAAATACAACATTAACCACAGTTTCAATTGCAACAAATTTCATTCAATTTTTCTGGTATTTATTTAAATGATGTCTCTTTTCTTTTTGGTGAGTCATGAGTGTTTGTGAATTGTAATCCTCTTGAGCTGTAGTGCCTCATTCCCTCTGCAGCCATGAAATCATACTCATGAAATCTCAGCTCACATTAAATGAGAATGAGATGCATTTCCTGAGCGATCCCTGTCGTCCATGTTTTGTTTTATGTATTCTGCATAAATGTTGTATCCCTGGTGAAGGCAGTGTGGAATAATCAATCAAGAGCAAGTAGTCGAGTACCTTGTGAATTATTTTCAATAGCTTCGAGAGCTATATGTAATATTTATATTAAAAATGCTAGTGATTTTTTTCTCTCTCTCTCTGGTCACTACTCTTTGCTCACATTCTTTTTACCTGCTGACCACAGGATTCTTTCATATTTGCATTTTAAGACTTTCTAATGGATAAAGTCTAACCTACCCGCAGTGCTTACTCTAAGTAATGGTCGAGTCAGACATTTTCTGATCTGCTCTCTACGGGTTTTCTGCCTGTCAGTCAAGACAATAGGAGCGGTTTCTGACGCAGTCCACAGAGCATCTCCAAAAGATCCCTGGTGACTGAAACTTCCCAGCAGTCTCCTACCTCTCAGACACTGAAAAGTGTGTGTGTGTGTGTGTGTGTGTGTTTGCATAGTTTCTTTTCTCAGGGAGTGGGGACCTGCTAAACCTGTGACTGTAGGAAATCTAAAGTATCAGAAAAGAAGCTGGCGGTGTAAAAACATTAGGTAGTGCTGAAGAAAAGCACTAATGCCCACATGTTCGGCTCTCTCTTTATCACTCCATTTAACTAAAAGGTTTTGTCACAGGCTCGTGACTGAGGCCGTGTGCGTAGTTGTAAAAACACACTTGCCTACTTCATGATGAAGGGCCAGTTTTTTTTTATTATTATTATTATTTTAACAGCATACAGGACTATGATTGCAGGTGTTCAAAGCAAATAAATAACCCATATCCAGGGACGGAACCCTTATTCTACTTTTAAGGGATAGTTCACCCCAAAATTTTGAAATGAAAACACAAAGGAAGATATTTGGAAGAATGTTTGTAACCTAGCAGATCTCGGCAGCCATTGATACCATAGTTTTTTTTCCCTTACTATGGTAGTCAATGGCTGCCGAGATCTGCTTGATTACAAATATTCAAAGGAAATATCTTCCTTTGTGTTTAGCAGAAGAAGGAAATTCATTTAGGTTTGGAACAACTTGAGGAAGAGTAAATGATGACAGAAATCAAGCGTAGTGTTAGTCAAGCTCGCATCAGCTGACTGTCAGCTGATCACGTCTATCTATAGGAATACGATATCTATCACAGCATGCACTTACACTCACCTAAAGGATTATTAGGAACACCATAATAATACTGTGTTTGACCCCCTTTCGCCTTCAGAACTGCCTTAATTCTACGTGGCATTGATTCAACAAGGTGCTGAAAGCATTCTTTAGAAATGTTGGCCCATATTGATAGGATAGCATCTTGCAGTTGATGGAGATTTGTGGGATGCACATCCAGGGCACGAAGCTCCCGTTCCACCACATCCCAAAGATGCTCTATTGGGTTGAGATCTGGTGACTGTGGGGGCCATTTTAGTACAGTGAACTCATTGTCATGTACAAGAAACCAATTTGAAATGATTCGAGCTTTGTGACATGGTGCATCATCCTGCTGGAAGTAGCCATCAGAGGATGGGTACATGGTGGTCATAAAGGGATGGACATGGTCAGAAACAATGCTCAGGTAGGCCGTGGCATTTAAACGATGCCCAATTGGCACTAAGGGGCCTAAAGTGTGCCAAGAAAACATCCCCCACACCATTACACCACCACCACCAGCCTGCACAGTGGTAACAAGGCATGATGGATCCATGTTCTCATTCTGTTTACGCCAAATTCTGACTCTACCATCTGAATGTCTCAACAGAAATCGAGACTCATCAGACCAGGCAACATTTTTCCAGTCTTCAACTGTCCAATTTTGGTGAGCTCATGCAAATTGTAGCCTCTTTTTCCTATTTGTAGTGGAGATGAGTGGTACCCGGTGGGGTCTTCTGCTGTTGTAGCCCATCCGCCTCAAGGTTGTGCGTGTTGTGGCTTCACAAATGCTTTGCTGCATACCTCGGTTGTAACGAGTGGTTATTTCAGTCAAAGTTGCTCTTCTATCAGCTTGAATCAGTCGGCCCATTCTCCTCTGACCTCTAGTATCAACAAGGCATTTTCGCCCACAGGACTGCCGCATACTGGATGTTTTTCCCTTTTCACACCATTCTTTGTAAACTCTAGAAATGGTTGTGCGTGAAAATCCCAGTAACTGAGCAGATTGTGAAATACTCAGACCGGCCCATCTGGCACCAACAACCATGCCACGCTCAAAATTGCTTAAATCACCTTTCTTTCCCATTCTGACATTCAGTTTGGAGTTCAGGAGATTGTCTTGACCAGGACCACACCCCTAAATGCATTGAAGCAACTGCCATGTAATTGGTTGATTAGATATTTGCATTAATGAGAAATTGAACAGGTGTTCCTAATAATCCTTTAGGTGAGTGTATAAGCTCCTTCAGTATTATCAGCAGCTATCGCGTTTCTCCGGAGCTAATTACCCTCCTCCATCCCCAGCTCCTCCTCTCCACAGTCAGGATTTGGCATTCTTATTCCCCCTGAATCAGACTACATTCCTGAATTATGTTGTACATTTTAATATTGACATTAATGATATCTGCAATACATTGTTGGTTCTGTTCTGTTTACCCTAAGGGGGTTTATCGCTGCTCTCCCTTCTTTCATTCATGTTAGGCTGCATGGATGCGCAGGGAGTTCTTGCCCAGATCAGAATCATACTGCCAATCCAAATTTCGACACCACAGGTTGCCAGTTGGTGGAAAACACAGCCTATTTGAAGCCAGCAAAAAAATTGGGTCATAGATCGCAGATTCTACCCGACCTAAAAAGCCTTAGCATCCATCTAAAAATCTCAATGAACGGAAGCACATTAAAATGCATAAAAATCTACTCATCAACCCATTAACTTACGTTGACAAGACCAAGTCTCTTCGCCTTCCGTTTTCAATTGCGCTCGTTCCTGTTGTGTGTCCTCAAACTGGCAACCCTTGTGAGCGTGCGGTATCGCAAAGTCCAAAACAAAAACAGACATTCCGACACGGACACACATTTCAAAGTAAAATAACTTGCTGTAGCATTGTTTTTCAGAGAAACGAGTATGTGAACTTAGCATGCTTTCTAAATATCTGCAAACATATTATAGTATTTTTATGCTCATCTGAGGAGGAGGGGGCGGGGCAAACAATATTTTGAATTTGGACTGCAGTACCCATTTCAACCACTAGCTGCCATTCTTACATACAGCACCTTTAAACCTGTATGACTTTCTTTCAGAATATCTTCTCTTGTGTTTCACTGGAGACAGAATGTCATAAAGTGTACAAATTATATGAAGATGAGTAGAAGATGACAGGATTTTCATTTTTGGGTGAACTATCCCTTTAGGCATTCACATGTGGATTTTTGCTGTAATACTTATATCAATTCATTAATTTATTTTTAATAGTAGCACTATTTGGGGGAAAACAATTTTGTAAGTTTTACAAAAGTAAAGTAAAGTAAAGTGTAAAAACTGTAAAAAAGCTTTTAATAAATGTGCCCCTAGTGGTCAGTTTGCATTGAACGTGCCAATGAACTCAGGCCCTTGTGGTAATAAACCACAGTAAGCCCATATATTGTGATGAAATGGAAGTAGCAACAGATTTTTTCTTCCTTATTGTGACATCTGAGTGAAACAGATTATCAAAAAAGAAAAATGTAGGGTGGTGACTTCTGTTCATCAGTTATTGATTGGATGGAGGCAGATCTGAATGCGAGCTTGAAGTTAATTGTGAGAAAGGCAGCTTCTAAATGGACTTAAAGTTATGACTTTGATTAACATTACAAGGTCAATTTTTTTGTTTAAGTGGATAAACCATTGACATCAATCAATGCATTTAGAAAATAGGGTGAATTTTTATTTCATGCTAACTTTAAGGGCCTTAGTGGTTAGTTCACAGAGCACATGGTCTGAAGCTCCTGGCAAAAAACACGTTACCATTATAACTAAAAGTTTGCTAAGAGTTTTTTCCTACTAAATCAAGGCAGTATTTGACTCTGGTCAAGTGTATCTAAAGTAGACTGGTATGAGTAGCCTTGGACTGCAACATGCCCAGTGCATTATGGGTGTTTAAATATTCCTAACTGTTTGGAAAAAGGGAGGACAACAGCCTTTTTTCTTTAGTTTTCTCTAGTCAGGTAGCACAGCTTTCTAAGAAAGCACCAAGTTTTATTAAAAAAACAGCCCATTTTGCCAGTGGTGAAGTGCTGTGAAGGTGCCCCTAGTAGTCAATTTGTACTGTATGCAGTAAGGGGGCCCGGGTTCCCCAGTGGTTAACTAATGGTCGGCATGTACTGTATGCATCATATCCTCTGGTGTTTAGCTTCCTTTGATGTTCGCAGGTCATCTAGCCAGATGCTTTGTAGGCCACTGTTAGTTTGAGGCCCAAGGACACTGCCCCTGTCTATAATACAACCCACATCCACATAAATATTTCTCTCCTTTGTTCTATCTGAAGTGTCAAATAAATGGCCTCTCCTGTATTTTGTTGATCACAGCATCAGGGCTGCCTGAGGACTCCTATCTATTGTTGATGAGGGTTCTTACTTTAACAGGGTACTCATAAAAACCCTGAGCTGGCTGAGTGTTGCGTCCTGATCTGCACTTGAGCAGAAGCTGGAACTGTATGATTAATTATGGACAGATAAATAGCTTTTTTGGATCAAAGGCCATTTGTTATAGCCACTGCTTTGGGCTTCCTGCAAGCTCCCATTCTTTGAGTATGAAAAGTAGCAAACAGTGGTTAATAGGATTCCGATTATCTTTCCCCAGGTACGTGATTCCATCACTGGACCGCTCCCATGCAGGCTTCTACAGATGCATCGTCAGGAACAGGGTGGGAGCTCTGATGCAAAGGAGTTCACAAGTCCAGGTCGCCTGTAAGTGTCACATCACATCATAACACAAACAATAGATCTTAAAGTGCCCCTATTATGTTTTTTTGAATATTCTCTTTCATGCAGTGTGTAATATAGCTGCTGTAAAGTCGAAAGTGCACAATAAATAAAGTTATTGTCTCCAAAAAAAAAAGAATCGACTCTGAACCGCCGATACGAGTCGTCTATAAATCGTAACAGACTGGGTCATCTGGTCAATCAGAGCACAGTAGCTCGCGGAAAGGGGGGATTTAGAGAGAATGATTCATCTGAAGAGTCGTTTGAGAATCATTGAAAAATGTATTTATGTGCATTATGAGAAAATGAAACAGTTTTTTGACCTTTGATGCATGTACACATGTTGTAAGAGATCTTTCTGATTAGGAAACCTTAAAATAGCATAATAGGGGCACTTTAAAACTCTGTAAGTATGGTCACTTAAGATGCCGAGCAAAAAGGTCATTGTCTGTTGTCGATAGTGTAGCGATGCATGAAGCACCGTTCACAGAAGTCACTTTCAAAGCAAGCAGCTTTCTGTTGCCAACGTGGCCAATCCATGTGACCAACTTGAACCCATTGTGAAATCTGCACAGGGAAATCCTTCTCTCATAAAATTGATCATGTGGATTCCAAAAATTTGCAGATGATTCGAGGCACCTTTAGTGCAAACAGTGTGGGATGATTAAAGTACCGTAATGCAATACTTTGGGTTTTGGATTCTCACAAAAAATTGAAGTTGCTTCGTGCAGCATTTAGCTTTAATTTAGAACAGACAAATTAGCTGATGCTAGAAACTGGTCACAAGTTAGGACTATGTGTTGCCAAGTCCTATCAAAAGACTGGAGCTTTGTGTTTTCTGTCAAATGGCTCACAATGTATCTGTTCTTTTTGTCCTCTCACTTGCCTTTTTCCTCCTGATTTGTGCTCCCTCTCTCTTTGTTTCTCAGACATGGAAGGCTTTGTGGAGGGTGAACGGTCTCAGGTGGTGTCCCAAGGGGAGGCAGCATTGATCTTCCCGCCACAAATCCACAGCTTTCCGCGGCCCGGGATCACATGGTTCAGAGACGGACGCAAGATACCCCCCAGCAGCCGCATGTAATCTTCTCTTCATTTGCTCAGAGTCAACTCAATGGGCCCCCTTCTCACAGATGGGCTTTCATAACTTACAGAAAGAGAGTGCAATGCTATTGTATTATTACTCCAGCAAAACTTATATAGAACTTCCGGAAACCCTCCAGGAGTATTTATTGCAGAAACTCTCATTGATAAAGTCTGTTATAATAAGAACCCCTGTTGACTTTAGACTAAATGTGATTGAAGGCTAGAGAGGAAGCCGGCAACACGGGAGCCAATTAGACAAAGTGGACAAAAGGCCTTTATTGATGACCTTGGATGATTGACAGATTTTGCACCCTGTGTTTGTGTGTGTGTATGTGTGCACGGTCCATGTTAGAAAGGTCTCAGTAATCACCTGAGATCAATTTACCTCATCCGCCAGCAGGAGGCTCGACAAAAACAGCCGGCGTGTTTGATGGTCTATAATTCATGCTGATCGTCCGGCATGTCACATTTGACGTGAGGGCTTTAGACACTTAGGATTGTGTTCCCCCACCACACTGACTGGAGAACATTCAGACACGGTTTTTCAGCTGGAGTATATGAGGAATCCCCAATGAGACGCTGAGCGTTGAGGCAGGGGTTATATAAACATCTGAGGCTCCAGCGGCGCTTCTCAGACCATCATTGTCTCTTGCTCTCTCTCTGTGTCTCTCGAGCGGCAGTAATGGTCCTATATGATGGTGAGAGGGCCTGACAGCATACGATTTGTTTGCCGCTTGTTTGTTGCTCCTTCTATGCATTGATATTCCATGGCGCATTTGGTTTGGACTCTGTGAGAGCCCTTACTCTAATTGTGCTGGAGGCGGTTTAATCTGGGCTGATCAGGCCTGTGCTGACAGATACACAGACTCTAATCTCGCTGCACTCCAAGTGTCGACTCTCATTTAACCACACACACTCACACATGACCTGCATTTTAGCTCCAGCAATCCTAAAACACTTATCCACTCGAGTCGTCAATGCAAATAACATTACCATCCCAGCCTTTTGGAGGTAAACAGTTTTCCTCAGCGCTCGTGTGTGTTTGAGTTGTTTACTGACATATTTGCTGGTTGCAGTTGTGCTTTCTAGTTTATGACTACTTATTTCTCCCGAACGTCTTAGAGCCCTTACTCTGGACAACACCCTTGTCATTCTCTCCGCCGTGGCCCCAGATGCAGGCCGGTACTACGCCCAGGCTGTCAACGACAAGAACGGAGAGAACAAGACTAGTCAGCCCGTCGTCCTGAATGTAGAAAGTGAGTTCTGAGTACTTTTGTCTATTGTCTATGTTAAGTGTGTTGTGCTGATGCCCGTCTACCTGTCTTGCCTTTCTATGAGATTAAATCACGTTTGGAATTGTATCTGCCTGTCTTCGTTTTCCTGCCTGCACACACCCGTGACATAGACGTCTTTTAAATGCAAAATTGCTTGCTGGGAAATAATATACTTGAATATTTGGTTTATTTATTTATTTATTTATTTATAGGAGTGTTTACTTTGAAAAATGTTGACCTCTGTATAAAAAAGTACCAAAAAGTAGGCCTACTTAATTTTTTGGTCTTTTTCCTCTTTTATTTATACAAATAATTGAGAGAGAACAGGAAATTATAAATAATAGATAAATTGGATTTATTAAATAAAATTATAAATCCAAACCTGTAAGACCTTCGTTCATCTTCAGAACACAAATTAAGATATTTTTGTGTTCAACCTTAATTTAATGAAGTGTCAAGAATACTTTTTTTGCACAAAAACCAAGCAAAAATGATGACTTTATTTAACAATTTCTTCACGTCTGTGTCAGTCTGCTACGCTGTTGACGTAGTAAATACAGTGCAGCGCTTCCGAGTTACGTCAGAGCTACACCAGAACGCCAGCTTACCATTTGCCGAAGCTGTTCATGTGAGCACCACGACACATGCGTGTGATGCTAACGCAGGAGCTAGCCAACGTAAACTATTCTCGTCACTTCATAAAATTAAGGTTGAACCACTGGAGTCACATGGACTATTTTAACGATGTCTTTACTACCTTTCTGGGCCTTGAAAGTGTTCATTAAATAACTGTCTATGGAGGGGTCAGAGAGCTCTCAGATTTCATCAGAAATATCTTCATTTGTGTTCTGAAGATGAACGAAGGTCTTACGGGTTTGGAACGACACGAGGGTGAGGAATTAATGACAGAAGTTTCATTTTTGGGTGAACTAACCCTTTAATTATTTGCAAATGAGTTTTTCACACTGTCCAACAGGCGAAATGGCGTGTTCAAGAGTTAACATCTCCATCGCCCCCTAGTGGCTGTGCATGACACCCTAATGTAGTGTACATATTGGGTCAGACTCCAGTTTTTCAAGAATCAATATTCCCCAACTCGCTGCACAGTAGATTGCGAGTATGTGGCGTGTGGTGAAGCTTTATGGAGCTTTGTATGATAGCTGTGGTCCTGCAGTGGCACAATGTCAGGGTGATTAATCACCCTCATAAAAACAGCCCCTCTCTTTAATAGACCCCACAAAAACAGATTTATGAAAAAGAGAGGTTGACCATAAAGACCCTCTCTGAGACCATGGCCTACTGTAACTCTTATCCAGTGGTCTAAGAATGGAAGGGGAAGCAAATAAAGGGTAATCAGATCAAGATGGAAGAGAAGAGAGATCACTGATTGAGGGCAGATAATCAATGGACAGCTAAAGGTTTCCAGAAGCTGACAAATGATTGCATGGCATTTAATCATGTCGACGGTGTCTCTCAATCAAGCCCCATTCTGCAGCGTGGCACATTAGTGAAGGTATTACAGTGCACTTACAGGAGGAGAGGGTGCAGACAATTACATATATAATACTAAGCACATAATGGAGAGGGCTGTGAGGAGACGAACAAGTGCTCCGAGCTTCAAGATTAGCTTTATGTCTCCACTCTTGCTTTCGTCCTTTCTCTCGCTCTCTCTTTCTCTCTCTCTTCTCAGAAGGAAATTTTATAGCTTACAGATTGCTTGTTCGAGTGGTTTCTCTGATTCTAGTTTTCATGGGCACCCAAATGGCTCCAGTGGGGTCAGGGAGAGGCCATCCACTGGATGATCTCACACTTCCACTGAGAAGATCACACACTTTTACAGACGACATAATGTAAAAAGTGTACAGCTGTAAAATTCATGTTAATTGTATAGCTCACATAATTTGGGCTTGGAAGAGAAATGTTCATGAGTTCATATTGAAATCTCTTGCTTGGTTCAACTTTTTTTTGTTGTTGATATTGTTCTGAAAGAGGAGACACATGGGAGATTATTAAGGTGTTTTTCCTCAGAAGAAAAAAATCTCATAAGCGGGAGAATAAAGCAGTCTCCCTTTGCTCTCCTTTTATGTTCACTGTAATCCATTTTACTTCTATAATTGTACATTTTGAAGGCAAAAACAGGATATTTAAACAGAAAGAAATTAAGATTGGGGCTTGAATTTTATCCATTGGCAATTGATTATGTAAAGATTTCTTTGAAATAACATACACCGATGAATCATGATAAAGATAGTGAACAGGCTCGTTTCATGTTGACTTTAAATGCAGTTGTAAACTAATTCAGGAGGAGCATTTTCATTGATGCTGTCAATAACAATGCAACTGTACACTATTATTCAAAAGAGGTTTTTTTTGCTCACCAAGGCTGCATCTATTTGATCAAAAGTACAGTAAACCGTTAATATTGTGAAATATTATTACCATTTTAAATATTTGAATATATTTCAATATATATAGTTGCTATTATTCCCTCTAATGCCTCTAATGCCAAAACTTCATTGTCAAATGATCCTTCAGAAATCATTCTGATATACTGATTGGACAGCAAGCCAGACCAATTTTAGGAGAAACTATTGAGATCTCATTTGTAATTTTCTTGCCTATGCTTCTGCTTCACTTTAGACATTGGCGGCCCAGCAGACCCAATCGCTCCCTCTATTATAATTCCGCCGAAGAACACCAGTGTGATGGTGGGAACGTTTGAAGTCACACTGGAGTGTGTGGCCAATGCAAGGTGTGTGTGTGTCTGTTGTGCACAAGCACTCAAAATGACCTCTATCAAACTATTAAAACTCAATTCTGTTTATTTGTTTCCTTCGGGCCACTCCTATCTCTCATTCTCCGCTTGTGTTTATCCGTATTTCTCTCTCGCTTTACCTCCAGGCCTCTCATTAAGCTCAGCATTACATGGCGGAAAAATGGAGTGCTAGTAAACCGAGGCCTCCGGGACTTTGGCCGCCGTCTGACCATCAGTGGTCCGTTGGTCAGTGACAGTGGCTACTATGAATGTGAAGCCTCCCTCCGGAGCAGCAGCGCCCCCTCTGTCAGCACCGGAGCATATCTGCACGTGCTGGGTAACTTCACAATCCTCCTTCCTGTTTAAAATGTGCCTTGTACAGAAAGTATTCATCCCCTTTGCATCACTTTCTTCCTTTTAATCTTCAAAAATGTCAACACAGAGACATGCAAAAAAGCATTCATTTCTCCAAGATAAAAGACTCATTTATGAAAGTATTCATCTCTTAGGTTAAATACTAGCCCCAGTTGCTTGAGTATGTCTCCTCAAAACTTGCACATTTACTTTTACTTTTACATTTACCATGCAAATATGCTCCAACTTCTTGTTGGGTCATTGCAAAATATAAGCCTTCTTTTTTTTTTTTATCCTTCCCTGCTGTGTGCTTTGGCTTGTTGTCCTGATAGAAAACGCTTCTAAAAAAATACTTGTTCAAATCTTTGAACAAAACCTAGATATCTGGCAGACTAAAAGAAGTTCTGCTTCTACTGAAATACATGATGGTGAGGATAGTATCACCAAGGTGTTGGACCAAAGAGAGCTGTTTCCTTTCAAGCCTCACATAGCTCAGCTTTAGGCACAAGATGTTACTCCAAAAGTTTTTACGGTTTTCTCACCTGGATTTTAGCAAACTCTGGGTGAATCTTGGCATTGGCCTTCCTCTGAAATGGCTTCCTCCCAGGAAGGTAATTCTCTGGAGGGTTATTATTTATGTCTGAACAGTTTCTGCCATTTAGATCTACACACTGCGGCTCTTTTCTGGTTACTACTCTACAGTTGTTCTCTGACAGATATTCAGGCCCAGTTGCTGAATTTGTTGAGATAGCTCAATCCTAGTACTGTCTGGGTTGTGCTGTGTTTATTCCCTTTTGTTATGATGGGCTTCACCGTGCTCCAAAGAAGATTCTAAGCTTGTCAGTCTTTTTTATAAACTTGTTCAGGTGTTTTCCACACAGGAACTTCAAGTTTCACAAACGGATTCAAGGTCTTTAAAGTCGTTGCTGTTTGTTGCACTTTTCCATAGATGTATGAATAAGTAATGTGTTAGTTCTGCACTGTAAACCCAAATAAGTTGGGCTAACTCAAAACATTTGAGGTAATCAGTTACATCAGTTATGATGTTCCCAAATTTAAGTAAGCAGAACTATCAAGTTTTGAGTTTGTAGTACTCATGCATGTTAGTTGGTCCTAACTTGAAATACTGAGTTAGCTAACTCATACATTTGAATAGCAATTAACATATTTAGTTAACATTTATTTTTTCAGTTCTTGCAAATCAAATGAGTTATGTACTTCACTGTAAACCCTAAGTTGTCAGATCTCAAAAAAATTGAATGAGAATTTTTTATGTTAAGATTTTTATTTTGTTATTTACTTTGGAAAATCTAACTCCTGCAAAATCTAACATGCCAATTTGCTAACATGTTAACAATAGCATGACATAGCACTTACTGAATGAGCACAGCAACTTAAAACATGTAACTTACCTGCTCTCAAACTAAGCTCATGCACCACTTGTCACCATGATGGTGACTCTCTGAAAACCCACATTAACAGAAACTCCTCTACATTAGCATAATAAAGCTTTAATCACTACTAATACTCCCTTACCATTAATCTTGCACAAAAAACATTATATGACACTTAATTTTAGCACTTGCTCTCTCTTTCGAGTGCCATGGACAAAGCATGCTGGGAAATAACAATAACAAATAATAAAAACCAATAATAAAACACTTTAGAATACGGTTCCGTCATTAATGAATAACTACACAGGAACAAGTGATCAACACACTATCAACATTCTAGTAACTGCTATTAACTAACAAGAAGCTCTGATTAATGAATTAGTGAGTACAGCGCTCAGTTGAATGTGGTAGTTCACTATTAGTTAATCAATAACTATTGTTTTTTGCATACATCTCAGAGGAGTACTACAAGAACTACTTACTATATACAGGTTCATAATTAATGTGAATAATGCATAATGTATAATTAATTCTAAAGTGAAGAACATGGTAATGACTCAAGTGTTTCTACATCCTTTTTAAAGGAATTCCTAATTATTTGGAACAGTATTCTAAAGTGAAAAGCATGGCAACTTAATAGTAATGACTGATGTCATTGTAAACTTTTGAGGTTTTGGTAAGGTTTTGGATAGTAATCGCTTCTGATGGATTTGGTAACACTTGAGTCATTTCTATTAGGTTACCATGACCTTCACTTTAGAATGAATTATACATTATGCATTATTCACTTTAATTATGAACCTGTATATAGTAGTTCTTAGTAGTTATCTGGGAGGTATGAAAAAGATAGTAGTTATGGATTAGCTAATAGTGAACTACCACATTCAGCTGAGCACTATTACTTAATAATTCATTAATCAGAGCTTTTTGTTAGTTAATAGCAGTTACTAGAATGTTAATAGTGTTACTCATTTGTTATTCATTAATGACGGAACAGTATTCTAAATTGTTACCTAAACACTGAACCATACAGTCAAACCAAAAATTATTCAGACACCAGGTATATTTTTTTTACTAGTGGGTGCAGGACACTATAGTTAATTTATGAAGGATAGCAAAATAAAGTAGCAAAAGGATAGCAAAATAAAGTAAACTGTGACATATTATACCCCAAAATCCTTTATACAGTGGACTACCAGTAAAATTGATTAAAAATTTGGGACCAAAATGATTCAGACACTTTGACCTGACCATGTTTTGCTGAAATGTTTTTTCGTTAATTGCTAATGCGACCTTTTACACCACAGACTGAACAAAATTAAGCATTGCTTGGTCATTGGTTGACCTAAATTGGATGACAGCTGATTGGTTGATTGTAATCCATTACATACCTTTCTATCAAAGTTATCTGACATTATCAAGATGAATTTGTTCTGCCACTCTTGTCCTATTTTATTACCATTTTCTAAACTAAAACTAAGAAAATGTTGAAGGTGTCTGAATAAATTTTGGTTTGACTGTAGGTTGTTAAAAAGGTGGTGGATGTTATAGAGAACTACTTCTACAGCCATGTTAAACAACAACAACAACAACAATAACTATGATTTAATTTATGTTGCAACAATAAGAAAAAAAGTGGTGGAATAGGTGAATACTTTCTGAAGCCCCTGTACAATTCTCTATATACATCACAGTGTTATTGCGTTATGAGTGTTTTAGTTCAGTCTGGTCAAGTACTCTCATGACTGACTCGACTGAACTCTGTGCAGAACATCCTCAGTTTGTGAAGGAGCCCGACAGACACATTACTGCTGAGATGGAGAAGGTGGTAGACATCCCATGCCAAGCCCGCGGTGAGTTTGTGCATCGGTCCGTGTGTGCGTGAGAGTGTGTGGATGTGTTAGATAACACTCGACTTCCTATGCCCCTGCAGGTGTTCCTCAGCCTGATATAGTATGGTATAAGGATGCTGTACCCATAAGCCCCGTGAAGACACCTCGTTACAGAGTCCTGGTGGGCGGCAGTCTGCAGATAAATGGACTGCTCCCGGACGACACTGGAATGTTCCAGTGTTTCGCTCGCAACTTAGCAGGAGAGATCCAGACGAACACGTACCTTGCTGTCACCAGTAAGTGAAAGCACCATCTGGGCCTGTCAATAACTCTGTCTTCATTTATTCCACATCTCTCCAACATTCATCTTCTTCCTTATCTGCTGTCAGATGTGTCATTTTATAAAGTCTGTGACTTATCAGCAGCTTTTACTTTCAGAAAGAAGGAAAGATTAAAAAGAGTGATTATTCCAAGTTTAAGAGTGAAGGATCGTAAGAATAATGGATTTTTTGTCTGCACTGAACAGGTATTTATTATGTCCACCATTTATTTAATGCTTACTAGACAGCTTGAAAAATATATCTTTGATTTGGCCAAGTTAGGGAGCAATGGCTCTTATATTTTTAGCATTTAGAGCCTCTGGAATGTGTGTGTGTGTGCATGTGTGCGTGCCTGTGTGCGTGTGTGTTTCGATCCTGGTGGGGACTTCAGCCTAAATGCACACAGACTTATGGGGACTCGTATCACTGTGGGGACCTAAATTGATGTCCCTGTGAGGAAACAAGCTTATAAGTAATACAGAATGAGTTTTTTTTTTTATGTGAAAAAGTTTTGTGTGATGGGTAGGTTTAGGGGTAGGGTTAGTGTTAGTGTAAGGGGAGAAAAGATACAGTTTGTACAGTATAAATACCACGTCTATGGAGAGTCCCCGCAAAGATAGTGAACTAGACGTGTGTGTGTGTGTGTGTGTGTGGTTCAGGTAAGCCCTACGTTATGAGGACAAAATGTTTTCTGTGAAGTTTGGTTAGTGTAAGGGACTAGAAAATAACATTAGCTCAGTATAAAAACCATTATGCCTATGGAATAGCCTCATAATAATAAGTGTACCAACATGTGTGTGTGTGTGTGTGTGTGTGTGTGTGTGTGTGGTCCAGGTAAACCCTATGTTATGAGGACAAAATGTCCCCATGAAGATGTTAATATCAGAAATCCTTATCCTTGTGGGGATATTTTTTGTGCCTATGAGGAAAACAGCTTATAAATCATACAGAATGATCTTATTTGAACATCTAAAATGGCAGAAAGTTTGGTGTGATGGTAGGGGTAGTGTAGGGGGATAGAATATACAGTTTGTACAGTATAAAAATCATTATGTCTATGGAAAGTCTCCATGTGTATGTGGTCCAGGTATTCCTTAGGTTTGTGGTGACCAAATGTCCCAATGATCAAATTGTGGGGATGAAGTTTCAGTTATCTGAGCTTATAAATCATACTAAATGATATTTTTGAAAATGTAAAAAAGGCAGTGTTTTCTATATAGTTTAGGGTTAGGATTGTGGGACAGAAATGTACAGTTTTGCTCACAAGTTTGCAGAGTATGCAAGAAGGTTCATAATATTATATTTAACAGGACACTGTCCTGAATAAACTTTTTCACTTAACAGATGTTTAGATGTTTACTAAATAATTATTGAATTTCCAAATGAAGCAGTTTAAAAGTTTACATACCCATGAATCGTAATACTGTGTGTCGTTACCTGGATGATTAACGACTGTTTTGATATTTGTTCTTGAGTCTCTTGTTTGTCATGAGCAGTTAAACTGAGCACTGTCCCTCATAAAAATCCTCCAGGTTCCTCACATTCTTTGGTTTTCTAGCATCTTCTGCATATCTCAACCCTTTTCAACAGTGACTGTATGATTTTGAGATCCATCACACTGAGGACAATTAAAGGACTCATAGACAATAAGGTAAAGGTGAAAAAATTAGCTGATGCTTGAGATGACAACACGATGCATTAAGAGCTGCAAGGGGTAGAGCTGCAATGAGCAGAACTGTATAAAAGTAAAAATAAAATAAAATTCACACATATCATCTGTGTTCACAACTTTTAATAAACCAAACAAAATTGCTACTCTGCATCAGTGGATGTTTATCAGAAACAGGGAATATGTGTGTATTTTGTCAGTTACTGGAACAGATAGCGGGCCACAGCTTCCGTTTCTTTCTAAAATATTGGAGAAAACTGGATTTAAAGCCCTTCACAGTTCAGAAACTTCACTTTTTAACATTTTTAATGACATCTTATTGGCCACAGACTCTGGAGATTCTGCTATTCTAATGCTTTTAGACCTCACAGCTGCATTTGATACTGTTGATCATAATATTCTGATCTCTCGGTTGGACCACTCATAGAAAGTTTTCTGTCTGCGTTGGAGACTTTGTGTCCCCATCGGCGCCCCTTCTGTGTGGAGTCCCTCCGGGCTCTATTCTTGGCCCGATGCTGTTTTCCTTGTACATGCTTCCTTTAGGGTCTATTCTAAGAAAGCATGGCATTTCGTTTCATTGTTATGCAGACGACACACAACTTTATCTGTCATTGAAACCAAAGGATACCAGCTCTTTAAAATTATTCTTGGACTGCCTCAAGGACATTAAAGCTTGGATGGACACTATTTTTTTACATTTTAACAAGAGTAAAACTGAAATTGCCCAAATAGTAACCATGTGGCTCCCAACAAAGAATTGGGTTCCTTACTTCCTTTATGTTAAAAATCTGGGAGTAATCATGGACAGTGATTTTAAGCTTGATAAACAGATACATTTAATTTTGTCTAAGGATAAGGAATCCAGAGGTCGCCTGCAATAAGGAACCAGCCAACAGTCCTCATGAAGAAAATGGCTTTTATAAACATACTAAATGTCTTCAGGAATATCTAAAAACACTGAAGTGTCTGTTATGTTTAGGAGTAGAGTTGGAAAATATTATTAGCTTAGTAAGGCAACAATAGAAGTCAACGGAAAGTGTGCGTTTTAGGGTCAATATGTGCATATGTGTCTTACCAGCCTCCCTCTGTGCTGCAGGTATCGCCCCAAACATCACAGCCGGCCCCTCTGACAGCGCCGTGATTGATGGCATGTCCATCATTTTACACTGTGAGACCTCAGGGGCTCCGCGGCCCGCAATCACATGGCAGAAAGGTCAGTCTCCAATCAGTCATCTCTCTCAGAGAAAGATATTCATCAGTGTCTCGTGGACTTACGGACATTAATGTATCTATGGAAGCTTAGGGATGTCAGCTAAATCAAGTGTCCAATCAACAGTCTTCTGATGAGCTGGGGACCATCTTGTCTGTTTGATCTTCATTTTCATTTCTCTCTCTCTCTCTCTCTCTCTCTCCCTTGTGTTTCGCCATCCCTCCGTCTTTGCACAGCTGATCGGGTTCTGGCGAGCGGCTCTGTGCAGTTGCCGCGTTTCACTTTGCTGGAATCTGGCAGTCTTCTGATCAGCCCCTCTCACCTGTCTGACGCTGGATCCTACACCTGCATGGCCAGTAACTCTCGTGGGATTGACGAAGCCTCGGCCGATTTGGTTGTGTGGGGTGAGTGTATGGCTCGTCTCACACAGAGTGCCTAGAAATGACTAAGATGTAATTTGTTAAACATCAAGTGAATTACAAAGTAATACCATATTTTCCTTACACCTTGAGTACTCCAACTTGAACTACCCTTGACTTGTCACAAAACATTTGTCATATTATCTGATATTTTAAGAGACTTATTGGCCTTGACACACAGTCATGAGGGTCTGCATTTTTATGTTTTTATGTTTTATTTTGTTGTGTTTTGTTTTGTGTGTTTTTTTTCTATGTTTTTGTTTATGTTTTGTTGTTTTGTTTTGCGTTGTTTGTGTTTTTTTTTGTATTTTGTGTTTGTTTTTGTTTATGTTTTGTTGTTTTGTTTTGCGCTGTTTGTGTTGTTGTTGTTTTTTTTGTATTTTGTGTTTTTTGTTTTGTTGTTTTATTTTGTTTTGTTGTGTTGTTTTTTTGTTTTACTTTGTTTTGTTTTGTTTTGTTTGTTTTAAAAATAATTTTAAACAAAAGAGATCCCGCTGTAACTTTGCCTGTGGGTGTCGCTGTTGGACAGTGTTACTTTAGAAAAACCAGTGATTTGTATATTTTTTTAACATAACATTTTGTAATATTTTCCTTGTTTTATTTTTGTAATATGGATTACTTTCTCATCCAGTTTTTTGAGGAGGCACTGCCTCCCTTGCCTCCTCGGAGGAAACGCTCTAATTATACTTCTTTTTCACAAGGGAAGGCTATTACATGTCTAACAGAAATTTGAGGGAAAAAATCAATGTAATCGATTACGGCACTACACTGTGATTTGTGTGTGCAGCTCGAACGCGAATTACTAATCCACCTCAGGACCAGAGCGTGATCAAGGGCACCAAAGCAGCCATGACCTGCGGGGTGACCCATGACCCCAGTGTTACAATCAGGTACAACCTCAACCCTCCACTTCATGTCTTTGTCAACAGCTCTGTTGACAAATCTATTCTCTCTCTCTCTCTCCCTGCCTTATCTCACACTCCATCTTTGATCAACACTAGCTTGTTTCTTCACTTCCTGTCCTGTGTGTTTATTACATTCAGTCTCATAAGACTTGATTTAACTGTCACCTGCTGGGCTGTTGTTATTAATTTGATCAGGGAAAATGAACGAATATGTAAACAAAGCAATAACTTAGATGGAGATTTTAATTAAATGCAAGACAGATGAGATTAAATGGGGAAACGATGTGGCTGCAATTAAGAAGTGTTGAACTGTGAATGCATATGTGTGCAGGCCAATGTGCTGAATGCCAACATGTGTGTGTGTGTTCATTAAGTAAATAGCTTTGCCGTGTATTGTTGCTGTAAACAAGAAGTAAATAGGCCTCTGTTGTTTGCAGGCACATCTGGGAAAAAGGAGGAACGGCTATTGACGTTAAGTCAAGTCCCCGCTTGCGTCTCGACTCCAACGGCACCCTGCACATATCTCAGACTTGGTCCGGGGACATTGGGACCTACACCTGTAAGGTCACCTCTGTTGGAGGCAACGATTCTCGCAGCGCTCACCTGAGAGTCAGGTACACATCCAAGACGCTGCCGTCTAGCCAATTACCCACTCTCTGTGTCCTTTGCCCTTATAGATTTACATTCAGCTACCGGTTTTCACTGTCTCTTGGAGATAATTTTGGATTGTATCTGTGAGCTTTGTTTTTTTATTGGGATTTAAAGAACTGAGGCAATAGGTTGTTGGGAATGCACAATGAATAGTAAACAAAACATCCAAAATTGCTCTCCTTTTCTCTCTCTCTTTTTATCAGTGTTTCATTGTTTCAAGTACAGAAGTGAATTATGTTTTATTTGCATGACAAATAATGGTGCATTTGCAAATCAGTTGAGGCAAGATTTATGCAAACAAGAGAGACATCTCTTTTTATCTCTCACTCAACATCAGTTTGGTTTGCTTTACTGACATGACAAACAGTTGTACATTAGCTTTGCCAAATCGTTTGCAGATTGGCAAAACAGCGTACAAAAAAGCTGTGAAACAGTGAAACAGTACTAAAACAGTTTATCTTGTATGCTACCATCAAAAGTTTGGGGCCAGTACATTTTTTAAAGAAATTAATACAGTTATTTGGCAAGGATGCTTTAAACTGATCGAAAGTGACAGTAAAGCCATTTATAATGTAACAAAATATTTCCATTTCAAATAAAGGCTGTTCTTTGACAACAAAAACGACTTATTTCTTTTGAAAATATTAAAAGTCATAACTGTTGTCAACATTGATAATTATATATTAGAATTATTGTGACACTGAGTAATGATGCTGAAAAATCAGCTTTAACATCACAAGAATAAATTACATTTGAAAATATATTCACATAGAAAAGGTTATTTACAATTCTAATAATATTTCCCAATATTACTGTTTACTAGTGATGGCAATTTCAAAACACTGCTTCATGAAGCTTCTAAGCTTTACGAATCTTTTGGTTTGGAGCTTGTATCAAACTGCCGAAGTCATGTGATTTCAGTAAACGAGGCTTCGTTACGTCATCACTGTTTCGAAACGTTTCGAAACACTTCGAAATGTCAAGGGTTCTCCGCTAGGGTGCGATGATCTTTGTGAACCCATGAATCATGAGCAGTCACTGAGAACCATTGAAGTGTCTGTGGGTTTTACCCATGGTTTTACCTGATCTGATCAGTTTTATACATTTGTAGACGTTTTAATTAGACATTAGTACAATTAAAAGGAATAATAGTAGTTAATAGTCTCTCATTGGCATGTTTATCTGAGCCATCCATGGAACAAACTCTGACAATTGATAAAAGTACATATAGACATAATATTTCATTTTATAAGATGATTAGTTAATTACATTTGAAAGATGTTACTTTCAATAAAACATTTGCAATAGATTTGTAAAAGGTGTTTTTATGCATGTTTGGCATGGGTTTTTGTTGACCAGCTGGGGTCACCTTGGAGACGGGTGTCGAATTGTTTCGAAGCTTCGACACAATACGGCACATTTGCTTCAACTGTTTCAGTGTTTCACAAAGCCTCGGTCTGCCCATCACTACTGTTTACTGCATCAAATACAGGCAGTCTTGGTGAGCATAAGAGACTTATTTCTAAAACATCTTACCGACCCCAACATTTTGAATGATAGTGTATATTTTAAACTGAAAGAAATGCAGTGTAAATTGTTATGTATAATATGTGAATGATTAATGATCACTTATTCATATTTTGGTCTTGATCTGTCTCTCTCTGCAGGCAGTTGCCTCATGCTCCAGAGAACCTCATCGCCACCCTCAGCAGCTCTGAGAGAAGAACCATCAACCTGACCTGGGCCCAGGCCTTTGACGGGAACAGCCCGCTCATCCGTTACATCCTGGAGGTGTCAGAGAACAGTGAGTTATCTGGCCTGCTGTATTTTGTCCTCACTCTTCATTAATTCAGCACTAGAGTCCACTCTCAATGTCTCTGTTGGTGACAGATGCACCATGGACTGTGCTCTTGGCCAACATCGATCCAGAAGCCGCCAGCGTGATTGTGGGGGGCCTCATCCCGGCACGTTCTTACCAGTTCCGCCTGTGTGCCGTCAACGATGTGGGGAAGGGCCAGTTCAGCAGGGAGACGGCACGGTGAGTGTGGGAGTAAAAAAAAACATGATCACATTTAATCACATTTAGGCATGAAGCTTAGGACATAATACTGTGAGATTTAATGTTCACTAATTATCGGTTTCTTAACATATTCCTGAACATATTCAAAGAACAAAGCGTTAACGTAGGCAGATTTATATATGGCTTATTCAGGTCAAGGACTGCCCACTTTGATAAAAAGAGACCATCTGACTGACATGGAACAGTCACAGTTCAGTTTTATATTACATGCCATGTAGGGGCAAGTTTTTTTATGAAATACACAATAATAGTCTGACGAGGAAAACAAAATGTATATGGCATGTGAAAAACTAATACCGTGTCTACGCGATGTGACAAAAGCAAATAGAAACCATTATAATCAGTAATGCTTCAAGCACTCGCGCTACATCTGATATGAAGATCAAATGGATGGTCAATTTGTTGCGTCCAGTGTAGACAGCTCCTAGCTGTTGTGACATGACACAACAACAGTCACGCCAAATCTTGTTTATTTTGGTATCTTACTAAAAAGGCTAGTCCAGTGGTGTATGTAGCTTTAATCACTTAGGGTGGGAAATATGACTGGGAAAAGTAAATCATAGCAATAAGCAATTGCCTAATATAAGTAAAAAGTTCTCAAATAATTAATTAATCAAGTAAACAGTCAGTAATAAAATAAGAACTAATAAACAAATGATAGAAGGACAACTAAATACAACATAAAAGATAAAAATACAAACAGTGCTTTACGTTTAAGTAGGCTACTGTTTGTTTTTTCCAGTTGTTGTTGTTTGATGCACTGTTAACGATTTTCTTGTATTTTTACAGTACATTACTGGCAGCACGGTTACCAGCAAGTTACTGTATTTTGATTTACAGTAATTGTACTGTAATGAAATTTACAGTACACAAAAACTGTATTTTACTGTATTTTTACAGTAACAGCCAGGTTACAGCTAGGTTACAGCAACACTAAAATATACTGTAAAATGTTCCCGCTCATATAAAATTACCCAGAATGCAATGCAAATTACGGTATTTTACTGTAATATAAAAATGCAGTATTGTACTGTAGGTTTTTACAGTAATGTGCTGCTAAATCTACAGCGACATTTAACAGTGGGTATAGGCTATATTAGGTTGCTTTCATTTTAAAGACTTACAGTAATGCATGGACCCAATACTGTCACACGTCCCAAACTTATTCACTCAAGACATGACCACCAAGACGGACATTTAGGCATAATTATGTGTGTATTTGATTTTGATTGTTCAAGGGCAATAAGCCTATAAATAGAACACATTTCTGTATACTCGTGAGCGAGACCTGACAGGCGGCAAACGCATGCAGAGAACCCTCAGCCAGTCTGAGATCGGTCCGTGTGTCTGTAGCAAATTAAGTTTGTGGTATACAGCGCTTTTATTAACTCTTTTTTTTTTGTGTTATCTGGCATACCATACTTTTATTTGGTCATTCATCCATCTTGAGTAATCGATTCGCCCGGTCCTTGGCACTTATGCGAGACGGCAGGTGAGAAAGATTCACTTTCACAAAGACCACATACTGCGCATGCACCACAACGTCTGTATCCTCATGAAAACAATGCATTACAGCTTTAAATAAATTAGAGATAATATTATTTATTTTTTGTGATTTTAAATTATTTTTTTGTGATTATTTTAATTTGAAATTACAAATTATGCAGGATCTCAAAAAAATGCGACATTTTGCTGATTTTGCATTCTATTCAGCGATCGCAGAATCATGAAAAACTGGAGGGACTGATAAATGCTTGTATGACCTGTACTTTTCTCAAACTCAACACTGATTAAACAGATCTACTTTTTGCTGGTTCACCTCAAATTACATCCCGTTTCTGTGTTGACAATGGTAATATTGCAGGAATCTTCGTTCAACCTTCTACCACTGTTAAAAACCTTGGCGTAATCTTTGATTCTTCTCTCTCTTTCCTTCCTCACTCACTAAGTCTGCCTTCTTTCACCTCTGTAATATCGCTCGCTTATGTCCCTTTTTAAATGTCAGCGATGCTGAGACCCTAGTTCACGCTTTCAACCCTTTTATGGCTTGACTACTGTAATTCTCTTTTCTATGGCTTTCCCTATACATCAATAAATAAGATTCAATATATTCAAAACTCTGCCGCAGCTAGGGTCCTCACATATACAAAGAAATCTTTTCAATTTATCTTATTCTACACAGGCTCCACTGGCTACCCGCTCACTTTCGTATTCACTACAAGATAGTCCTTATCACATTCAAAGCACTCAATGGTCTTGCCCCCCTCCCATATTTCTGATCTCATCCATACCTACTCCCCGGCACGCACACTTAGATATTCTTGATACCGGTCTGTCATTGATTCCACGGCACAAACTACCATCGTTTGGTGGAAGGGCTTTTTGTATTGCTGCCCCCACTGTCACGGGTGTGTTCAGGCAGGGAGGCAAAGACAGGTAAATACTAGTAATGTTACATATGACACTGAAGCTTCAAAGTGCGTAGAGGACGCAGCGCAATTTCTCATGAAGCGCCGTCTCGGAGTGCGTGTTGTTTTCAGAGAAACACGTGATCAATGAAAAACGAAGCCTCACTTTCTTTCCAGTCACGTGAATGCTGCACTTTGCGTGTCGGAATGTTTGAACTAGTGCTAGTGCTACGTGTTTTTTAAGTCCATTTATTAACATTATATATATGTAAGCCTATAGCCTGTATTACATGATCATATATTCGTCCATATAAACAGTATAAAAACCATAAAATAATTAGAGCACCATTTACTTGCATCAAACAACTCTGTTGGTATTATTATAATTATAATTGTTACATTTAATTTATTGCCACACTTTAATATGTGAATTATATCATCAGAAAACTGAACATTTAGCATTGTCAGGCATTTCATTGTGCTTTATATATAAAACAACAGCGCTGCGCACTCGGATTTATGGCTGCTATAAATTTGACCTGCCACAAGATGGCACTGTTTTCGACACTCCTGATGCTTCGAATCTTTTCCCGAAAAAATCAGGGTAAAGCCTCAGTGCTTCATGAGGCTTAATTTGCCCATCCCTAGTAAATACAGTTCTCAGATTACGTTTAATGAAATGGGACACTCAGGTGAGCCATACTGATCGGTAGCAACACACTCTATACATAGACAAGAACTGAAGAAAACAGGAGAACTTAAATAGCAAACACAAACGAGATAATTACAAGACACAGCTGACACAGATGAACTAATAATGATGGTGACCATGATGACAGACGATGTGCGGAAGACTAGAACAAAGGAACATGTGATCAGGAGGAAAACACTGAAAGTCCATGACAACACAGAACATGATGGTGCCACCCCTCTCTTGAATTCCTCAGTTTATTATGTTACTCAGTTTATCCGTATTGTCTCTTTGTCTTTGTGAAGCGACCTTGAGTTTGAATTTTTTTGAGTTTCAGAAAGGCACTATATAAAATAAACGTATTATTATTAAAATCAGATAGAAACTATTACAATCAGTGATGATGTCTACACTGGATGTGGTGCGGTGCGACTTGACACAACAAATTCCCGACAGTAAACTGATGCTCCATTCTATTCCTCACGTATATCGCTCGCACTACTTCTGGCATTAAGAACAGCGGTCGCTTCGTCCAGTGTCCAGTGTAAAAAGTCTGAAGCTGTTGCAGCGCGACAACAGTCGCATCGGGTGTGGACATGGTGTAACCGAAGCCTTTTAAAGTGTACTCCCTTTTATAGCATGCATGAACAGGCGGTCAACACATGCTCACTAGAAAGTTTCATCTTTGTCCAATGTCTGTGCTTTTTCTCTCCAGAAGCTATGCATGATAAAATGTCTTTGTCTTGTTTAAGCTAGAGTTGCGTGTATCTTATAACGCTCGTCAAGGCGGCCGTTTATTGTTGTTACATCTCAGAGAGTTTGATTTTGTTGTTGTTCCGACAAAAATGTCGCCACCTTGTGGACAAACTAATAATACAAAATAATAATACCAAAAAAAGCTGATTGTACGGCGAATGCACTGTTAGAAAAATCGCAAACACAGTACTATGGTGATAATAAAATTTAAGTCACAGGCACTGTACGCATACCCTAGTGTATAAAAACTGAAGTATACTTTGGGCTTTAGTATGTGCGAAAGGTGCAGAAAACAGAATGATATGTGGGAAAACTATTTAAATAATGTCACAGTCTTTGTGAACAGAGGTATGGGAAATTTTGAACAAATAGGTCACACTTTATATTAGGTCTTTAAAGGGAAGGGTTAACAGCGTAATTATAGCTGCAATTACATGCAGGTATTTTTAAGTATATGTGGATGATATTCTGTAATTGAGTTTTTTTTCAGTTTTGTTCAAATGGTTATATTTTTTTATTATTTCAATGATTTGTTACTCATTGTCATGGATCACAAGATGTTAATTTTCCAAATTAGTCAGTGTATTTTTTCCATCATGTATCGTGTAATCAAAGTAGTTGAAAAGTAAATAGTTACTTTTCTTTTGGTAATATTTCATTTATTTTATTTATAAGAGCCCTAAATAGTCATTTTCCTAATTCTACAACATTTAATTGTTTAAAAATAACTTTTTAAAAGTTTTAAATTGGTGGAATTATCTCCCACAACTATGTAAGATACAGGAAATGATGTCACTGAATCACTGAAAGGCATGTGTGCTCTCTCTGAGAAAATATTTTAATCTAAAAAATAGTTTTTTTGTAAAACGTCAAAATTGTTACCACAATATCAAAAGGAAAACAGAATTTTCCACTGATCACACAGTGGGTTATTTAAAAGTCTTTTAATCATGATTTCATTAGTGCTCTTAGCATTTATGCTAGCAAGTGGCTATTTTTTTTTAAATGGTCAATTCCAAACAAAGTCAAACTCTGTTACCACGGTACAGTAACAATGTTGACCGTATGCAACAGAGTTGACAAACAGTACTATAAAGAAATGTAACTTGTAAAGGAAGTAACGTGTGTTTGGCAAGCACTGAATTATTAAAACTGAATATGTTTTCAATAAGATACTTTTTGAAATGCAAAATGTATCGCCAATTATAGAATCACTCATGTACAGTGTAAAAATAGGTAGGTAAACTAAAAGTGCATTGAATCAATTGATTATTTTAAAAGTTAGTACATAGTAGTTAAAAACACTTAATATAAAGTGGGACCAATAGATTTGATGCCACTTACCTTTGGGAAGTACAGTGGTGTTCCTCATTGTGCAGACAGACTGCTAACAAAGGCGTTGTTCCCTTACTTCCAGAAGTGAATTACACCAGCCTGAGATCAGATTGGAGCCAGTGATTTTTCAGTACAGTGCTTTCAATCAGACAGTCAGTGAACAGGGTTTCCTGTGGTGTCCTGAGAACTAGCACAGACATGTCCGTGAGAATCGCACTTAAGCGTAGAAGAATAGCCACAAAAGCCTGGCAAAAGCTGGAAGACTTTCTTTCTGCAGACCTACGGCCCTCGTGAGGAGGGAGGTAGTGCATTATTCAGCTGAATCAGAGTCTCCAGCCTGCAGTGCTGTGAGGAATGGAACCGTGCACTGAGAGATTTTTAGCAGCTTTTGTACAACCACTTTCAACTCTGTCTACTACAGCATTACAAAGAACGCCAAGTGACTCGCGCCTTCAAACGTTCCCCGATCCCACAGGAACGCCTGTGACGTCTGAGACGCAAGCACACACGTGCACAAAACATCCTGATTCAAAGATGCCCCAAAAAACGAGAAAATGCCAAACAACATTTCTGCATGAATTTGATGTTTGAGCATTAATATTCGTATCTGGTTGAGTCTTAAGGGATCCTGCTATGACAGAAGCAGTCGTTCACAGATGTTTGATTCTCGTAATCTGATAGAACAGTTACATTTGGAGTTTCTTCGTATCAGCTGGAGAGTGAAGCGTGTATGCTGCATTACAGCGGGAGAGAGACTGATTGAAAATGGAAAAGTCAAGCTCAAATCAATGTTTGTGGATGAGATCTGAAAGCATGTGGGAAGTAAACATTCTTTGCCCGTGTGCAACTTCCTGCGCATACACAGCTGTGGCAAATCAATAATCTGCCGCCCAGGATACTAAAGTCCTCGACGGACTTAAAAGAAACAGACTGGGAAAATATATATATATATATATATAAAAAATGCATGTAGCTGATGTAATACCCCGTCAAGAGCTAACATCCCTGAGGGCGAAAATGAATAACACACTATTATGAAAATGCCATATTGTTCTCGAACACACTTAACAGTGGTCAAAGTGGTGAACTCCAAGTCTTCGTGGAGGTTTCATCATTTGACACCTAATTCATAATTTAGCATATGCAAAACAAGTGGTCAAGGTTTAGCTGCTTAGCATCGCTGGTCGATGCTGTAACTACACACTCTGCAGGCATTATTTTTTTTAGCTGACAGCCATTTAAAATGAGCATTTTATCTAAATATTTTTCTCTGTCTGCTAATTTTGATGGGACTGTATGTGTTCGTGTGGTGCCATCAGCCAATCAGCTACCATTCAAATGTTTGGGGTCGGTAAGATTTTTTAAAAGGTTTTTGAAAGAAATCTCTTATGATCGCCAAGGCTGCATTTTTTTTGATGCAGTAAAATACAGTAAAAACAGTAATATTATGAAATATTATTACAAATTAAAATAACTGTTTTCTATTTGAATATCTTTTAAAATGTCATTTATTTCTGTGATCAAAGCTGAATTTTCATCATCATTACTCCAGTCTTCAGTGTCACATGATCCTTCAGAAATAATTCTAATATGATGATTTGATGCTCAAGAAACATTTTTTTATTATTATTAATGTTGAAAATGATCATTATCAATGTTTCAATGTTGTGCTGCTTAATATTTTTGTGGAAAACATGATACATTTTTCCCAGGATTCTTTGATAAATTGAAAGTTCAAAAGAACTTGAAATAGAATCTTTTGAACATTATAAATGTCTTTACTGTCACTTTTAAAGTATTTAATGCATCCTTGCTGAATAAAAGTATTAATTTCTATTAAAAAAACAAAACTGACCTCAAACATTTCAATGTATGGAAGATCGTTTCTGCCACAGAATAAAAATAATTCCGACTTTATATCACACAATTCTGACTTTATATCTCTCAATTCTGACTTTATATCTCTCAATTCTGACTTTATATCACACAATTCTGACTTTATATCACTCAATTCTGACTTTATATCTCTCAATTCTGACTTTATATCTCACAATTCTGACTTTATATCTCACAATTCTGACTTTATATCTCACAATTCTGACTTTATATCTCTCAATTCTGACTTTATATCTCACAATTCTGACTTTATATCTCTCAATTCTGACTTTATATCTCGCAATTCTGACTTTATATCTCTCAATTCTGACTTTATATCTCACAATTCTGACTTTATATCTCAAAATTCTGACTTTATATCTCACAATTCTGACTTTATATCACACAATTCTGACTTTATATCTCTCAATTCTGACTTTATATCACACAATTCTGACTTTATATCTCTCAATTCTGACTTTATATCTCTCAATTCTGACTTTATATCTCTCAATTCTGACTTTATATCTCACAATTCTGACTTTATATCTCTCAATTCTGACTTTATATCTCTCAATTCTGACTTTATATCTCTCAATTCTGACTTTATATCTCTCAATTCTGACTTTATATCTCGCAATTCTGACTTTATATCACACAATTCTGACTTTATATCTCAAAATTCTGACTTTATATCTCACAATTCTGACTTTATATCTCTCAATTCTGACTTTATATCTCGCAATTCTGACTTTATATCACACAATTCTGACTTTATATCTCAAAATTCTGACTTTATATCTCACAATTCTGACTTTATATCTCTCAATTCTGACTTTATATCTCTCAATTCTGACTTTATATCACACAATTCTGACTTTATATCTCTCAATTCTGACTTTATATCTCTCAATTCTGACTTTATATCTCTCAATTCTGACTTTATATCTCTCAATTCTGACTTTATATCTCTCAATTCTGACTTTATATCTCTCAATTCTGACTTTATATCTCACAATTCTGACTTTATATCTCTCAATTCTGACTTTATATCTCACAATTCTGACTTTATATCTCACAATTCTGACTTTATATCTCTCAATTCTGACTTTATATCACACAATTCTGACTTTATATCTCTCAATTCTGACTTTATATCTCTCAATTCTGACTTTATATCACGCAATTCTGACTTTATATCTCACAATTCTGACTTTATATCTCTCAATTCTGACTTTATATCACACAATTCTGACTTTATATCTCTCAATTCTGACTTTATATCTCTCAATTCTGACTTTATATTACGCAATTCTGACTTTATATCTCTCAATTCTGACTTTATATCTCTCAATTCTGACTTTATATCTCATAATTCTGACTTTATATCTCTCAATTCTGACTTTATATCACTCAATTCTGACTTTATATCTCTCAATTCTGACTTTATATCTCTCAATTCTGACTTTATATCACGCAATTCTGACTTTATATCTCACAATTCTGACTTTATATCTCACAATTCTGACTTTATATCACACAATTCTGACTTTATATCTCTCAATTCTGACTTTATATCACGCAATTCTGACTTTATATCTCTCAATTCTGACTTTATATCTCTCAATTCTGACTTTATATCTCTCAATTCTGACTTTATATCACACAATTCTGACTTTATATCTCTCAATTCTGACTTTATATCTCTCAATTCTGACTTTATATCACGCAATTCTGACTTTATATCTCTCAATTCTGACTTTATATCTCTCAATTCTGACTTTATATCACACAATTCTGACTTTATATCTCTCAATTCTGACTTTATATCACGCAATTCTGACTTTATATCTCACAATTCTGACTTTATATCACACAATTCTGACTTTATATCTCTCAATTCTGACTTTATATCTCTCAATTCTGACTTTATATCTCTCAATTCTGACTTTATATCTCTCAATTCTGACTTTATATCTCGCAATTCTGACTTTATATCTCGCAATTCTGCCTTTATCTCACAATTTCAACTTTATATTTTGCAATTCTGACTTTATATCTCTCAATTCTGACTTTATATCTCTCAATTCTGACTTTATATCACACAATTCTGACTTTATCTCATAATTCTGACTTTATATCACGCAATTCTGACTTTATATCTCACAATTCTGACTTTATCTCTCAATTCTGACTTTATATCTCCCAATTCTGACTTTATCTCTCAATTCTGACTTTATATCTCTCAATTCTGACTTTATATCTCTCAATTCTGACTTTATATCTCTCAATTCTGACTTTATATCACACAATTCTGACTTTATCTCATAATTCTGACTTTACATCACGCAATTCTGACTTTATATCACACAATTCTGACTTTTTATCTCTCAATTCTGACTTTATATCTCAATTCTGACTTTATATCTCTCAATTCTGACTTTATATCTCTCAATTCTGACTTTATATCACACAATTCTGACTTTATATCTCACAATTCTGACTTTATATCTCACAATTCTGACTTTATATCTCTCAATTCTGACTTTATATCTCTCAATTCTGACTTTATATCTCACAATTCTGACTTTATCTCTCAATTCTGATTTTATATCTCACAATTCTGACTTTATATCTCTCAATTCTGACTTTATATCACACAATTCTGACTTAATATCTCTCAATTCTGACTTTATATCACACAATTCTGACTTTATATCTCTCAATTCTGACTTTATATCTCTCAATTCTGACTTTATATCTCGCAATTCTGACTTTATCTCACAATTTCGACTTTATATTTTGCAATTCTGACTTTATATCTCTCAATTCTGACTTTATATCTCTCAATTCTGACTTTATATCTCGCAATTCTGACTTTATATCTCGCAATTCTGCCTTTATCTCACAATTTCAACTTTATATTTTGCAATTCTGACTTTATATCTCTCAATTCTGACTTTATATCTCTCAATTCTGACTTTATATCACACAATTCTGACTTTATCTCATAATTCTGACTTTATATCACGCAATTCTGACTTTATATCACACAATTCTGACTTTTTATCTCTCAATTCTGACTTTATATCTCAATTCTGACTTTATATCTCTCAATTCTGACTTTATATCTCTCAATTCTGACTTTATATCACACAATTCTGACTTTATCTCTCAATTCTGACTTTATATCTCTCAATTCTGACTTTATATCTCTCAATTCTGACTTTATATCTCTCAATTCTGACTTTATATCACACAATTCTGACTTTATCTCATAATTCTGACTTTATATCACGCAATTCTGACTTTATATCACACAATTCTGACTTTTTATCTCTCAATTCTGACTTTATATCTCAATTCTGACTTTATATCTCTCAATTCTGACTTTATATCTCTCAATTCTGACTTTATATCTCTCAATTCTGACTTTATATCTCTCAATTCTGACTTTATCTCTCAATTCTGACTTTATATCTCACAATTCTGACTTTATATCTCTCAATTCTGACTTTATATCTCTCAATTCTGACTTTATATCACACAATTCTGACTTTATCTCATAATTCTGACTTTATATCACGCAATTCTGACTTTATATCACACAATTCTGACTTTTTATCTCTCAATTCTGACTTTATATCTCAATTCTGACTTTATATCTCTCAATTCTGACTTTATATCTCTCAATTCTGACTTTATATCTCTCAATTCTGACTTTATTTCTCACAATTCTGACTTTATATCTCTCAATTCTGACTTTATATCTCACAATTCTGACTTTATATCTCTCAATTCTGACTTTATATCTCTCAATTCTGACATTATATCTCACAATTCTGACTTTATATCTCACAATTCTGACTTTATCTCTCAATTCTGATTTTATATCTCTCAATTCTGACTTTATATCTCTCAATTCTGACATTATATCTCACAATTCTTACTTTATATCTCACAATTCTGACTTTATCTCACAATTTCGACTTTATATTTTGCAATTCTGACTTTATATCTCTCAATTCTGACTTTATATCTCTCAATTCTGACTTTATATCTCTCAATTCTGACTTTATATCTCTCAATTCTGACTTTATATCACACAATTCTGACTTTATATCACGCAATTCTGACTTTATATCACACAATTCTGACTTTATCTCATAATTCTGACTTTATGTCACGCAATTCTGACTTTATATCTCACAATTCTGACTTTATCTCTCAATTCTGACTTTATATCTCTCAATTCTGACTTTATCTCTCAATTCTGACTTTATATCTCTCAATTCTGACTTTATATCTCTCAATTCTGACTTTATATCTCTCAATTCTGACTTTATATCACACAATTCTGACTTTTTATCTCACAATTCTGACTTTATCTCTCAATTCTGACTTTATATCTCTCAATTCTGACTTTATCTCTCAATTCTGACTTTATATCTCTCAATTCTGACTTTATATCTCTCAATTCTGACTTTATATCTCGCAATTCTGACTTTATATCTCGCAATTCTGACTTTATATCACACAATTCTGACTTTTTATCTCTCAATTCTGACTTTATATCTCAATTCTGACTTTATATCTCTCAATTCTGACTTTATATCTCTCAATTCTGACTTTATATCTCACAATTCTGATTTTATCTCTCAATTCTGATTTTATATCTCACAATTCTGACTTTATATCTCTCAATTCTGACTTAATATCTCTCAATTCTGACTTTATATCACACAATTCTGACTTAATATCTCTCAATTCTGACTTTATATCACGCAATTCTGACTTTATCTCTCAATTCTGATTTTATATCTCACAATTCTGACTTTATATCTCTCAATTCTGATTTTATATCTTACAATTCTGACTTTATATCTCATAATTCTGACTTTATATCACGCAATTCTGACTTTATATCACACAATTCTGACTTTATATCTCAATTCTGACTTTATATCTCATAATTCTGACTTTATATCACGCAATTCTGACTTTATATCACACAATTCTGACTTAATATCTCTCAATTCTGACTTTATATCACGCAATTCTGACTTTATCTCTCAATTCTGATTTTATATCTCACAATTCTGACTTTATATCTCTCAATTCTGACTTTATATCTCATAATTCTGACTTTATATCACGCAATTCTGACTTTATATCACACAATTCTGACTTTATATCTCAATTCTGACTTTATATCTCATAATTCTGACTTTATATCACGCAATTCTGACTTTATATCTCAATTCTGACTTTATATCTCTCAATTCTGACTTTATATCTCACAATTCTGACTTTATCTCTCAATTCTGATTTTATATCTCACAATTCTGACTTTATATCTCTCAATTCTGACTTTATATCACACAATTCTGACTTAATATCTCTCAATTATGACTTTATATCACGCAATTCTGACTTTATATCTCTCAATTCTGACTTTATATCTCAATTCTGATTTTATATCTCACAATTCTGACTTTATATCTCTCAATTCTGACTTTATATCACACAATTCTGACTTAATATCTCTCAATTATGACTTTATATCACGCAATTCTGACTTTATATCTCTCAATTCTGACTTTATATCTCAATTCTGATTTTATATCTCACAATTCTGACTTTATATCTCTCAATTCTGATTTTATATCTCTCAATTCTGACTTTATATCACACAATTCTGACTTTATATCTCTCAATTCTGACTTTATATCTCACAATTCTGACTTTATATCTCTCAATTCTGACTTTATATCACGCAATTCTGACTTTATATCTCTCAATTCTGACTTTATATCTCACAATTCTGACTTTATATCTCACAATTCTGACTTTATATCACACAATTCTGACTTTATATCTCTCAATTCTGATTTTATATCTCACAATTCTGACTTTATATCTCTCAATTCTGACTTTATATCTCACAATTCTGACTTTATATCTCTCAATTCTGACTTTATATCTCTCAATTCTGACTTTATATCACACAATTCTGACTTTATATCTCTCAATTCTGATTTTATATCTCACAATTCTGACTTTATATCTCTCAATTCTGACTTTATATCACACAATTCTGACTTTATATCTCTCAATTCTGACTTTATATCACGCAATTCTGACTTTATATCTCACAATTCTGACTTTATATCTCTCAATTCTGACTTTATATCACGCAATTCTGACTTTATATCACGCAATTCTGACTTTATATCACGCAATTCTGACTTTATATCTCACAATTCTGACTTTATATCTCTCAATTCTGACTTTATATCTCACAATTCTGACTTTATATCTCTCAATTCTGACTTTATCTCACAATTCTGACTTTATGTCTCACAATTCTGACTTTATATCACACAATTCTGACTTTATATCTCACAATATAAATATTATATATAACAATTCTGACTTTATTACAGTTATATATACAATTGCATGTTATAAAGTCAGAATTGCGAGATTCTGTGGTAGTGTACATATTTACACGTTTACATAATTCTGATTCATCCCAGTTCAGATTAATTCACTGATTCCTTCAAATGACATATTTACTCTAATAGCTCGTGATAAATAATCATGTTGTTGGTGAGTTATTGAATTGATTCGAACTGAACTCCCTTGAAAAAAAGAATCATGTATTATCTGAGCAAGCAGCTGCCAGTGAGATGAATGGGAATGCTAACAGGTATTATGAACCTTCCTGAGTCTGACAAAAGCACCACAAACTCATGCACTGATGCAAAAAAAAAGTACCATCCGCTCATTCCCACAGACTGTGAGCTCATCTCACACCAGATCTATTCTCTCAACTAACACCTTCCACTCGTTTTGCAACTTGCAGATCAGAAGACATTCTTCTCTCAGCGCATTCAGATGGGGTAACCCGCAGAGGTGGGGGTGACATAACAGCACTGTGCCGCTCAAGGATCCGTGCCTATTTCTTTGATCCTAAAACACTACGCTTTATCTCAGCCACAGAACTGTGGCTCTCACACAGGAGATATCAAGATGTCAAGTTAAATAGATTTAAGAGAAGTCTTGCTGATTTTTTTTTTTACTCTCTGGTATTAGCCAATTTTGGCTGTGGTGTCTTTGATCATCTCAGGCTGAGAGAAAGCACGTATCTCGAGGGGCCCTGCTCAAAATGCAGCCAGCGCTCAGATGGCTTTTGAAAAGTCCTTAATCGCTATTCACTGGCAACTGCATTAGAAACGACACGCAGATACAGTCAACACGTGTGACCCTGGACCACAAAACCAGTCATAAGGGTTTTTAGATTTATACATCACCTGAATAAATAAGCTTCCTGGAATCTTAGGGTGCAAAAATAAATCTAAATATTGAGAAAATCGCCTTTAAAGTTGTCCAAATGAAGTCTTTAGCAACGCATATTACTAATAATAATTTTTTATATATTTACAGTAGGATAGAAACAAAATATCTTCACGGAACATGATCTTTACTTAATATCCTAATGATTTTTGGCATAAAAGAAAAATCTTGACCCAAATTTTGACTCATACAATGTATTGTTGGCTATTGCCACAAACATACCCGCGCAACTTATGACTGGTTTTGTGGTCCAGGGTCACATATGTGGTCAATGTCACAAATGTGTTTAGCTAGGAATAGTGTAGACCAGGTTCAGATTCTTTCTGCACCATAACTTTTTCTTAGTTTCTTCTCAAAATCATACAACTTTGCTTATTTCCAGGTTAAAATAATAATAACACAAAAACTCACATTTTCAATGTGGTCTGAGACAGCTAGACCATGCTGTATGTAATATTAATCTTCCAGTGATTCCTCTTGCTCTCCATCTTTCTTTTAAATGATCCATTTTGGATGTTTGCCTCCTGTTTTAGATGGTACTCTAAAACAAGGAAATAATTGGGTAGGGAGAGATGTAACCGACTCAAACCTGTGTCACATAGCCATTCCACTTTCTCTTTTAATCTCTTTTTTTGGCTTTCTCCCAATTCCCTGTTTTTAGAGTACCATTACCCGAGGAGCCCCCCAGCGCCCCTCCTCAGACAGTGATAGCCAGTGGCCGAACCAACCAGTCCATCATGATCCAGTGGCAGCCGCCCCCTGAGAGCCACCAAAACGGGCCGCTTCAAGGCTACATGATCAGGTGAGAGATCTCTGGGACTGTCCTTTTCACAATCGAGCTTCTCTCAGCAGCACCTCATCTTCTAGAGTAGACAGAGTCTAGCCTGGTTCACATAACATTGGAATGCTGCTCAGTGAAAGCTCCTATATTTTGAGTCTCAAAAGTCATGGGACGGATGCTTTTTCCATGTCTCATACTAATCCCACCATGCCCAGGTACTGTCTGTCTGGATTACCGGTGGACTGTCAGATGAAGAACATCACTAACCCAGACCAAACAAATCTTCTGCTGGAGGACCTCATAATTTGGACCAACTATGAGATTGAGGTGGCTGCTTATAACGGGGCAGGTCAGGGCGTCTACAGCCCCAAAGTCACAGAATGGACCCTACAAGGCGGTGAGGACCTTGAGAGTATTTTATATCAACTAAATTAGATATTTTTTAGATTTAATGTTTCTCATAAATTAAAGAAAATTATTTGTTGGTCTTTTTTTTCTTTACAGTAACAGGGTTGAATAGTTAAAGGATTAGTTGACCTCAAAATGAAAATGTCCTGATCGTTTACTTACTCCCATCTCATCCAAGATGTTCATGTCTTTCTTTCTTCAGTCGAAAAGAAATTAAGTTTTTTGAGAAAAACATTCCAGGATTTTTCTCCACATAATGGATTTCAATGGCAACCAACGGGCTGAAGGTCCAAATCAATGCAGTTTCAAAGGGTTTCAGAGGGCTCTACACGATCCCAGACGAGGAATAGGGTCTTATCTAGAGAAACCTTCTATCATTTTCTAAAAAAAAAAACTTTTTAACCTCAAATGCGCATCTTCGGTGTTGTTCTTCTTCACGACGTATGGCGCCATCATGTTGGAAAGGTCACGGCCGTGACGCACGTGGAAAACCGACCCTTTGGAACTGCATTGATTTGGACCTTCAATCTGTTGGTTGCAATTGAAAACCATTATGTGGAGAAAAATTGGGGAATATTTTCCTCAAAAAACTTAATTTCTTTCCGACTGAAGAAAGAAAGACATGAATATCTTGGATGAGATGGGGGTGAGTAAATTATCAGGAAATTTTCATTTTGAAGTCAACTAATCTTTCAGCTTCACAAATGCCATCACTATGCATTTTGTCTAAGAAATTGAGAAAATGGAATGAGATTATCTCTATTCCTGTCTTGCTTGCTTGTCACTTCCTGTTAAGTTCCTGTTAAGTTTTTTTGTAATGAGAAAATATCATCTGGGTCAGAGCTAAATAGTTTTTATTTTTGGTTAAAATGTGTTAATAATTAAATATCAATATGATTTCAGCAGGTGTAATATTTAATATTTAATTTAATATTATAACATTGTAAATGACTTAACATTTCCCATAAATTAAATACAATTATTTGTTTGATTAATTTTAATAAAATGCATTCAACGTTAAGGTTTGTGTAAAAATAGAGAAAAAGGAATGAGATTAATATTTAATTTAATATTACATATATTTTAGATATATTTCTTTATATTAATTTTTAACTTGGGTAACAGGGTTGAATAGTTAAGCCATCAACATTACAGTTCGTTTAGTAAAATGGAATGATTTACTTGTCTTATCATGCTGGTTCAAATCAAGTCACTTCTTTTTTGTCACAATTTTAAGGAACATTAAATTGTTTGTAATGGGGGAAAATCATGCATTTACAGGGTCACAGCTAAATATATATATATGTTTTTGGTCTTGAAATCAATGACATTGTGTGATTGTAATGGTTGGATACAGACCAGTGAGGCATGACAGGTCAAAATCACCCATTTAAAATGGCTGCTTTTCATGATAAATCAATTTTTATGTAAGATAACAGTACCATGTCAAATAGTTCTCACAAAAAGAAAAGGATGGAGTTATTGTCTCTATCTCTTTTTCAGTCACTGTCCGCTCTTTGATTTCCCTCACCATCTCATCTCCTCAAATCTTCTCTTTTCAAGTGCCCACGGTCCCACCTGGGAATGTCCAGGCGGAGGCTGTCAACTCCACCACAGTCCGTTTCACATGGAGCGCCCCGAGTCCACAGTTCATCAATGGCATCAACCAGGGATACAAGGTGAGCGTCCATTCACTGCCCTCTAGTGGTCAAACACAGGTCTGCAATGCCTCTTTTATTGTAATGGTTTCATTACTTCCAATATATGTCACGCTGAGACAGCAGCAGCAGGATTCACATTGGCTTGTGCTAAGCGACAGTGGTCACATCTGTCTGTTTTTTTTTTTCTTTCAGCTGTTGGCATGGGAACCAGTCCACGAGGAAGATGTTACCTTGGTTACTGTGAGACCCAATTTTCAAGACAGCGTTCATGTAGGTTATATCACCGGACTGAAGAAGTTCACGCAGTACTTCACCTGCGTGCTGTGCTTCACTACGCCAGGAGATGGTCCTCGCAGCACTCCGCAGCGCATACGCACCCACGAAGACAGTGAGTGTCCTTATATGTATTCATCTCTACCTATAATGATGTTCTCTTCAGGCTGACAGGTGTCTGTTTGAAAAGACTCAGTGTTGGTGTCTGTATGCTTAGCCCCAGGACCTGTAGGTCACCTGAGCTTCACAGAAATCCTGGACACATCTCTCAAAGTGAGCTGGAAAGATCCGCCTGAGAAGAACGGCCTCCTCACAGGTACCCATACCCACAAATGGCGATTTCTTCAGATCATCTGAAGTGACTGTATGCTCAACCGCTTCCGGTCTTGTGCCCGCAGGGTATCGTATTTCCTGGGAGGAATTCAACAGGACAAACACGCGCGTCACACATTACCTGCCGAACATCACGCAAGAGTACCGGGTCACCGGTTTGACTGCACTCACTACCTACACTATTCAGGTGGCCGGTATGACCTCCAAAGGTCAAGGTCAGCTGTCGTCCTCCACCATTTCGTCTGGTGTGCCACCAGGTCAGTTTCTACTCCATTCAAAGTCATGTTTTCTGTCACTCCAAGATTACGTCATTACCGTCATCGTTTTACAGCGATGTGTTGAATTTGTTGCTGTCTTCAGGTGTCCTGTATTATTATAATGACTATATGAAGGGTTTGGTTCCAAAACGCAATAAAAGCCATTAAAAAAAAAAAAAAATAGTTCCCGCCAAAATCTGTATTGTATCTGGTCAGTATTGAAAAGTCCATTTTTAATTTTACGCAAACTGCGATATCCACCGTGTTATTCTGTCATGTTTGCTCCTCTTCTCCACTTTCCACTCTCTCTCTCGCTCTCTCTTTAACACATTTTTACTCAAATTAATAAAAATGGATTTGTTGCGTTTTGGAACCAAACCCTTCATATAGTCATTATAATAGTAGGGAATAGTGATTTGAGGTTTTAGGGGGCGATTTCGGATTCAGCTGAAGTCTTAAATGAGAAATGTGGGAGGAGCTTGAGTTTGTTGCCCAGCCCCATTTGTTTGAAACGTGAGAGGCGTCAACTCTCACCTAAACTACTCCTTCATCCCACGTCATCGGGTCAGAGGTCACTCTTCCACCGGAACTAGTTTATACAGTTATAAATATGGATATTTTTCGTACAAAAAGCCCCTGGAGCCGTGTGGATTACTTTTATGATGCATGTTTTTGTGCTTCAAAATCTCAGGTTCCATTCACTGCCATTATACAGCTTGGAAGGCCCAGGATTTTTTTTTATATAACTCAGATTGTCTTTGGCTGAAAGAAGAAAGAATATACACCTAGGATGGTTTCATGGGATCATTTTAATTTTGGGGTAAACTAACCCTTTAATTTATGTTTTATTGTGTGGCCAGTGGAAATCTGAACAACTGAGCAAGCAGAAAAAAAATAATTACTGTTGAGCCCTGATATCAATGTGAGAGCTTAAGACAACTGGGTTGTACACTTGTATGTTAACTTTCAATTGTGTGGCCTTATTAACCTTACTCTTGATTTTGGAGTTAATGAAGGCACGCTGAATATGATGGCATTGTGCATTAATATTCATAATCTTCAGCCACCTCTTAGACACAAGCAAGAAACTAAAGACAGTGAGACGAGACAGTGAAAAGATGCTTTGAAGTTTTCCTCTGTAGATGCTCATAATGAAGTATCGGTATGCTGGAGGGATCACACTGTTTTTTAAATCAAACCTATCTCGTATCACTTTTTGTTCCCCATGATGCTAATTTGCAAGCTTCTGCTTCTGCATGCAAAAATGAACTGATGGCAGACGGAAATGTGTCATGCAAATAAGGACTCTCTTTGATTCTGAATGCATTTTTTTTCTGCCGAACATGAAGTAGAATGTAAAAGTCTTTTGCATATTGTTCATTATGGTATGACTATTTTTTTAATTCAGCAGTAGGTATTGTGAGTGAATGGCAATAATATTGTTCCAAGGTCTTTTATTTTGTCCCAGAATTGGATTTATCTTGCATTTTTTTATTGCTCCTGTTCCCATAGAGATGCCTGGACCCCCTACCAACATCGCCATCTCCAACATCAGCCCTCGCTCAGTTACCCTGCAGTTCAAACCGGGCTATGATGGCAAAACATCCATCTCACGCTGGCTGGTAGAGGCTCAGGTAGTACAAAACAAATTTACGTTGAGAATTCACCTCAAGGCGTCATCTTTTTTATTATCCATCATTGATCTCTCCTTGTTTTGTTGCACGTTCAGATTGGTGTTATCGGAGAAAATGAGGAGTGGGTCATGGCCCATCAGTTGGCCAATGAGCCTGATGCACGATCCCTTGAGGTCCAGGGCTTGAACCCCTACACGTACTACAGGTCCATTCCCATTCTGGGATATAGTTATATACAGTACCTGTAGGCTGCATCATAACTTGACATCTGATTTTAGGTTTCGAATGAGGCAGGTGAATATAGTAGGCACAAGCCCTCCCAGCCAACCATCCAGGAAGATCCAGACCCTACAGGCTCCTCCTGACATCGCCCCAGCCAACATCACTCTCCGCACAGCCAGCGAGACCAGCCTGTGGCTCAGATGGGTGGTGTGTATGCGTCTTGATCGATATGATTAAGAGGGAAAAGATGTGGAACGGATTGTGTGTTCGTTTTATTTTAAGTAGTCTGGAGATTGCATTTCCACCCATAGGAAATGTTTTTATTGCTCAGTGTTTGCTTGTTCATATAGCTTTGGAGACTTAATGTAGGCCCCAGTCTCATGTTTTATTTAAGTAGCAACTTATATAAATGTTTCTTATTGCTTCTTATTCCCAATTCATTAGGAGAAATTAAAGTAGACACATGTTATTAATTTGGAAAGTTCTGATAATTAGATCTTAAAAGAAATGAATGAGAACTCTTGGGCCTTGTTTCACAGACAGGGCTTCGATTAATCCAGAATTAGGTCTTAGTTTAATTAGGACATTTAACTATTTTTTTTTCCACATTTAGAACGATGATCAAAACACAGATGGAGTAGATCAAGTTCATCAACACCCCCAAAAGCTTTACAGTCCTATAGCTCATCCTGAGTCGATATTTAATTCAGTAACGTTAGGCAGTTTTGATTTATTTGCTGTTTAATATTGATGATCGTGTTATTTCACATATGCATCTGCTTATATGAGATCGCTTGTTTCTGCTTCTTCTTTGCCTGTGTTTTGATCAGGAGATTCAGTACTCTTTCAGAAGATGTGTCATACGGCCCCTACCGTATAACATTGAAAACAAAAGTTAATTTCTGTTAATGTCGGGGAAAGAGTTAAGTAGCTTTTATAAACGTGCCTTAGAAGAAAAAAAAACATTACTGATGTGCATCTTGAGACAAAACAATGGCACTGATATATTTTAAGATTTGTCATTGTCAGTTGCTTTCAGTTAAAACAGCTCAAACATGCATTTTAGTCTGGGACTAGACTTGTGAAACCGGGGGTTGGTATCACAGCTTTGGGACCTCCGCAAATCTGAGAACGTTTTCAGACATTGTATCTCATTCACTAATCATGTATATGCACAAATTTGTGCATGAGATCAGTGTGTGAACGTTTTCACGCACAAATCATGATTCATCTGTAACTTTTTATTTTACATTTTATTCTACATTTATGATTTTTTTTTTGCTGCAAACACACATAGTCTGGGTGGCCTTATTACGGATCCCTGCACATGACATGCGGGGGGAAAAAATTTATATCATGGCCACGAATTACATCAGCACGTTTTACTGATTCGTTCCAGCCATTGACGAAAATTTCCATCATTTGTGAGAAAACGCTTCTGTGTTTTCACTGTTATACGGTAGGGGGCGCTATTATGTATCTTTTATGCATAATATTTTCACTGTTATACGGTTTTCACTGTTATACGGTAGGGGCGCTATTATGCATCTTTTAAAAGAGTACAGAATCTCCTGAGGCCTCATTTATAACCGTTGTGTACGCACAAAACAGGGCCTGAAAGTGGAGAACGCCACTTCCAACGCACAAGTTGTGATTTATAAAAACAAACTTGATGGGAAAATTTGCGCACCTGCACGCAAACTCTGACCCATGCGTACAAACTCTTTTACTAGAGTGAGAAAAGTAATGAAGTAAGAACAATTTTAAACTCACTTAAACTCAACTTACATTAATGTTCCAGTTTCATTCATTTAAATTACATAAAGTCATTACTCAGAAGTTAAACAAAAATAATATGAATTTAGATAGACAAAACATGTCCCAAACACAAAAGCCCTATTTATGTTAAAAGTAAGAATATCAGCACAATAAAAATACTTAAAAAGTTACATCTAAGGGAAATTTGTATACTCAGGACATTTATTGCTTATACTTTTAAATAATTTCTTTAGTATTATTTTAAAAGCACACTCTATACTTGGAAACACATGTAATCTAACCTGTCCTCAGCATTAGGTCACTTTGCCAAACAAAGTGTTTAAAAATGCAACAAATAAAAAAATATAGTTACATTAAAAGGTGGAGATCTTTAAGATATCAAACAATACAAAAAATAAATATTGAATTATATTTTCCATTAAAAAATAGCTATAAAAGTTGTGTCCTCACTTTGCGTCAACTCCGTCAGGATCTTTTATAATTCTGAATAAATCAGGCAGTGTCATGGGCAGCTTTAACTCTGAAGAACACTTACTATTTCCTGCTCATCTCACAGTAGGACACAAAGTCCTGGAAGTTATATATTTTTTGTATATTTTAAACAAACAATATTGAAGTCTCTCGGTCACGGCCTTAACATGTACACTGTGATGACGGAGTTGACTAGTTTCTGTAAATAGTTGTGGGATAAATCTTGCCATTTTGATAAGTTTATTAAGGCAGCTACAACTGAGGAAAAAAACTAAATTTCTCCAGTGTAGAACATGTGGTTAAGGTGGAAAAAATTCAATTTTGTCAACTCCGTCAGGTTTTATGTCTGATGGTTGACAAGTGCTCTCAAAAAATCTGTATAATGTGATTTATTATGTTTCTTGCATATGGGGAATTGTTCTACATTTACATTTTACATTTTATCCAAAGCGACTTATATATGAGGTTGGCAGGTCATTCCACCAGGTGGGAACAGTCCAGGAAAAGGTCAGTGAGAGTGATTTCGTGCGTCTTTGGGATGGCACTACGAGACTTCGTTCACTTGCAGAACGCAAGCTTCTTGAGGGTGCATAAGTATAATGGTGCAGCGCCTGTGGTTGCTTTGTAGGCGAGCACCAGTGCCTTAAATTTGATACGAGCGCTATTGGCAGCCAGTGCAAACTGATGAAGAGAGGCGTGACATGCACTTTCTTTGGTTCGTTGAATACCACCTTCGCCACTGCATTCTGGATCAGTTGGAAGGGTTTGATAGTGCATGCCGGAAGGCCAGCTAGAAGAGCATCACAATAGTCCAGTCTGGAGAGAACAAGAGCTTGGACCAGGAGTTGTGTGGCCTGCTCTGATAGGAAGGGTCTAATCTTCCTAATGTTGTATAATGCAAATCTGCAGGACTGGGCTGTTGCAGTAATGTGGTCAGTGAAGTTTAACTAATCATCAGTCACAATTCCGAGGTTCCTGGTTGACCTGGAAGGAGTTATGGTTGATGAACCTAGCTGAATAGAGAAATTTGGATGAAGTGCTGGGTTGGTTGAGACCACAAGCAGTTCTGTCTTTGCAAGGTTGAGTTGAAGGTGATGATCCTTCATCCAGCCAGAAATGTCTGTCAGACAGGCAGCGATACGAACACCAACTGTAGGATCATCTGGTTGAAATGAGAAGTAGAGTTGAGTGTCATCAGCATAGCAGTGATAGGAAAAGCCCTGGTTCTGAATGACAGATCCTAGTGATGACATGTAGATGGAGAAGAGAAGTGGTCCAAGCACTGAGCCCTGTGGAATTCCAGTAGCTAGATGTTGTGACACCTCAGCCCTCTACGACACCTTGAAGGACCTACCTGAGAGGTAAGACTTGAACCACTGGAGAGCAGTTCCTGAGACGCCCATCTTCATGAGAGTTGACAGGAGGATCTGGTGGTTCTGGTGCTTCTAATGCTGTTTCATGATTCTATTTACATATACTGTATATTTGGCCTCAGCTTGACCTTTGTCAACTCCATCAGTATTTTACACCGTCAGGTGAAGGTTTTTGTCAATTTTGAAAGAAATTTCTTATTCTTTTTTCAGTTTGTGTAAAAATGTTAAAATATCAATGGAACTACATGATATTATGTCTTAATTACCTAAGAAATTTGGTGATTATATGTTTAATATTAAAAGGAGGAAGGAGAATTAAGGAATTTAGAAACTGGGTTGTTCATAATAGTGTGAAAACAAACAAAAAATAAACAGAAAATGTATTTTATGACTTAGCTCCTTTACTGAACACCAGTATTACATAACTGAAGATTTTACATTGTTTTTGGATAGTTTAAATTAAATTAGCATGCATTTTAGTGTGTCTGACGGAGTTGACACAAATTAAGTTATTGAGTGAATAAATATACATTTTTAGAAAAAAATATTTAGAAATAAGCCTGTTTTTAATAATGTTGTGTTTATTTTTTAACATCTAAAACATGTTTTGTCCCTTATCTCAAGAATCAGTGATAGGCTAATTCCAATAATTCCTCTTTAAAGTAAACTGCAGATGTTATGTTCATGTTATGACAACATATTCTAAGGGAGAACGATTATCAGAGATGCACACTTACTTCGATATTACAGACACTGCAGGATTCGGTTGTTGAATGGTCCATTGTCCGGTTTGAATAGGTCCAATGATAATAGCTTATACAACCGCAGCTGCACAGACATGGAGCATATATATAAGCTACATATATTGTGATTTTGGGGAGGACACAGGGTGGAGATGCACGTTCGCACAATCTTCTGCTGACTGGGATTTATAAAAGGATTGTTTTTACATACACTTTTAGGATGAAATCTATGTAAAGTTTTATAAAGGAGCCCCCTGATCCATACACAAGAAAATGCAGAAACGAGCAACATCATATGCATGCATATGTAAAATAACTTGATCAACAACATTAAACCGCATATGGTGATGGTTTGGGCGTGTTTTATGCAAATGACTAACCTTCGGGCATGCAATCACTCATTTAGAATACTCCAACTTCATTAACATTAGAATGAAGTTAAAAACATATCAGTGTGCGTACGTGATGTGAATGTTTAGAAAATACACAGATAATCACACGATTATTAGTGAATGAGACCCATTGTCTTTTCTGAAACTCTAAGAGACGTATGTGAGATACTTGGGGTCTTTTTTTTTGGAGATAAATCAGACAAATTGGAAAACTTGAGCAGAATTCTCCATTTGCATCTCATTGTTTTAGGAGAAACTGTTGGGGTATTAGAGAGATTTTATTTTCCTACTGGGATAAGACCTGGTCGAGTGGTAATAAATACTCTAAGATTTCTAATCTAAGTTAAAGTGTGTCTGTATTCTAGCCACTGCCGGAGTGGGAATACAATGGCAATCCAGAGCTGGTGGGCTACAGGGTGCAGTACTCACGTCTGGGCTCAAAGGCTGGGTTTCTGTCCCACATCATTCCTGACAGGCAAGAGAGAGAGTTTACCATTGAGGACCTGGAGGAGTGGACAGAATACGAGGTCAAAGTGCAGGCGTTCAATGGCATCGGTCCAGGACCGTGGAGCCAGCCAGTTCATGGGAGAACCAGAGAGTCAGGTGAGACATCTGCTGTGCTTTTTTTCCTCCCTCTCTTGAACTTTTGCTGTCTTGTACCTTCTCAAATGCTTTTACAACATTGCTGACCTTTGAATTAATTATGATGGCTGCCTACAGGAATACTTTATTATTCAAAGGTTGTTCTTTTATTATACTTAATGGAGTTTGCAGTTATGATTCAACTTACTTTGTACCTCCTAAAATTGAGAAATAAATATACGTGAGAAAATTTTAGGTGTACCGAAAGAGAAGATACCTGTAAAATAAATGGGGATAGTATAACTCAGATAATTGATACAGAGACATATTTCATGAGTTCAAATTTTGATTGCATACTTTGTCTTTTGATTATTGAGATCTCATCTGAAACTTTAGGGGAAATTTGAGATTCCCTGGGGTCTTTTTCCTCCATTTGCTCTCCATTGCTTAGACCATTAAAAAGTTATTTGTTTCATGTATTGAAAAAAAATAAAGCTATTTTCTCATCAGTCAAACCGTCTGGCATTCACAGTTTGATTAACAGCTGGCAGCACAGTCGGCAACACGTTTTTACCATCATGTACTGAATTGTAACCAGACTGCGTTGGCATATGCTTTATCTTGTAAACATGTGACAGGTACAATGAATGACAAAATGCACGCTTTTCCCGTTTGAAACTCTGATCACTCTTACAGTTGTTAATTCATTTTTTTAGTCCCCTCTAGTGGCCCTGCAAATGTTTCCGCCTTTGCTACCACCTCCAGCAGCGTCCTGGTCCGCTGGGGTGACGTGCCAGAGACTGACCGCAATGGACTAATTCTGGGCTATAAGGTACATTGTAAACCGGCTTCAAACTAGATTTACTGACCTTGAGTTCATTGTAGTACTGAAGAGATGCATCTATTCCTCCTCATATCAGGTGGTGTACAAAGAGAAGGATGCAGAGTCGGCTCTGCATTTCTGGATGGTGGAGGGAAATACCACTTATAGTGTCCAGCTCGCTGGTCTTGGGAAGTATGTGCTTTATGAGATCCAGGTTCTAGCATTCACACGTATAGGAGATGGCATGCCGAGTTCTCCGCCCATCTTTGAGCGCACACTTGATGATGGTAAGTGTCTAAACCAGAATTTACAACCACCATAGGTTTTTAATCTTGCTTATGTTGTGCTGGTTACATTTACATTTTTTTAACAGTACCTGGGCCTCCAGTCGGGATCCTTTTCCCTGAAGTTAGGACTTCCTCAGTGAGACTGATCTGGCAGCCCCCTGCCAAGCCAAATGGCATCATCCTTGGTAAGTTGTGTGCACTCTATACGATTTTTGCAGTCCTTTACTATTGTTACTTGTCAGATTGAAACATGATCCCAGTGTGAGCATGGATAAAATCAATGACACACTGGGCCATGGTCTTACATGTCAGATTGGATTGATACACATCACAGCTGAAACTCAGTTAGTGCGGTTCATTTGATTAAATGTGAACGATTGCATCCAAAGTCTGGTATGCACCAAACAAGCAGCCCGAGACCACTGAAAAGATGGGTCTCGGTCCGCTTCCAAACGAACTCTGGTGTGGTTTGAATGATGTATGAACGCAACACGGACCAAAGACATCTAAAAGAACCAAAAACAGAAAGATGAGACCCCAAAAAGGACAGAATGCTCACACATATCAGTTTTTCCTCGTCATAGTCATGATGTTGCATTCACCACGTCTCCTCGCAGTAGATCTTCGTTTGTGTGTGACAGAGGGATTCCTGCCGCTGTTTTGACTCCTTTGCACATTTTATAAGCTCTTCACGAGTTCTCAGCTGGTCAAAACACCATCATATGCAGGCTACGCACATACAACAAGCACATTTATCACAGCACACAGCATTCTTTTGGATGTTCAGTAAGTTCCGTCTCAAAATAGGCAATACGTCATAAAAGCTGACCAATCAGGTTCTAAATGTATCCCTATGCCTTTAGGTTCGGTATCTTTTGGTTCGGTGATAAAAATGCCAGTGCCATCAAGTGTGAACACACCCTAAAATGTACCGCAATTAATCAGCTGTCAGTGAACATGTCACACTAGCTGATCATTGATTAGCAATAAGACTTGCTCTGCAACAAGAACTAGTAGCAAGTAGTATGCATCCGTCTCCCGTTCTGGTTGTTCAAATCCCACCCGGAGCAGTGCAGGAAGGACTATTTTTTTGGTGCCGTGACCCAGATGGGAGTGAGGTTTAGGGAGTGAGTGTAATGAAAGTTAGCTGATAGAGATAGCTGTGCAGGCATCCTCACTTCCCTGGCTTCAAGAGGTGCAGTAGCAACTGACACTAGAAGTGTCCTTAGTGTCCTTATACGTGCGTCTGCATTGGTCTGGTTGACATTGGTTTAAATCCAGTTTGATGAGGTGCTTGTAGGACCAGTTACATAATAATCAATTTCAGAATCCACTGACTACAATGTCTATATGTTTCTCTCATCTAGCCTATCAGATTGCTTACCGGAGAAACTCCTCCAGTATCACCTCCGCTATTGTCGATGTGCTCAACCCAAGTGCTCGACAGTATACAGCAACTGGACTAAAACCAGAGAGTGTTTATGTGTTCCGCCTCACAGCCCAGACTCGAAAGGGCTGGGGAGAAGCAGCCGAAGCGCTGGTGGTAACTACAGAAAAGAGAGGTACTGCTTCACCTCTCTTTACAAGGTCAGGTGCTGTTTACTACATGCCATTGATTAAAACGACTCATCTAATCTTTCCTCAGCACGACCACAGCCCACAAGTCGCCCTGTTGTGCCTCAGGAAGAGGTCCTGGCTCGCAGGGTGCTGTTGTCATGGGAACCAGGCAGTGATGGTCTGTCGCCCATACGATACTACACCGTCCAGTACAGAGAGCTGCCCGACAGCAACTGGACTGTCCACTCGGCATCAGTCAAACATGAGGCCACCTCTTACGTCATAGACAGGTAAGCCTGAATTGAGCCTGTCAAACTTTAAGGGTCACAGAGGACAAAACTGGTAGCACCAAAGTAATCCTACTGAGCTTGTTTCCTGTTCGCAGGCTCAAGCCTTTCACTTCCTACCAGTTCAGAGTGAAAGCCACTAATGATATTGGGGACAGCGAGTACAGCGTGGAGAGCGAGGCAATCACCACTCTACAGGACGGTAGGGGCAACTGCAAAACGCTTTAATGCTGTCTGGGAACAAGTTACTGAGTCCTGAGATTAATTATAATGTGGCCAAAAACTGGACACAGTCAGTGAAGGGGAAAAACTGCTAGGTTGCCTCATGCTTGACCTTTGACGTTTAACCAGAACATTGCTAACAGTTACACCACTATTATCTGGTTTCTACTCTTGGTTGTTCCACTCTTATCAGGGTCTTTGCAGCTCCGCAGTCATTAACTGAACAAACTGTCTGTTTGTTTTCCATTAGCTCCTGACAAAGCTCCCACAATCCTCTCTGTGACACCGCACACCACCACATCTGTGCTGGTCCGCTGGAAGGTGAGGTCCGATTCATCATTCTGTTCTGAGAGGGAACACGGGTGTTTATCTGTTCTTGAACGGTGTGTTTACAAATGGGAGATAATGACATAATCTGTTCAAACCCATCCAGCCACCCCCCGAGGAGGAGATCAATGGCATTTTGCTTGGTTTTCGAGTACGCTACAGAGAACTTCGTTATGATCGCCTACGCAGCTTCACAGTGCGCACAGTGAACAGCCCGCCAGCCAACTGGGCAGAGATCACAGGTGAGTCTCAAATCAACCCACTCAAGTATAAATTAGTATTTGTCAATCTAACCCTTTTATCTACAAAGCTTACAATGGTAACCATAGCCTTATAAAAGATGGTTTGTACAGTCATGATATGATGACTTGATTATGATATTCCTATAATACTGTGGCAATACTACCATCTACTTCAAGGTACATCAAAGAATAAAAATGCATAGCTAAACACTTTTATTCCAAATATCTTACATCAGTTTTTGCTTTCCCTGGGAATCAAATCCATGATCTTAGCGTTGTTAGCGCAATACACTACTGTTTGAGCTACACAAAACACAAGAAATTACAGTACCATCATGGTACTTTGTCCAAAAAAACATAATACTACTATGGAACTTTGTTAATGTCTTTACAAGTAACTAAGCTATATTGGAATTTAACTATGGTTTTTGTATGGGAAGTGTCTGTGCTTATCACAATCGCATGTATAGAGGGTATGCATGTGACGTCACCGCCGGTCGGTGTGACTGCGGTTACGCCCACTGAGTGGCAAAAAGACTGGTTTTCAGCATGAATGCCACGAAAAACACACAAAACACATCTAAATGGGAAAGGGCTTTGAGATTGACTGTACAAATATATTTGACAAGAAATCTGAGGTATATTTTTACAGACTGCCGAAAGCTACAGAAAAGAGAAGCAAATAGAACACTGCAATTCACAGAAACAATTCAGCGAAATGTTGAATCTTGGGGTAAAAATCATACTCTATATATTGCATTGTTATATACTGACAAATCATCAATTAAATATTTACCAGTCTTATATTCTGCATAATTGGATGTTTTTAAATAAACACTGTCAAAAACGATACGAGTTGTACACTGTAAAAAAAGTCAGTACAATATACTGTATAAATATGAAGGAATTTTCCGTATTGGTTTTTTACAGGTGTTTTACCTGTATTTTGAATTACACATTGCATTTATTTGTGTTTGAAGGGTTAACAGAAATTTCCGTAAAAATTACTGGATAATGTCCTGGCAGAAAATTACCAGTACATTTTCCGTTTTTATTTTTTACAGTGTAGGGCTGGACGATATATATAACATTGATATAAGTGATCACCTGGATTCAGACCGACCTACTGTATATTGTATTTATATAAAGCGTTCACAGGCAAATTTGCTTTATGTATTTCCTCGGCATTGAAATCAGGCACATATAAATGTCAGGAAACACAATTCCTGGCTGCATATCAATATCCATGGATCACTGGAACACTATATTGAGTCCAATCTTTAGCTTAAACTGATATAATAGTTTGTTTCACTTGCGTTTTCTGAATTTCCCTATTAAATCCAGTCATGCAGCAGCTCTTTTGCCAATCTATCCGACTGAGGGGGCGTGCTCCGGCAGGAAAGTGACATCATTGCATACCCTCTATATAAGAACATGGAGAGACAAGCTAATTCAGCAAAATGCTAACTCATCTGTTTTGTGTTTCCCTGTAACTGCACATATTATAGTGGCTCATCTTATTAACATGCATGTAATGAAAGCTTTACAGTGTATGAGGGCTGTGTTAATTGTTTTCTGAGCAGTTCGTTTATCTCTCAAAGTTTCTGCTAGCATGAACTAATGCACTAATCCAGCTCTTGTTTCTCTCTCTTTCTCTTACTTTCTTTTTATCTCTCTCCCTCTCTCTCCTCGCTGCAATCCTATCCCCTCCATTCAACCGTCCTCAGCCCCCTACAGTGTGAGGAACCTGACCGAATCCTCACTTACCCAATACGAGCTGGACAGTAAGTCCTGAGATATGCTCTCGATCTTTCATCAGTGTTTCTATCGTTATCATTTATACTAGTGTTGGGGAAGCTGCTTCAACTGTTCATAGCTGAAGTAACTGCAGTCAAGCTATTATATGAACTGTTAGCTAAACTAGAAATAAAACTGCAATGAAGCTATAACCGGTCAAAAGTTTGGGATAATACTATAATTCAGCCAGAATGCATTAAACTGATCTAAAGTGACAGTAGAATCCTGAAAAACAAATGTATCTTGGTTTCCACAAAAATATAATGCGGCATAACGGTTTTCAACATTGATAATAATAATAATAATAATAATAATAAATATAGCTGCGAGCAGGAATTATCTGGGTTCAAGCACTTGGTTAAGCCAATGCATAAAAAGGTATTATGTTTTATTTCGCAAGCATGCAACCACTTAGATTATAGATGGAAAAGATCATTTACAGCCAATACAGGCAATTTACTAAGAAAATATGTTTTAAAAAAAAAAACAGTTATAGAGCCACCTATGGTCCGATCTCAAAAGTTTGCATGCTTGTTTAGAATCATATGTTGCATGAGCTCACCTAATTTTGTAAAGCTTTGAGTTTTTGTTTAGGATTTATATTTTGCCCCGCCCCTTTTCTAAATAACGCAGATATAGCTATCCAAAGGGTAAAGTTCAAAATTGTTTTGATAATTATTGAGAGAGAGTGCAGAGTTGTTGAGAGTCCAGGCAAAGTTGTTTAGAATGAGGAGATATAAGATTTGATATGAATATCCTGTGTATGTACACATTTTTATGTTTTTTTAATCTTCGCTATTGCTTCAATGCAAATGATAAGCTAGCCGTTACTTGTTGCGTAGTGACGCGTTCAAGTAAGCCAGATATGTGCAGATTCTGCGAATAACACTGTATTTAATATATCATGATGGCTCACGAGTTGAGTATTTGCGCTAAATCTGCACAGATTTGGCTTACACAAAATTCCCCAGCGGAGTGAGTGAACCGGAGTGAACATAATAAGTAGAAACATACTGGCTAGTTATTTGACAGTGTTACCCGCAACAGCTGATTTTTACTCGCATTTGGTGGGTTGGCGGGTGTTCATTTCAAACCCTGCTAATATACAATCGTTTACACACTCGTAAAATGCGACATTGCCCTGTTATAGTGCCAACAAGTGGCCAATCGCCGCAATTTTTTTTTAACGTGACCAAAGATTTAGCCCATACACATGTGTATCTTATTCTGTTCAAGAGTTATAGCCATTTTAGTGGCCCCGCCCACTTCAAACGTTTTGGTGCTACTTAGCGACAGTGAATCGAAATTTTTACTTTTTTTTTTTTTTCAATAAATATTGATATTCCGATTTCAGAGAATATTTCTGCACTAGATTGGTTCCGATCTGGCAAAAACCCTAGGACTACTTTGCAAACTAGTTCAAAATGGTGGATTTTAATGAAACATCTGAATGAACCAATTCACTAAACGGAATCAGGAAACAGTAGCTTATTACTGGAAACGCTACTCTGATTATACTGAAGAACATAGTTAAGTTAGCAGCATCGTTAATTTGAGTTAGTTACTCCCCAACACTGCTTTCCAATCATCCATTCCCTCATCCTGCCAAACTCAATCTCTCAACTCCAGTAACGACTCTTTCTCACACCTCGTTTATTTGCTCACACGAGAGCCCAGTCCCATTTGTCTCTCTTCTCACGTCTGACTGTGCCCATTTCTCTCCACACTGTCATTGACTTTTCCTCACAACATCTCACTTCATTGGAACGGAATCATTATGTTTTAGCACCACTTAAGGTTTTATCATGCAATATTGAATAGGGTGTGTATGTGTGCACATTTTCTCTGTTGTTCAGATCTGAATAAACACAAGCGCTACGAGATCCGACTGAGCGTGTATAATGCGGTAGGTGAGGGGCCCACCAGCTCGCCACAGGAGGTGTTTGTGGGAGAGGCGGGTAAGGACACAAATACTCCTCCTTGATGCCCTTAGTCAATATTGTTTTCACAGTCTAATAAAAACATGCGGTAGTGCTGAGAGTCAGTATAAAGTCTAATAAACCAGTTCAAACTGCCTAGGTGTTGCTGGAGTCTGGTTTGATCATCTCTCTCTGTTTATCTGTCCACATCAGTGCCCACCGCTCCACCTCAGAGCGTCGCTATCCAGTCCTCAACAGCCACTCAGCTTGACGTCACATGGGACCCTCCTCCAGTGGAGGCCCAAAATGGGGATATTCAAGGCTATAAGGTACGGCACTTCAGTGTGCTTCAGCAATTCAAAGATCAATTTAAAACTAAAACAGTGGTTCTTTGAGTGCCCCCTGATGGTGGGCAACACAACTGTGGAAATGCTGTGAGTTACCAGAGGAAGTAATTCTGGATCGTTCCCCAAACAAATATCGCAATGGCTCTTATTGCTTACTTATATGCTTATGCATAGCAACATTGGCTAAACCAATGAGGGATGAAAGACGATTGCATTGTTTGTGTAACCTGACAAAGCCATTATCAATAATGATAACTGTATAAGCGTCCACACCAGCGCACAATATCGCTCTGCATGTGCTGGATTTTGTTGTCTGCCACTTTAAATGCTTGAGCTCTTTAAAGCAGGGTGGATTCTGATTGGCTGTCAATGTTTTTATCATTCAACAGCTGGAAAAAATAGCTTGATAAAATGAATCCAGTGATATTGTTCTTCTGTGATATGTTAGTTGTGGACTCTGCTGTTCTTTTACATTTACAAGATTTTTTAAACTACTGTATATCTTTATAATTATAAATATCGTCCTTGGTGTGAAAGGGCCTTTATTGTGTAATCTTGGGGTTAATGTGTTTTCTTTCAAAAATAGATTTGGAAACGTAATGTGCCCCCCTAGAGCTTTCAAACTCTGACAACTATTCAGAAGCCTTAGCAACTGCTTAGCAATGCCCGAGCAATCAGCTAGAACACCATCTATCAAAGCCTTAGCAACCACCCAGCATACCCTAGTAACCGACTAAAACATTAGTAACCACCCAGCAAGGCTTCAAATCCATTCAAATGTCTCTTCAAGCTGGCCAAGAACTCCAAATAGACGGCTCTTAAGTAACCTTCACACTTTTAAACCTTTCTTTAGGCTTCCCAAGTATTAAAACTATAAAACGTTTATATAACCTTCAAACATCAAACCAATCGTCAAACAGTTTTTCAAACAAATTTTACCTTTTAAGTTTTTGCAGTTTGTTTTGATGCCACTTGTGTTGCATAAATGACACACTGCAATTTTAAAAACACAGTAAAGTGATTTTTGAAAAACCCTATTGAAAGTGCATCAGACCAATCACCACAACAAACTTTTAGCCAATCAGCAGTAGGGGGTGTGTCCACTCATGATGGGGGAGGAGAGTAAGCTGAGCAAGAGGGAGATTTGAAGAAAACAGAGATGGCTGAGAGAGAGACATTACAAAAGAGAAAGGCTCAGAGAAATATACTAATGGAAAAAGAAGGTTTATGATCAGGCAAGAGCTTTAGGACTCGCATTAATATTAGAAACGCTTTCCAGCGCTGGATAGGCTTTTGCTGGAAGGCCTGAAAACGGTCGCCAAGGTTGTGTTGTTTCTGCTCCATACATGAGTAACATGGTTTTGAGTCTGTGCTGCTGGCGACTAACAACAGACTCTTGCTTGTATATACTCTTGTGTACTCTATGTTGATTTTTGTGCTTCCTTGTCGTTTGTTCATCATCTTCGCTTTATTTTTCACGAAGCATTATTTTGCTTCACTTCAGCTATGATAAAGAGACATCCACTCTTGCATTGTGTGTACATATATATATATATATATATATATATATATATATATATATATATATATACACCGATCAGGCATAACATTATGACATTATAGTGTATATGTTACCGGCAATGTGTGAAAAGCAGGTATTGTATAGAATGCCTAAGGAACATATAGAATGTGTAAAGTAGGCAAAGTATGAAATGTCTGGTTTTTGTGATTATGTTGCATACTTTTCCTAGGCATTCTATACATTACCTAGGTATTATACAGAATGACAAGTACACTCTAGGCAAAGTATCTAAACACGTGTTTTTGAAAATGAACGAAGAATTAAAACATAAAGTAAAAGACGTTTTTACCAGAAAAACATGAAAGCAGAAGTGGTGTTGAGCTACTTGTTGCAGCAAGGAAGACTAGAATGGCATTTTGAATAGCACTACTTTCTTCCTGTTCTGACATCATGACACAGCAACCGTCCGGGATCAATAGGGGCGAGCCTCTGTGGCGTGGAAGCTTGCATGTTTTGCTACCAGCACGCCACCGCCAAACAAAGACCCAAGCGTGAGTAGCGGAAGTATTCTATACTCTGCCGGCTGACCCTTTGGCATTGTATAGAATGCCTAGGAAATGTGTGAAATATAAACCATTTCATACTTTGCCTACAAACTTCAGGCATTCTATATATTCCCTAGGCATTCTATACAATGCCGGATTTCACACATTGCCGGTAACATACTGACAGGTGAAGTGAATAACACTGATTATCTCTTCATCACGGTGGAAAATATTAGGCAGCAAGTGAACATTTTGTCCTCAAAGTTGATGTGTTAGAAGCAAGAAAAATGGGCAAGCGTAAGGATTTGAGTGAGTTTGACAACGGCCAAATTGTGATGGCTAGACGACTGGGTCAGAGCATCTCCAAAACTGCAGCTCTTGTGGGGTGTTCCCGGTCTGCAGTGGTCAGTATCTATCAAAAGTGGTCCAAGGAAGGAACAGTGGTGAACCGGCGACAGGGTCAGGGCCAAGGCTCATTGATGCACGTGGGGAGCGAAGGCTGGCCTGTGTGGTCCGATCAAACAGACGAGCTACTGTAGCTCAAATTGCTCAAAAAGTTAATGCTGGTTCTGATAGAAAGGTGTCAAAATACACAGTGCATCACAGTTTGTTTTGCGCATGGGGCTGCATAGCCGCAGACCAGTCATGCTGACCCCTGTCCACCGCCCGAAAGGGCCAACAGTGGCCGGGTGCGTGTGTGTCGCTTACCTTGCAACTTACAGGACTTAAAGGATCTGCTGCTAACATCTTGGTGCCAGATACCACAGCACACCTTCAGGGGTTTATTGGAGACCATGCCTCAATGGGTCAGGGCTGTTTTGGCAGCAAAAGGGGGACCAACACAATATTAGTTATGCCTGATCGGTGTAGATGTATAGTGTGACTACTGATCTATATGTATATAGTGTGACCATATTGATAGAGCTTTCCTTGTTTTGAAATTGTATTGCATTTTTTTCAGAAATGTTTTGAAATATTTCTGTGGTTTCAGTGGTTCTCAACAAGTGGCCTCAACAAACTTTCAAGGGGGCCTCAAGATTTCTCTAATTCAATGAGAATAGAAAAACTACGTTCAGAACAATTTTTCCCCAGCGGATCAACAGTAAAAACAGTGACAGCCTAACAGAATTCACCCGACTTTAACAAGATCAAGGTTATAATAAACAATGTTATTGTGCATTGGTTTGGACGCTAATGTAATTATCATTATCTTTATAGTTATCCTTCTTGGTGTGAACGGGTCTTAAAACAAGCCCACATTCTTGCACAAATAGGCTTCTATTATATTATAATAGAATAGAATAATGACTAGGTGACTAAGTGATACTTACAGTCTATACTGATAGACTGATTTAATCAGACATGGTGCTTGGTCTGAAAAGTTTGAGGACGGCTGCTCTAAAATATTAAGCTTAATAGCCCATCAGATTTACATCTTCCGAAATTATTAATTTGTATGATTTGTCTTGCTAGATTTATTACTGGGAGTTTCAGCTGCAGAATGAGACTGAGCGACTCCGCACTCTCTTCCTGCCGGAGCTGAGCGTGAAGCTGAAGAACTTGACTGGCTACACCACCTACATGATCAGCGTGGCTGCCTTCAACGCGGCAGGGGACGGCCCGCGCTCGCTGCCCACCAGAGGGCGCACTCAGCAAGCAGGTGATCCGTGAGACTCAAGTCAATGCAAAATACATCAATCAACAACCAGTGAAGTGACCTTCATGCTAAACTCGCTTTGGGAGAATGGTCTAGATCTTTGATCCCACTGTTTTCCCAAAGTTCCCTGCTGGAAAGGTTATTCATTTTCAATTGGACGGATCACATCATATTGATTGCATGAGGGCTATAGTGTTAGATTATGAAGGAAATGGGCTGTCTCTGAATATTGGGGGGAATTCTGTAGAAACGGAAGCTCATGACAGTTCGTTTAGGAAAGGGAGCTGGGAACTGGGTTGAAGAAAATGGGCCACATATTGAGGAAGTGTTTTTGGCAGGTCAGCATAAGAAGAACTGTGTTCCAAGCGATTGAGAAGACTTAATTCAGCCTTTTCCGCTCCTTTAAAGACTGTGACAGTGTAGTGAGGAAGTAACAATGAGAACAGTACAGGCGAGACTGAATCTTGGCTCAGCTTACCCTAAGACACTGGGAGATGAGCCAACATAAGCCTCCGTGCCAATCTTCCGGAGGGCAAACTAACTCCTTACATTACTGCAACATTACCCTGACCTCTCACGGCAGAAGAGTGCTTAAATATACATGTGCTGAAATGTACCTTTTAAGGTTTTTTAAATCTAGCTGTGTCCAGGGTCAAGAATATAATTTGCCACACCTGCTAGATAGTAGGTGAATTGAGAAATAATACAGTATACAATAAAATAAAGAAAGAAACATTTCTTTCCAGCATATATAGTGTATACACTCTCCTAAAGGATTATTAGGAACAGCTGTTCAATTTCTCATTAATGCAATTATCTAATCAACCAATCACATGGCAGTTGCTTCAATGCATTTAGGGGTGTGGTCCTGGTCAAGACAATCTCCTGAACTCCAAACTGAATGTCAGAATGGGAAAGAAAGGTGATTTAAGCAATTTTGAGCGTGGCATGGTTGTTGGTGCCAGACGGGCCGGTCTGAGTATTTCACAATCTGCTCAGTTACTGGGATTTTCACGCACAACCGTTTCTAGAGTTTACAAAGAATGGTGTGAAAAGGGAAAAACATCCAGTATGTGGCAGTCCTGTGGGCGAAAATGCCTTGTTGATGCTAGAGGTCAGAGGAGAATGGGCCGACTGATTCAAGCTGATAGAAGAGCAACTTTGACTGAAATAACCACTCGTTACAACCGAGGTATGCAGCAAAGCATTTGTGAAGCCACAACATGCACAACCTTGAGGCGGATGGGCTACAACAGCAGAAGAGCCCACCGGGTACCACTCATCTCCACTACAAATAGGAAAAAGAGGCTACAATTTGCACGAGCTCACCAAAATTGGACAGTTGAAGACTGGAAAAATGTTGTCTGGTCTGATGAGTCTCGATTTCTGTTGAGACATTCAGATGGTAGAGTCAGAATTTGGCGTAAACAGAATGAGAACATGAATCCATCATGCCTTGTTACCACTGTGCAGGCTGGTGGTGGTGGTGTAATGGTGTGTGGGATGTTTTCTTGGCACACTTTAGGCCCCTTAGTGCCAATTGGGCATCGTTTAAATGCCACGGCCTACCTGAGCATTGTTTCTGACCATGTCCATCCCTTTATGACCACCATGTACCCATCCTCTGATGGCTACTTCCAGCAGGATAATGTACCATGTCACAAAGCTCGAATCATTTCAAATTGGTTTCTTGAACATGACAATGAGTTCACTGTACTAAAATGGCCCCCACAGTCACCAGATCTCAACCCAATAGAGCATCTTTGGGATGTGGTGGAACGGGATGCTATCCTATTAATATGGGCCAACATTTCTAAAGAATGCTTTCAGCACCTTGTTGAATCAATGCCACGTAGAATTAAGGCAGTTCTGAAGGCGAAAGGGGGTCAAACACAGTATTAGTATGGTGTTCCTAATAATCCTTTAGGTGAGTGTATATGTATATGTATATATTCAGCAAGGATTCATTAATAAAAAATGACATTAAATTTTGAATGACTTTCTATTTATTCTAATAAATAGATTCTTCTATTTTTCTATTTTTGATTATTCTATTTATCGAAGAATCCTGAAAACATGCAAATGATATACTGTATCAGAGTGTTTTCAATATTGATAATAAGAAATGTTTATTGAGCAGCAAATCATCATATTAGAATGATTTCTGAAGGATCATGTGACACTGAAGACTGGAGTAATGATTCTGAAAATTCAGAGAGGAACAAATTACATTTTAAAATATATTAAAATAGAAACAGTTTTTGAAAATCATTGTCTTTTGACATAAACTTTTGAATGCTAGTGGAAATACTTGTTTTATACCATACATCATATAAGCGTCTGCTAAATAAATAAATGAAAATGTAAATGTAAATACAGGCTAATCTCAGTTTTTCTGTGAAATTACACCTGTTAAAAACTGTGTAGACTTTTCTTTCCATTACTTTTGTTTTTCGGTAGCTTAACACACAACAGATTTGGACTTTAGTAGACTCACATCACCTACTTCAGCAAAATTCAGATTATTGATCTACTTTTTGATTTATACCATGTGTTATGTTCCAGTTCTTAATACAGTTACCAACCAACTGCGAGTAACTGTTTTATTTACTCACCAAGGTTTATTTTTACTCGTGTTTGGTTCTTGGCAAGCATTAATTTTGGGCCCTGACTAGATCTATTGAAATCAAACAATCATAATGCACTTTCATGAAACCGTGTTAGATGTTTAATGAGAGCTCTTTTACTCCACAGCTCCAAGCACTCCCAGTTTTATCCACTTTAGTGAACTCACCACTACCTCGGTCAACATGTCCTGGGGTGAGCCCAAGCAGCCCAATGGCATTGTGGAGGGATACCGCGTCGTCTACGAGCCCTGCACGCCTGTGGATGGTGAGAAACTACACCACACTAAAAGCAAATTATTGAGGTAGCCTTCAGTCAGCAGCTGATTTACACCATTTTAGGCCTGTCATGCTTTTTTAAACTTATACATGTCTGAAATTTGCTCTCCAAATGTGTTCAAGATGAGGTTTCTTTTTGGCGTGTAATGAATGGCATTCCTCTGGGAAGGTTCCCTCCCTTTGCCCTGTTATTGAGCAAGGCATGGTTAAAAAATTGCCAAGTGTGGTGCACTGGCCAAATTCCATCATAATTGGGATCAGAGGGGGAATTACTGTGGTCCCATTATGGCTCCAGAGTGGTCAAACCTTCGGGGGGAAACCAGATGTGCTGGGCTGCTGTTTACCAAGGGCCCGTATCTGGAAGATATGCTTCAAAGAAAAAAGCCCAACTTTCTCTGTTAGTTTAACCCCTAGAGCATGACCTTGTGCAGTGTTCACACGTATATATGCAAATTTGAGTGTAAAACTCTGAAAGCAAAGCCAGTGTTTGCAAAGCAACAAAAGAATAGTGTTAACATGTAATTTAAACCTTAAATGCATAAATGTTTCGCCAATCATTATTACATATTCGGGTCTTTAGCGACCCGGATCTATATCTAACACGAATGGATCTTTACCTGTAACAAGTAACAATTACAGAAGAATAAAATAAAGCATGTTTTGTTTCCTTTTGGAGCTTGTAAGAGTTCAGTTTAAGCAGATGTTTTATACCATCATCACTGTCCTCGTCAGAGCTCATTCCCCAGTACATTCAGCATCTGCCTCATATTCACCATCTCAAACATATTTTCAAAACTATCATTTTCAACATCTTCAAAATCAATATTTGGATCGCTGACAGTTTCTTCACCAGATCCACCATCAGTGACAGTGACAGTAATATTTGATTGTGTTCAGTTCTTGCTCTGCAGTAAATCTCTGAGCCATTTCAAGTTGTGCTGATGATTCTTCCTATTCTTTTGTTTTCTGCCTGCGGTAACTATGAGTAAAACGTCACTTCATCATTGTGTATCAGACATAACAGACAAGACAGGTGAATTGCACTTATTCAGTAATAAAAGATTAAATTAGTGTTGTGCAAAATAAATATACTTACACTGTTACAAACCTTGGGTCGTTAGCGACCCTATACAATTTTTACAAAAATAAATGGGAAAACAGGCATTCTTTTATAATTGTTTTCTTTTTTCTTGTTATATTGTTTATAATGAGTTGATTGAGGAATATTAATAAGGTTGATGTCTAACTTTAAAAAATGAATGAGGAGGAGGGTAAGCTTTTATTCTTTACTTCTGCATAAATAAAATGCTGCATCAGAAACACTTTGCCATTTTAGTGACACCGAGAGCATATCTTGTTTTCTTTCGCCAACCCACTGGATTCAGTGCATCAACACATGCCATGTTCAGGAATACTTGTGAACACACTGAAAACAGTAAACACTACAGCTGCCTGTTTTTAGCAAATATAGAAGATCAACCAGGTATGCTATGCATACAGAAAATCTGGATACTAGTGCATAAATTTGCATAGTATTCAAAATGTAGCTATAGTCACGGTGCAACATGAAGGTGGCTTTAAATGTTTAAACAGAACAGAAATGACGGTTAAACAGAAGACAAGACCATGTCACAAGTCAGTATGCAAATGGATATATAAGAAAATATAAGAAAGAAAACAATAGGCTACTTTTTCAATATGCAAATATTAAGATGAATCATGAAAACCAGATAGATGGATGGTGAACATTCTATCAATATAAGCCACTGGAGCATTTTTAATCATTAACTCTTTCCTGGCATTTTTGATCATTTCACAAAAGCAACATTTTGAGCAAAAAGCTGAGAAAATCATGTCATCCGATTCAGAACGATGACCAAAACATAGATGGAGTAGATCGAGTCCATCAACACCCCAAAGTGTCACAGTCCTAGACCTCATCCTGTGTCCTTTCATTTGGTAACATTAGGCAGTTTTGATTTATATGCTGTTTAATATTGTGCATTATTTTACATATGCATCTGCTTACATATGTTTGTTACATATCGCTTGTTTCTGCTTCACCTATGTTTTGATCCAGAGATTCTTTATTGTGAAGATGCATAATAGCGCCCCCTACCGCATAACAGTGAAAACATGGAAAGCCTGAAAATTACGCCAATGGCAGGAAAGTGTTGTCTCATAAATGATGGAAATTTCCGTCAATGGCAGGGAAAGAGTTCATTTGTAGACTTTTTTGAATGTTTTTGAAATAAGTCAATGGTCGAAAGCTGTGTAATAATTAGTGTTTGTATGTGTCATTGTTAGTGTTTTACTCTAGCATGGTATCTAGAGTTTGAGTGTTTCCTCTACAGACTCCTCTCCTCACACTTCAGGTGTCAGTAAGATTGTCACAGTGGATGTGAAGGGCAGTGCCCCCTTGTGGATGAAAATCAAGGATCTGGCAGATGGAGTGACCTACAACTTCCGCATCCGTGCTAAAACTCTTACCTATGGACCAGAGGTCGAGGCCAACATTACCACTGGCCCTGGAGAAGGTCTTGTTTCCTCACATTTAGCCATGTTTGCTATTTTGTAACACCAATAAATCTAAAGCTGAAGTGTCTTATTGCCCTGTTTCGCGATACAGGTGCTCCTGGACCTCCGGGAGAGCCATTTATCTCTCGTTACGGCTCTGCCCTCACTCTCCACTGGTCCAGTGGTGACCCCGGCCGTGCTCCCATTACACGCTATGTTATAGAGGCAAGACCATCTGGTGAGTTGAAGAAACAGAAATTGTTTAGAAACGCAGAATTTAATGTTATTACTGAGGGAATAATGGCATCTCACCACCAACAGATGAAGGACTGTGGGATATTCTAATCAAAGACATCCCTAAAGAAGTGACATCGTACACTCTTAACCTGGATACTCTCAGAGAAGGGGTCACCTATGACTTCCGTGTCATCGCAGTGAATGACTATGGCTACGGTTCTCCAAGTTCCCCTTCTCCTTCAATATCAGGTGAGTGAACTTGTACAAGCATGTCAGAAAGCCTAAACGCTTTTGTGTTTCATTGTTGAAACCCATTTTTCTGCTTTTCTCTTTTTACCAGCCCAAAAGGTCTCCCCTTTTTATGAGGAATGGTGGTTTCTGGTGGTTATTGCTCTCGTGGGCCTCATTTTCATCCTTCTGCTCATCTTCATCCTCATCATACGAGGTCAGAGCAAAAAATACACCAAGAAAACAGACTCAGGTGGGTTGCTAAGCCAAAAACACTCAAAATATATCCATAATGTCTCCCGATTACCCTGATTGCTCTGTCTCTTTCTGCTGACTCACGTGACTAATGTGAGATGGACTCAAATTTAGCTCTATTTTCCCATCACTGCTGGGTATCACTATGGTGCTCTGGGAAAAAGTGATTTGCCACTTGAGATGCACAAAGAATCAATAGCAGTGTGTGTTTGCTTCATTTGGTTGTGGTCATTGCTATCAAAATGATTGCTGACTCATTTGGCTGCTTCAGGGGGAGGCTGTCTGCTGCTCCAAGCCAAATCACATCACTCATCATCTCGTGTCTTCTTTCAGCTTGGGAAAAGGTCTAACAATATGTTATAATAATAAGTATATTAATATATGTTAATAAAAATATATGAACAAACGACACGTCAGTTTAACAGAAAGAATAAAGACTTTTTTGTCCATTGTTCTTTGAATTTTCAGTCTACATTATTGTCTTCTGTGTATCAGAATAATTCCTCATGTCATCACGTTCATGATCAGACGTAAGAAGTAAGTGTCCTTATTTGCACATTTATTTAATTTGAAGACATGATTAAATATGTGTGCATACACAGTGCTGGTTCATGTTTAGAGCACTAGAGCGTATGAAATATGTCCATAAAAACATGAAAAAGTCCATATATGCTCTATGCGTTGCGAGCATTGTTAAACTCATCGGGGTGTTCCGCGCAGAAAACCGCTCTCATGCGCACTCCGCATGCTGTTGTATACTAAACATTGTTACAGTCAAATTTTCCATGTGTTGGTAGTCAAACTCCAGCTCTGACACCATTGTGGGAAAATGAAACTACACATTTGTGCTACTGTGTTGAGGAAACGTACACTTACGAACATGTGTCCGACTGCAGTGCGGAACAGGCAGAGGTGAAGGAACAGCACTGTGACATTTAAATTCTCAGCTGTAATGTGATCTCATGCATGTACTACTGCACAGTGATTGGTTTGAAGCGCTCAGAATTGGATCACGTAAAATCGTGCCCGCAGCCAATCACACACTCCGGATCCACGCATCTACACTTCAACCTGGAAGAATGAAATTGCTCTGAAAACCGCAAAAATTTCCACTTATTGTTAAAATGTATGAGTGCTTTTAGTGTTTCCAGTGATGTGCAGCCTGTACATCTGATCACATCTCAAAAAATGTGTTTTGGGGTTTAATGACCCTTTAAGGCTGTGACAACTAGGGGTGACGTTGTAGAACACGCGTCAAAAAGTGAGCTGACAGATGCTCAACATCTGTCCAACATTGTTGACGGCCGAACTTTAGCTTGTTGTGTCACGGCTGTTAAAAAAGGGCAATTCTTTATGACTTACCCAACTCTTTATTTCCAATTGAATTGATAAAAAAAAACATGTGCATTTTCTCAGAGAAGTTGCATAAAGCCAACCAGGCTTCATACATGTTGTATCTTTCTGCATAGAGTTCTGGGGAGGTTGAGTTGCGTGCTGATCTGTGAGTGTGGGAGGGATTCTCACATGGCTGCAAACAGGGTTGTGGATGTGTGAGTAGCACAAGGGAAGTGTTTGTGTAGGACACAAAAGGCTTTTCTCAAGATACTCCCCACCCGCCCGGCTCCGTTCGGTCCTGATCTTTTGGTGCCGGTTTGCTTTACTGAAGTTCAGTAGGGAAGAAGTTCTGCAAGGTGGGGGAGATCACAATGTCCATCTAGGCGGAGAGGTCACTGCTCTCCTCACCTCCCTGAAATCACACTTCAGTGAGACCCTGAGCCTTTGAGATCAGAGGTCTTCTGACTTTAGAAGATGTGTGCCGGATGACCTAGTGAGATTTGACTTGCCTAGCTGCCATGGTCACGTACACAACAAGGTCAAAGCCAGAGCCATACCACTAGAGATCAGTCGTTCGCGATCTGGGCTGGTAGGCCCTTAAGCTTGTTAGGATCAAGTGAGATATGTATTTGCATAAAAATATGTTGAAGTTTAAGTTTTTGTTTGTTTCTTTCTTTTTTATCCTGACTATGTGCAGTTATATGGTTAGTTGAATTTAGGATGGATGGATGAATGTAGTGATTTCCGGCACTTTTGTCATAATCCTCATAGATTATGTCTTCTTATCTCTGTCTGTAGGTGCCCACTCAAACTGCACATCTCTGCCCCTATCACATGGAGAGATGGTGCGGCTGGATGAAGGACGCTTCCCTTCCCTGGAGCTCAACAACCGTCGACTCTCTGTCAAAAATTCCTTCTGCCGTAAGAACGGAATCTATACCCGGTTAGTATATAAGCATGAAACATGATTTCCATTCATCATATACATTCACCGTGATATCACGTCACATAGATCCTGCAACAAGTTCCCATTCTGCCAATGTGATGTTTTTTCTGGAAATTTTCTTTGGGGTAAACACTGTCAGTATGATGTTTAGGACATTATTTGCACAATGAGTTTAATTCCCAAATGGCTACAAACAAAGAACCAGAGAGGAATGTATTCTGTCCACACACAGAGCTTTGGCCCAGCCATTGATTTAAATTCTACTACAGGCATCCTTTAAATGGATTGAGTTGGCATGGATTTTAATGACAGTTGCTCTTTTCAAATCTCCAACTGCAATCTGTCAGCTGAAAGAACACACCAGAATGTGGACGTTGGACCACTCAGACCTCCCTCCTTTGTGTCTTACTGACATTCAAAATGCATTCTGTAGAAATTGACTATTTATGTAAGCTGCTTCAACAAAGCATCTTTCTTCACATGCTCTTGCGCTTAGATCAGACCATATTCATGATGGTCATACCGTGTCCCTGGTTGCTTAAGAACTAAGAGAAAGATCTTCAAGGCCGTGAGTAATTCAATGACATTTAGAGGGTTTCACGTTTTTAAGGACTTTTATAAACCAATTTGGTGTTGACGTCACGATTACGTCATTTGCAGCTGCACAATTCTGAGGGGGATAGGTCATAATTGGGGGATATAAACCCACAATTCTGAGGGGAAAAAGACAGAATATCGAGTTCATATCTTGCAATTCTGATATTTCTTCTTAGAATTGTGAAATATAAACTCAGAAATGCGAGAAAAAAAGTCAAAATTGTGAGAGATAAACTCGAAATGACCTGTTTATTTTTCATGGTGGGTGGAGCTATGCAGTGTGACGCTTGCAGAAAGAGAAATTAAATGACCGATGTACTTGAAAAGCTTGAGCGATTACTGTGGCTATAATTATGTCATCAAATATGACCAGGCTGCATATTTTCACAAACCTTGTCAGACTTTCAATGTAATATGTAGAATTAAAACAGTTTAGTACATGTATCTCATTCTTTGATGGCATTCAAGTCTTAATTGGCAGGGTCAGACCTCCCTCAGACCCTTCTGTAGCTCACGCCCTGCATCAGGACTTCTGCAGACACTTTGGATTTGGACATATGTGCATAATAATAATAATAATAATAATACTAATTTGTTACATTTATATAGCGCTTTTCTGAGTACTCAAAGCGCTTTACATATAGAAGGAGGGAATCTCCTCCACCACCACCAATGTGCAGCATCCACCTGGATGATGCGATGGAAGCCATATTGCGCCAGAATGCCCACCACACACCAGCTTATGGTGGAGAGGAGACAAAGTGATGAATCCAATCAGGATAGGGAGATGATTAAGTGGCCATGATGGACAAAGGCCAATGGGCAAATCTGGCCAGGATGCCGGGGTTACACCCCTACTCTTTTTCCAAAGGACATCTTGGGATTTTGGGAGTCATGACCTCGGTTTAACACCTCATCTGAAGGACGCTGATTGTTACAGTATAGTGTCCCCATCACTATACTGGGGTGTTATGACCCACACAGACCACAGGGTGAGCACCCCCTGCTGGCCTCACTAACGCCTCTACCTGCATGAACAGTGTAGAATAATGGTCTACAGCATTCTCGTTATTCTAATGAACTAAAGTTCATTTACGAAGGCGTTTGAAGGCTACTTAACGTGATTGGATGAAGGGATGGGTCTGCTTCAAGCTTCCTCTGGTGGTAATTGGAGAAGCCGCTCAGTGCCCATTATACTGGAATGTGCTGGGGGGTTTATGCTGGTCCTCTGCCCAGATGCAGAGGCCCAGGGTTGGGATCAAGGAGCCTGGGCGGCGAAGGACTTCCACTTTGGATGCAGTCCTGCTAATAAGCTCCCATCAAGATTGAGCCACGAGAGATATCTTTGATTGAAGTAAAAAAGGAAAGGGTTTGGTATGGGAAGGAAGAGATAGAGGCGAGAGATAAGGGTGGCTAAGAAGAATGGAAGACCTTAGCGCTTGTGAATAATTGAAGCCCCTCTCTGGCTTCTGAGGGGTGTTGGTGGCTGTTTGACATGGCTCCGCCTCTCTGCTTCAACCTTTTTCAAACCTCAGCCTCCTCTGAATTTTAAACAGATACAATGTCATAACCCTCCCCTCCCCCTAGGACTCTTGCTTTATTCTCAGAGGCCCGATTTTTGTTGGGACAACCCTTCCACCACCAAGGCTTTCCATTAGTATACATCTCACGCATGGTCCTCTTGTTCATTTTCAGGTTGAACAAAGCCTCATATGTTTCGCCATTGATGCTATCATCTTGTGGATGCCATGTTTTTCACAAACCCTCTTGCATATCAGATATTCCCTTTACTCATTAGTTCCCTGCGTGATTCTTTAAAGCTTTTCCCTGTGTGTGCTATTTCAGCTTGATTTATAAGCCAACAGAAGTAAAGGGAAGCTTAACAGCTTCAGTTCAAAAGCTAATGTCTCCAGTGACCTTGACTTTGAGCATATCAGACCTCATTATGGCAAATCAAATAACCCCATCCTGCTATGAGGCAATCCTTCTACCTTCCTTTTTAACAACCCCTTTTAACAGTCCAACCCCAGTAGCCCCCAATGAGTGGATGATTCCCTGTCTCTTTCCCTTCAGAAGACTCATCATCCGCTGTTTTTCCTGGACTGCTCTATGAGTGTATTCATCCATTCAAAATCAGCTTTGATCCAATGATCAATGAGGATACTGCATCATTTGGTCTTTATGAGTTCCTTGTGATGTCTTTAAAACTCCTGCATAGTCTAGTCCACATTACACTGATTATTTACAGTCAGCTTCAAAGAAAAAGCACCATGAACGTATCTTAAAAGAGGCCCATATGATTTGTGCACTAAATTCCAAGTCTTTTGAAAACATGCAGTAATTTGATGTGACTACTATTGCCGCACAAAATTTACTCTTCTTGCACAAAAAGTATGGTAAAAAAAAGTGGGGTGTTAAAAACCCCAGTCTGCAGGATGTGGCGATCAACAGTTCTTTTTGCAATTTTTTTGAACAGTTATGGTTACAAACTATTTTCCGCCTTCAGACACTTGAATTTTTATATTGTTATGTGAAAACACAATATAAAGATGAATTTGACAGATTTTTTTTTTTTTATTCAGTTTTTTCAATATTTCTATAGATACTGCAATAATAACGTCAATGGTGGACGAAGTACACAAATTGAGTAAAAGTACAGATACTCACACTTTTACTGAAAATTGCTTGATTTTTAATGTACTTAAGTATTAATAGTAAAAAGCACTGATTGATGAATGTTTATTTATTTTGTCATTTTATATATGCCATCATACTGCTCAAAATACATGGGGTGGAGGGGAAAATGTACCACATCGATAGAGCTTAAATAGGTTACAGCTCAGTCTGACATTATTATGAATTATTATGAATGTTCAAGTAGCCAGCATTAGTCAATAAGGAAGATTATGCAGACACTTTATTTATCTGTATGAAAACATTTAACTGCTGAAGTTCTTTGATAATTCAAGCGTTCTAGTAAAAATAACCATAATAATATACCATATAGTATATAGAAATGATGAAAAAAGAAAATGTGTTTAATGTGTTGACAAATATAAGCATAGGCTACAATAAAAACAATTGTCACAGTGGGCAAAATGTTAACATGTTAAGAGGACACTGCTATCACATATCTGAGAACTCTGAGAACTGATTTCTTCAGACATGTTTTTATGAAATGTGGTGGAGTAAAAAGTACATTATTATGCTTTGGAGTGAAAGTAAAAGTTTCTAAAAAAAAAATACTCCGATACTTGAAAAATGTACTTAAGTACAGTAACAAAATAAAAATACTTTGTTACTGTCCACCACTGGTGTTAGCCATGATAATCCTGTAGTGAACATTTAATATTGGGACAGACCTAATTTAACTTAAAGGGTTAGTTCACCCAAAAATGAAAATTCTGTCATTAATTACTTACCATCATGTCGTTCCAAATCCGTAAGACCTTCATTCATCTTCAGAACACAAATGAAGATATTTCTGATGAAATCCGAGAGCTCTCTGACCCCTCCATAGACAGCAATTTAATGAACAATTTCAAGGCCCAGAAAGGTAGTAAAGACATCGTTAAATTAGTCCATGTGACTCCAGTGGTTCAACCTTTAATTTTATGAAGCGACGAGAATACTTTTTGTGTGCAAAAACAAACAAAAATAATGACTTTATGGAAAAAAGCTGAGCCCCCAACGCATGGTAGATGGGTTAAAGAAGTTTTACATCCAACTTGAAAAAATCGAATTCACTGTCCAAGGTTCTAAAAGCAAATGTTTTGTAATGTGGTCACCTTTCCTAGTGTATTTTGATGATTTGCAATTTTCCAAGGGAGGGGCCACTTAAACACCTGAACAGATGTGGACCTACAGACTTCATGTTATTCTTTCTTTGTATCCTTTCGTGAGGTGATTTTTTTTTTTTTCCTTCTCTTTCTCTTTTTCTTGTTTTATAGCCTTTCATGTCAGTTATTCTGGTAAACTGGAAAGTTTGAGGCAGGTTTAAGGTGGTTGATTCCTCATTTACTATTTTTTTTTTTTTTTTTTTAATGTTTTTACCTATATAATATATGTACCTTATACCTTGCATATGCACGCTACTGCAACACATCTGTTTGTTCTTTTGAAGATAGTGTCTGATGTCTTTGAACTGTTAGCTATGTGTTTGTTGTTAAGCCGTACAAGGGGGAATTGGGAAGGTATTGCAGGTTGTTATGTCTCTTTTTGTTGGAATTGTCTTTTTGTATATTTTGCTATAAAAATGGCTATAAATAAAGTACTCAAAAAATAACGACTATTCAACAATTTCGGTCTAGCCAGTCTACACAGTTTCCGTTGTAAATAGTGCAGCGCTCTCGAGTTCTGCGGCAGCCGATGCTGTTCACGTGAGCACCACGACGCATGCGCGGGAGCTGCAGCGTAAACTGCGTAGAAGACTGGCACAGGCCAGAACGAAATTGTTGAATAAAGTCATTATTTTTGTTTGTTTTTGCACACAAAAAGTATTCTCGTTGCTTCATAAAATCATAAGGTTGAACCACTGGAGTCACATGGACTACTTTAATAATGTTTTTAATACCTTTCTGGGCCTTGAAAGTGTTCATTAAATAACTGTCTATGGAGGGGTCAGAGAGCTCTCAGATTTCATCAGAAATATCTTCATTTGTGTTCCGAAGATAAACAAAGGTCTTACAGGTTTGGAACGACATGTGGGTGAGGAATTAATGACAGAAGTTTCATTTTTGGGTGAACTATTTCCTTACCTTCAGAAATGTAATTTCATCAGTGAATTAGTGAATCATTACTCTGTGTGTTGGTCCTCCAGATCTCCACCGCGACCCAGTCCCGGCAGCCTGCACTACTCTGATGAAGATGTCAGCATCAAGTACAATGACTTGGTCCCAGCTGAGAGCAGCAGCCTGACCGAGAAGCCCTCAGAAGTGTCTGACTCACAGGTGATTCACCCCAAAAAGGCAAATTATTATTTAATTCATTATTCACATTTAATTTTAAAGAATAATCTTGAATCAGAATTGATGCTGTGTACATGTTCCTCGTCTTATTGTCCTTGATTCATCAGTGCATGTTATTCCGTTAAAAAAAAGTTGAATAACTTGCTCTGCCTTTGAAATGACTCTCTGTTTCGGCTGACATCACATCCCTCTTATTTGTCAACCCCTCCCCCCAACTGCCTGACTCCATTCTGGTATTAAATGCCCACTGTTTTCAATTCAGTGAATTGCTAAAGGATAAAATCAGGCCCTGCCTTACATGTGACTGTAGTGTTTATCATTCACATGTTTTCTTTTGTCAATCAGCTTGTGGATGTCAATTAACATTGTAAATGAAGTGTTGAACACACAAAACACTATACACCATCCCCCACAAGGAAGAAGAAACACAGAAGGGGTCTTTTAACACCTGGATTGTTTTTTCTTAGACAGCAATGAGATTAAATGGAGAACAAATGGAGATGTTTGCGTAAATCTTCTGCCTCTTAGGATTCTCCTGACTGAAAAACCCTAGTAATCTCAGTGTACATTAGCAGTTTACAGAAGATTGTTTCCACCACAGAATAAAAAAGGTAATTGCGACTTTTTATCACACAATTCTGACTTTATATCACGCAATTCTGACTTTATATCTCACAATTCTGACTTTATATCTCAAAATTCTGACTTTATATCTCGCAATTCTGACTTTATATCACACAATTCTGACTTTATATCTCACAATTCTGACTTTATATCTCACAATTCTGACTTTATATCTCACAATTCTGACTTTATATCTCACAATTCTGACTTTATATCTCTCAATTCTGACTTTATATCTCTCAATTTTGACTTTATATCTCACAATTCTGACTTTATATCTCGCAATTCTGACTTTATATCACACAATTCTGACTTTATATCTCTCAATTCTGACTTTATATCTCACAATTCTGACTTCATATCTCGCAATTCTGACTTTATATCTCACAATTCTGACTTTATATCTCTCAATTCTGACTTTATATCACTCAATTCTGACTTTATATCTCTCAATTCTGACTTTATATCTCACAATTCTGACTTTATATCTCTCAATTCTGACTTTATATCTCTCAATTCTGACTTTATATCTCTCAATTCTGACTTTATATCTCTCAATTCTGACTTTATATCTCTCAATTCTGACTTTATATCTCACAATTCTGACTTTATATCTCTCAATTCTGACTTTATATCTCTCAATTCTGACTTTATATCTCTCAATTCTGACTTTATATCTCTCAATTCTGACTTCATATCTCGCAATTCTGACTTCATATCTCGCAATTCTGACTTTATATCACTCAATTCTGACTTTATATCTCAAAATTCTGACTTTATATCTCGCAATTCTGACTTTATATCACTCAATTCTGACTTTATATCTCTCAATTCTGACTTTATATCTCTCAATTCTGACTTCATATCTCTCAATTCTGACTTTATATCACTCAATTCTGACTTTATATCTCAAAATTCTGACTTTATATCTCTCAATTCTGACTTTATATCTCAAAATTCTGACTTTATATCTCGCAATTCTGACTTTATATCACTCAATTCTGACTTTATATCTCTCAGTTCTGACTTTATATCTCTCAATTCTGACTTTATATCTCTCAATTCTGACTTTATATCTCTCAATTCTGACTTTATATCTCAAAATTCTGACTTTATATCTCTCAGTTCTGACTTCATATCTCTCAGTTCTGACTTTATATCTCACAATTCTGACTTCATATCTCGCAATTCTGAATTCATATCTCGCAATTCTGACTTCATATCTCTCAATTCTGACTTTATATCACTCAATTCTGACTTTATATCTCAAAATTCTGACTTTATATCTCTCAATTCTGACTTTATATCTCTCAATTCTGACTTTATATCTCAAAATTCTGACTTTATATCTCGCAATTCTGACTTTATATCACTCAATTCTGACTTTATATCTCTCAGTTCTGACTTTATATCTCTCAATTCTGACTTTATATCTCTCAATTCTGACTTTATATCACTCAATTCTGACTTTATATCTCTCAATTCTGACTTTATATCTCTCAATTCTGACTTTATATCTCTCAATTCTGACTTTATATCTCAAAATTCTGACTTTATATCTCTCAATTCTGACTTTATATCTCAAAATTCTGACTTTATATCTCGCAATTCTGACTTTATATCTCGCAATTCTGACTTTGTATCACACAATTCTGACTTTATATCTCTCAGTTCTGACTTTATATCTCTCAAATCTGACTTTATATCTCTCAATTTTGACTTTATATCTCGCAATTCTGACTTTATATCACTCAATTCTGACTTTATATCTCACAATTCTGACTTTATATCTCTCAATTCTGACTTTATATCTCACAATTCTGACTTTATATCTCACAATTCTGACTTTATATCTCTCAATTCTGACTTTATATCTCTCAATTCTGACTTTATATCTCTCAATTCTGACTTTATATCTCGCAATTCTGACTTTATATCTCGCAATTCTGACTTTATATCTCTCAGTTCTGACTTTATATCTCTCAGTTCTGACTTTATATCTCTCAATTCTGACTTTATATCTCAAAATTCTGACTTTATATCTCTCAATTCTGACTTTATATCTCAAAATTCTGACTTTATATCTCTCAATTCTGACTTTATATCTCAAAATTCTGACTTTATATCTCGCAATTCTGACTTTATATCTCTCAATTCTGACTTTATATCTCTCAATTCTGACTTTATATCTCTCAATTCTGACTTTATATCTCAAAATTCTGACTTTATATCTCTCAATTCTGACTTTATATCTCAAAATTCTGACTTTATATCTCGCAATTCTGACTTTATATCTCGCAATTCTGACTTTGTATCACACAATTCTGACTTTATATCTCTCAGTTCTGACTTTATATCTCTCAAATCTGACTTTATATCTCTCAATTTTGACTTTATATCTCGCAATTCTGACTTTATATCACTCAATTCTGACTTTATATCTCACAATTCTGACTTTATATCTCTCAATTCTGACTTTATATCTCACAATTCTGACTTTATATCTCACAATTCTGACTTTATATCTCTCAATTCTGACTTTATATCTCTCAATTCTGACTTTATATCTCTCAATTCTGACTTTATATCTCAAAATTCTGACTTTATATCTCGCAATTCTGACTTTATATCTCTCAGTTCTGACTTTATATCTCTCAGTTCTGACTTTATATCTCTCAATTCTGACTTTATATCTCAAAATTCTGACTTTATATCTCTCAATTCTGACTTTATATCTCAAAATTCTGACTTTATATCTCTCAATTCTGACTTTATATCTCAAAATTCTGACTTTATATCTCGCAATTCTGACTTTATATCTCTCAATTCTGACTTTATATGTCGCAATTCTGACTTTATATCTCAAAATTCTGACTTTATATCACACAATTCTGACTTTATATCTCTCAAATCTGACTTTATATCTCTCAATTTTGACTTTATATCTCGCAATTCTGACTTTATATCACACAATTCTGACTTTATATCTCTCAATTCTGACTTTATATCTCACAATTCTGACTTTATATCTCACAATTCTGACTTCATATCTCGCAATTCTGACTTTATATCTCACAATTCTGACTTTATATCTCTCAATTCTGACTTTATATCACTCAATTCTGACTTTATATCTCTCAATTCTGACTTTATATCTCACAATTCTGACTTTATATCTCTCAATTCTGACTTTATATCTCTCAATTCTGACTTTATATCTCTCAATTCTGACTTTATATCTCTCAATTCTGACTTTATATCTCTCAATTCTGACTTTATATCTCTCAATTCTGACTTTATATCTCACAATTCTGACTTTATATCTCTCAATTCTGACTTTATATCTCTCAATTCTGACTTTATATCTCTCAATTCTGACTTTATATCTCTCAATTCTGACTTTATATCTCTCAATTCTGACTTCATATCTCGCAATTCTGCCTTCATATCTCGCAATTCTGACTTCATATCTCTCAATTCTGACTTTATATCACTCAATTCTGACTTTATATCTCAAAATTCTGACTTTATATCTCTCAATTCTGACTTTATATCTCAAAATTCTGACTTTATATCTCGCAATTCTGACTTTATATCACTCAATTCTGACTTTATATCTCTCAGTTCTGACTTTATATCTCTCAATTCTGACTTTATATCTCTCAATTCTGACTTTATATCTCTCAATTCTGACTTTATATCTCAAAATTCTGACTTTATATCTCTCAATTCTGACTTTATATCTCAAAATTCTGACTTTATATCTCGCAATTCTGACTTTATATCTCTCAATTCTGACTTTATATCACACAATTCTGACTTTATATCTCTCAGTTCTGACTTTATATCTCTCAGTTCTGACTTTATATCTCTCAGTTCTGACTTTATATCTCACAATTCTGACTTCATATCTCGCAATTCTGAATTCATATCTCGCAATTCTGACTTCATATCTCTCAATTCTGACTTTATATCACTCAATTCTGACTTTATATCTCAAAATTCTGACTTTATATCTCTCAATTCTGACTTTATATCTCTCAATTCTGACTTTATATCTCAAAATTCTGACTTTATATCTCGCAATTCTGACTTTATATCACTCAATTCTGACTTTATATCTCTCAGTTCTGACTTTATATCTCTCAATTCTGACTTTATATCTCTCAATTCTGACTTTATATCACTCAATTCTGACTTTATATCTCTCAATTCTGACTTTATATCTCTCAATTCTGACTTTATATCTCTCAATTCTGACTTTATATCTCAAAATTCTGACTTTATATCTCTCAATTCTGACTTTATATCTCAAAATTCTGACTTTATATCTCTCAATTCTGACTTTATATCTCGCAATTCAGACTTTGTATCACACAATTCTGACTTTATATCTCTCAGTTCTGACTTTATATCTCTCAAATCTGACTTTATATCTCTCAATTTTGACTTTATATCTCGCAATTCTGACTTTATATCACTCAATTCTGACTTTATATCTCACAATTCTGACTTTATATCTCTCAATTCTGACTTTATATCTCACAATTCTGACTTTATATCTCACAATTCTGACTTTATATCTCTCAATTCTGACTTTATATCTCTCAATTCTGACTTTATATCTCTCAATTCTGACTTTATATCTCAAAATTCTGACTTTATATCTCGCAATTCTGACTTTATATCTCTCAGTTCTGACTTTATATCTCTCAGTTCTGACTTTATATCTCTCAATTCTGACTTTATATCTCAAAATTCTGACTTTATATCTCTCAATTCTGACTTTATATCTCAAAATTCTGACTTTATATCTCTCAATTCTGACTTTATATCTCAAAATTCTGACTTTATATCTCGCAATTCTGACTTTATATCTCTCAATTCTGACTTTATATCTCTCAATTCTGACTTTATATCTCTCAATTCTGACTTTATATCTCAAAATTCTGACTTTATATCTCTCAATTCTGACTTTATATCTCAAAATTCTGACTTTATATCTCGCAATTCTGACTTTATATCTCGCAATTCTGACTTTGTATCACACAATTCTGACTTTATATCTCTCAGTTCTGACTTTATATCTCTCAAATCTGACTTTATATCCCTCAATTTTGACTTTATATCTCGCAATTCTGACTTTATATCACTCAATTCTGACTTTATATCTCACAATTCTGACTTTATATCTCTCAATTCTGACTTTATATCTCACAATTCTGACTTTATATCTCACAATTCTGACTTTATATCTCTCAATTCTGACTTTATATCTCTCAATTCTGACTTTATATCTCTCAATTCTGACTTTATATCTCAAAATTCTGACTTTATATCTCGCAATTCTGACTTTATATCTCTCAGTTCTGACTTTATATCTCTCAGTTCTGACTTTATATCTCTCAATTCTGACTTTATATCTCAAAATTCTGACTTTATATCTCTCAATTCTGACTTTATATCTCAAAATTCTGACTTTATATCTCTCAATTCTGACTTTATATCTCAAAATTCTGACTTTATATCTCGCAATTCTGACTTTATATCTCTCAATTCTGACTTTATATGTCGCAATTCTGACTTTATATCTCAAAATTCTGACTTTATATCACACAATTCTGACTTTATATCTCTCAAATCTGACTTTATATCTCTCAATTTTGACTTTATATCTCGCAATTCTGACTTTATATCACTCAATTCTGCCTTTATATCTCACAATTCTGACTTTATATCTCTCAATTCTGACTTTATATCTCACAATTCTGACTTTATATCTCACAATTCTGACTTTATATCTCACAATTCTGACTTTATATCTCGCAATTCTGACTTTATATCTCGCAATTCTGACTTTATATCTCGCAATTCTGACTTTATATCTCTCAATTCTGACTTTATATCTCTCAATTCTGACTTTATATCTCAAAATTCTGACTTTATATCTCAAAATTCTGACTTTATATCTCGCAATTCTGACTTTATATCTCGCAATTCTGACTTTATATCTACAAATTCTGACTTTATATCTCGCAATTCTGACTTTATATCTAGAAATTCTGACTTTATATCACGCAATTCTGACTTTATATCTCAAAATTCTGACTTTATATCACACAATTCTGGCTTTATATCTCAAAATTCTGACTTTATATCTCACAATTCTGACTTTATATCTCACAATTCTGACTTTATATCTTGCAATTCTGACTTTATATCTAGCAATTCTGACTTTATATCACGCAATTCTGACTTTATATCTCAAAATTCTGACTTTATATCTCTCAGTTCTGACTTTATATCACACAATTCTCACTTTATATCACACAATTCTCACTTTATATCTCTCAATTCTGACTTTATATGTCGCAATTCTGACTTTATATCTCAAAATTCTGACTTTATATCACACAATTCTGACTTTATATCTCACAATTCTGACTTTATATCTCACAATTCTGACTTTATATCTCGCAATTCTGACTTTATATCTCGCAATTCTGACTTTATATCTCGCAATTCTGACTTTATATCTCTCAATTCTGACTTTATATCTCTCAATTCTGACTTTATATCACACAATTCTGACTTTATATCACACAATTCTGACTTTATATCTCACAATTCTGACTTTATATCTCACAATTCTGACTTTATATCACACAATTCTGACTTTATATCTCACAATTTTGACTATATCTCACAATTTTGACTTCATCTCACAATTCTGACTATATCTCTCAATTCTGATTTTATATCTCGCAATTCTGACTTTATATCTCTCAATTCTGACTTTATATCTCGCAATTCTGACTTTATATAACGCAATTCTGACTTTATATCTCTCAATTCTGACTTTATGTCTCACAATTCTGACTTTATATCTCTCAGTTCTGACTTTTTATCTCGCAATTCTGACTTTATATCTCGCAATTCTGACTTTATGTCTCACAATTCTGACTTTATATCACACAATTCTCACTTTATATCTCAAAATTCTGACTTTATATCACTCAATTCTGACTTTATATCTCTCAATTCTGACTTTATATCTCTCAATTCTGACTTTATATCACACAATTCTGACTTTATATCACTAAATTCTGACTTTATATCAATTCTGACTTTATATCTCACAATTTTGGCTATATCTCACAATTCTGACTTCATCTCACAATTCTGACTATATCTCTCAATTCTGACTTTATATCTCTCAATTCTGACTTTATATCTCACAATTCTGACTTTATATCTCACAATTCTGACTATATCTCACAATTTTGACTTCATCTCACAATTCTGACTATATCTCTCAATTCTGACTTTATATCTCGCAATTCTGACTTTATATCTCGCAATTCTGACTTTATATCTCTCAATTCTGACTTTATATCTCTCAATTCTGAGTTTATATCACACAATTCTGACTTTATATCACACAATTCTGACTTTATATCTCACAATTCTGACTTTATATCTCACAATTCTGACTTTATATCACACAATTCTGACTTTATATCACGCAATTCTGACTTTATATCACACAATTCTGACTTTATATCTCACAATTCTGACTTTATATCTCACAATTCTGACTTTATATAAATTCTGACTTTATATCTCTCAATTTTGACTATATATCACAATTCTGACTTCATCTCACAATTCTGACTATATCTCTCAATTCTGACTTTATATCAATTCTGACTTTATATCAATTCTGATTTTACACTCACCTAAAGGAATATTAGGAACACCATACTAATACTGTGTTTGACCCCCTTTCGCCTTCAGAACTGCCTTAATTCTACGTGGCATTGATTCAACAAGGTGCTGAAAGCATTCTTTAGAAATGTTGGCCTATATTGATAGGATAGCATCTTGCAGTTGATGGAGATTTGTGGGATGCACATCCAGGGCACGAAGCTCCCGTTCCACCACATCCCAAAGATGCTCTATTGGGTTGAGATCTGGTGACTGTGGGGTCCATTTTAGTACAGTGAACTCATTGTCATGTTCAAGAAACCAGTTTGAAATGATTCGAGCTTTGTGACATGGTGCATCATCCTGCTGGAAGTAGCCATCAGAGGATGGCTACATGGTGGTCATAAAGGGATGGACATGGTCAGAAACAATGCTCAGGTAGGCCGTGGCATTTAAACGATGCCCAATTGGCACAAAGGGGCCTAAAGTGTGCAAAGAAAACATCCCCCACACCATTACACCACCACCACCAGCCTGCACAGTGGTAACAAGGCATGATGGATCCATGTTCTCATTCTGTTTACGCCAAATTCTGACTCTACCATCTGAATGTCTCAACAGAAATCGAGACTCATCAGACCAGCAACATTTTTCCAGTCTTCAACTGTCCAATTTTGGTGAGCTCGTGCAAATTGTAGCCTCTTTTTCCTATTTGTAGTGGAGGTGAGTGGTACCCGGTGGGGTCTTCTGCTGTTGTAGCCCATCCGCCTCAAGGTTGTGCGTGTTGTGGCTTCACAAATGCTTTGCTGCATACCTCAGTTGTAACGAGTGGTTATTTCAGTCAAAGTTGCTCTTCTATCAGCTTGAATCAGTCGGCCCATTCTCCTCTGACCTCTAGCATCAACAAGGCATTTTCACCCACAGGACTGCCGCATACTGGATGTTTTTCCCTTTTCACACCATTCTTTATAAACTCTAGAAATGGTTGTGCATGAAAATCCCAGTAACTGAGCAGATTGTGAAATACTCATACTTATATCTCACAATTCTGACTTTATATCACGCAATTCTGACTATATCTTTCAGTTCTGACTTTATATCTCTCAATTCTGACTTTATATCACACAATTCTGACTATATCTTTCAGTTCTGACTTTATATCTCTCAATCTGACTTTATATTTCTCAATCTGACTTTATATCTCGCAATCCTGACTTTATATCACACAATTCTGACTATATCTTTCAGTTCTGACTATATCTCTCAATTCTGACTTTATATCACGCAATTTTGACTTTATATCACACAATTCTGACTTTATATCTCTCAGTTCTGACTTTATATCTCTCAGTTCTGACTTTATATCACTCAATTCTGACTTTATATCTCACAATTCTGACTTCATATCTCGCAATTCTGACTTCATATCTCGCAATTCTGACCTCATATCTCGCAATTCTGACTTTATATCACTCAATTCTGACTTTATATCTCTCAATTCTGACTTTATATCTCGCAATTCTGACTTTATATCTCTCAATTCTGACTTTATATCTCTCAATTCTGACTTTATATCTCTCAATTCTGACTTTATATCTCAAAATTCTGACTTTATATCTCTCAATTCTGACTTTATATCTCTCAATTCTGACTTTATATCTCAAAATTCTGACTTTATATCTCGCAATTCTGACTTTATATCTCTCAATTCTGACTTTATATCTCAAAATTCTGACTTTATATCTCGCAATTCTGACTTTATATCACTCAATTCTGACTTTATATCTCTCAGTTCTGACTTTATATCTCTCAATTCTGACTTTATATCTCTCAATTCTGACTTTATATCTCTCAATTCTGACTTTATATCTCGCAATTCTGACTTTATTTCTCGCAATTCTGACTTTATATCACGCAATTCTGACTTTATATCTCACAATTCTGACTGTATATCTCTCAATTCTGACTTTATATCTCAAAATTCTGACTTTATATCTCTCAATTCTGACTTTATATCTCGCAATTCTGACTTTATATCTCTCAATTCTGACTTTATATCACACAATTCTGACTTTATATCTCACAATTCCTGACTTTATAATCTCTCAATTCTGACTTTATATCTCACAATTCTGACTTTATATCTCTCAAATCTGACTTTATATCTCTCAATTTTGACTTTATATCTCGCAATTCTGACTTTATATCACTCAATTCTGACTTTATATCTCACAATTCTGACTTTATATCTCTCAATTCTGACTTTATATCTTACAATTCTGACTTATATCTCACAATTCTGATTTATATCTCTCAATTCTGACTTTATATCTCTCAATTCTGACTTTATATCTCTCAATTCTGACTTTATATCTCAAAATTCTGACTTTATATCTCGCAATTCTGACTTTATATCTCTCAATTCTGACTTTATATCACACAATTCTGACTTTATATCTCACAATTCTGACTTTATATCTCTCAATTCTGACTTTATATCTCACAATTCTGACTTTATATCTCTCAAATCTGACTTTATATCTCTCAATTTTTACTTTATATCTCGCAATTCTGACTTTATATCTCGCAATTCTGACTTTATATCTCTCAATTCTGACTTTATATCTCTCAATTCTGACTTTATATCTCTCAATTCTGACTTTATATCTCAAAATTCTGACTTTATATCTCGCAATTCTGACTTTATATCTCTCAGTTCTGACTTTATATCTCTCAGTTCTGACTTTATATCTCTCAATTCTGACTTTATATCTCAAAATTCTGACTTTATATCTCTCAATTCTGACTTTATATCTCAAAATTCTGACTTTATATCTCTCAATTCTGACTTTATATCTCAAAATTCTGACTTTATATCTCTCAATTCTGACTTTATATCACACAATTCTGACTTTATATCTCACAATTCTGACTTTATATCTCTCAATTCTGACTTTATATCTCACAATTCTGACTTTATATCTCTCAAATCTGACTTTATATCTCTCAATTTTGACTTTTTATCTCGCAATTCTGACTTTATATCACTCAATTCTGACTTTATATCTCACAATTCTGACTTTATATCTCTCAATTCTGACTTTATATCTCACAATTCTGACTTTATATCTCACAATTCTGACTTTATATCTCACAATTCTGACTTTATATCTCTCAATTCTGACTTTATATCTCTCAATTCTGACTTTATATCTCTCAATTCTGACTTTTATATCTCGCAATTCTGACTTTATTTCTCGCAATTCTGACTTTATATCACACAATTCTGACTTTATATCTCGCAATTCTGACTTTATATCTCTCAATTCTGACTTTATATCTCAAATTCTGACTTTATATCTCTCAATTCTGACTTTATATCTCAAAATTCTGACTTTATATCTCGCAATTCTGACTTTATATCTCTCAATTCTGACTTTATATCACACAATTCTGACTTTATATCTCACAATTCTGACTTTATATCTCTCAATTCTGACTTTATATCTCACAATTCTGACTTTATATCTCTCAAAATCTGACTTTATATCTCTCAATTTTGACTTTATATCTCACAATTCTGACTTTATATCACTCAATTCTGACTTTATATCTCACAATTCTGACTTTATATCTCTCAATTCTGACTTTATATCTCACAATTCTGACTTTATATCTCACAATTCTGACTTTATATCTCTCAATTCTGACTTTATATCTCACAATTCTGACTTTATATCTCTCAATTCTGACTTTATATCTCTCAAATCTGACTTTATATCTCTCAATTTTGACTTTATATCTCACAATTCTGACTTTATATCACTCAATTCTGACTTTATATCTCACAATTCTGACTTCATATCTCTCAATTCTGACTTCATATCTCGCAATTCTGACTTCATATCACACAATTCTGACTTTATATCTCGCAATTCTGACTTTATATCTCTCAATTCTGACTTTATATCTCGCAATTCTGACTTTATATCTCTCAATTCTGACTTTATATCTCTCAATTCTGACTTTATATCTCGCAATTCTGACTTTATTTCTCGCAATTCTGACTTTATATCACGCAATTCTGACTTTATATCTCACAATTCTGACTGTATATCTCTCAATTCTGACTTTATATCTCTCAATTCTGACTTTATATCTCAAAATTCTGACTTTATATCTCTCAATTCTGACTTTATATCTCGCAATTCTGACTTTATATCACACAATTCTGACTTTATATCTTGCAATTCTGACTTTATATCTCGCAATTCTGACATTATATCTCGCAATTCTGACTTTATATCTCGCAATTCTGACTTTATATCACGCAATTCTGACTTTATATCACGCAATTCTGACTTTATATCTCACAATTCTGACTTTATATCGCTCAATTCTGACTTTATATCTCTCATTCTGACTTTATATCTCAAAATTCTGACTTTATATCTCAAAATTCTGACTTTATATCTCGCAATTCTGACTTTATCTCGCAATTCTGACTTTATATCTACAAATTCTGACTTTATATCTCGCAATTCTGACTTTATATCTAGAAATTCTGACTTTATATCACGCAATTCTGACTTTATATCTCAAAATTCTGACTTTATATCACACAATTCTGGCTTTATATCTCAAAATTCTGACTTTATATCTCACAATTCTGACTTTATATCTCACAATTCTGACTTTATATCTTGCAATTCTGACTTTATATCTAGCAATTCTGACTTTATATCACGCAATTCTGACTTTATATCACGCAATTCTGACTTTATATCTCAAAATTCTGACTTTATATCTCAAAATTCTGACTTTATATCTCTCAGTTCTGACTTTATATCACACAATTCTCACTTTATATCACACAATTCTCACTTTATATCTCTCAATTCTGACTTTATATGTCGCAATTCTGACTTTTATATCTCAAAATTCTGACTTTATATCACACAATTCTGACTTTATATCTCACAATTCTGACTTTATATCTCACAATTCTGACTTTATATCTCGCAATTCTGACTTTATATCTCGCAATTCTGACTTTATATCTCGCAATTCTGACTTATATCTCGCAATTCTGACTTTATATCTCTCAATTCTGACTTTATATCACACAATTCTGACTTTATATCACACAATTCTGACTTTATATCTCACAATTCTGACTTTATATCTCACAATTCTGACTTTATATCACACAATTCTGACTTTATATCTCACAATTTTGACTATATCTCACAATTTTGACTTCATCTCACAATTCTGACTATATCTCTCAATTCTGATTTTATATCTCGCAATTCTGACTTTATATCTCACAATTATGCCTTTATATCTCTCAATTCTGACTTTATATCTCGCAATTCTGACTTTATATAACGCAATTCTGACTTTATATCTCTCAATTCTGACTTTATGTCTCACAATTCTGACTTTATATCTCTCAGTTCTGACTTTATATCTCAGTTCTGACTTTATATCTCGCAATTCTGACTTTATATCTCGCAATTCTGACTTTATGTCTCACAATTCTGACTTTATATCACACAATTCTCACTTTATATATAAAGTCAG